>JARHVA010005458.1:0-600000 GCA_037957365.1 Torreya grandis
AGAGAGAAGAGAGAGATGAAATTTTTGAAATTTTTGAAATTTTTAGGGATACTAATGAGATTCAAATTAGTGGAATTTTTTGTATAATTATGTCCTATTATTCATTAAAAATCATAAGCAGTGAAAGTAGGTCATTATGGCCTATCTATCTGAGAGGGGTCTATTCTTTCACCTATTTATCCATCTCAAAAATATATGGAGAGGAATTATTTTATGGTGGTTTTCAGAGGTATTGTATCTAATTTTTATGGTTGTTTCATTAGTTTAATCATATCCATGAAGTGTTTTCAATTGGATGAAGAATGCCTTGGTGTACAATTTGTTTCAAATAATCGTGCTACAAGTTCTTATTTAATCTTCATGGTGATCATTTTCAAAGGTAATATAATGATTCATTATTCATGGAAGACCCATAATTTTCATTGTGTTCATGACATACTTTTATAAAATGTGTTTCTTACTCATACATTCAAGTATTTTCTCTTTGGGAGACATTATCAGTGTTTGGACAAGTCTACTAGAGTTGATTGCTAATTGGGGATCAATTAATAATAACATACTATAGTTTTAGGTTCTTGAGATCACATTACACATGTTGAATCATGAGAGGTTCAAGATGGTAATTCAAGACACACTTTTTCAATGAAATCTTTTTGTTTCCTTCATATACATGTTATATGGATTATAGAGAAGTTTGAGGGTGCTTAGAAATTTGAAAGGGACTTGATACACTTCTTAATGTATTCATATGTTTTCCATTGCCTACTACCATCATCAAAATGATCTAAATTGACTAGAGGCTCTAATTTCAACTCATAGACTTTTACATTGGTTGAGTGTGTATAGTCCATATGGAGACCATCATCAAAATGATCTAAATTGACTAGAGGCTCTAATTTCAACTCACAGGCTTATACATTTGTTGACTGTGTATAATCCATACAATATTAGTTAGGTGAATTCAGGGTGACTTGAAATAATGGTCATAAGCTTTTAGATACCATTGATAAGTGTTTATTAGGTATGAATTTTATTGATAGTGTTGAGAAGCTGAGGAATTCATGAATGTTTATTTGTGTAGTCCTAAAGAATTCAATGGTGACCTACAAGCCCTAATCCTATAGGTCCTCTTTTAAGACAAAGATCAATCTTAGAACAATAGAAAGGAGCCTAAAAATAGGAATTTTGTTTATGAAAAAAATGAGTCTACTCTTAGATCAAGATGAAGAATGTATAAATGTGTTAGAAATACCTAAAACCCAAAGCACATAGACAATATAGTCAAGTGCCACCTAGAGGCACACATAGACAGGATGGTTCATGAACCATTAAAGAAGAAAAAAGGTGTTTGATAGGTTTGTAAGGTATATATCAATATGTACCATAATCACAAGGTTGTTTGAAACCAACGCATCTACAAGTTGTTTTGAAAAATGAATGTACCAACCTAGGTTTCAAACTTCCACACATAATTTCAAGCACCTATAAGATTATGCATAGTATTGTGTACTTGATGGCAAGGATAAAAAATTTTAAAGGGTGTTTTAAACCCAAAATAGAATTTTAATATAGGTTCATGAACTAATAGATGTCTATTTATAGGAGGGTGAGGTCTCAAGCCCATAATAAGTAGTCAAGTGACCCTAGAGACACCTACAGACTGCAAATAGAAGAAAGTTAGCATTGATATGGGCTAGTGCTAAGCTCAAGGAAGGACACAGCTATTGAAGGTTTTTGAAATCTAATCCATGAACTAAACATGTTCATAAACTATTTAAGAATATCATTGAGAATGGTAAAGTCCTAAAACTATAAAATATATTCAATAACCCTAGGAAAATCACCTACAGGTTACCCTATTGATAGTTGGTCTCAAGGATAAAGAAGGAACACAAAAGATGTTTGAGTGAACTCTACAACTATTTTGGAAACTTTAAGCAATTCCAATAACTATGGAAAAATTCATTGAGCTCAGAGTAGGGTATAAAAATCAAGAGTAGTCAATCAAGAAACCTAATAAGTAGCTACAGGTGGTTTTATGAAGAGACACATGCTAATTAAACCTAAAATGAAAACAAAAGTGTAAAGAGAGTTCTGAGGACTATCTAAAGTTTGAAAAATGGACATATAAGTCATGTTAATAAAAAAATAAGGATACTGAGAAGTATTGAGGAAAATAAGTTTCAAGATCTCATACATATTTAAGTTAATAACCTACAGTTGGCCTATTGGAAGGTTAGTTCATTCTTAGACCTAAAGGAAAGGTAGAGTTCAAGGTTTGGTATAAGGTATTCAATGCCATTCAATAACATGTTAGGGGTTTGGAAGAGGTTTAGTGTATAAAGAAGGGCCTTTAAATAATAAGAGTAGGTAGTCACATCCCTAATATACATACATATGCCTATAAGGCAGTGAGTTCAAAGATGAAGCTAGTTGGTGGTGAATTTTGAGTTGAGATAAACTTTTGAGATATTTAGGAGATGGTAGGAGACTTGAACAAACAATCCATGAGTCACATACCTCCTAATAGAAACTAGAACCCCATGCATACTTAGCCTAACTACATACATAGCTTGTGTAGGAAATCAAACCTAGAGAGATGATGGTTAGATGAAATAGTTTGTTCTAGGTTGACATATACTTAGACCCTAATGGGAATGTGAAACACATGTACAAACATTTCATGAAGTGTTATAGTTATGATAGAGATAGAAAATGAGTGAACTCAGGAACTAGGGTATGACATTTAATTTGACTCAAGAAACCTAGGCTTGATATAATGGGTTAGTTGGAGACCTAATGAATGAAGTGAGTAGAATAATAAATGTAAATGACATTGAAGTTTGTATCTAATTTGATAAGAGGGCATATAGGTTCATTCTAAAACTAAAAGAGAAACAAAGTGAAGATGAACCAAAATGAATTCTAACCTCATATATATTCAGTTACACATAGTCATAAAAGAGGTATATATTCATTCTTAGGTGAAAACAAACTTTAGATTTCACTTTAAGGCCCTTGAGGAATAACAAAGAGAAGATAGGCTCTTAACCCCAAGTACCCTAATTTGTGTACCATTTGTATACATAGGTGTAATAAATACTTAAAATGCATGTGAAATCATGGAGAGGGTTTTTAAAGACGTTTTTGGGCCTCTTATAGTAGTGGGAATGAGTTTTAAGACCCATAACTCAAAGTAGAGCTCTCTCTAAGCTTAAGAATATTATGCAAGCTATTCAAAGAGAAAATTCAATTGATCATACCATTTCTCATAACTTTAATGGGATTATGATACTTTTGGAATAATTTAATGAGTATACTAAGAAGGTTTTACAAGTGGAAGGAATTCATTTAATGATCTATTTTTTATGAACAATCATTAAGACCCTAGACATGTCTAAAACCTCTCTTAAACCTTGATAGTGACTAGTCATGGGAAATGAGCTCAAATTCATGTAAAATGCCATAATTTAATCTTAAAACCTCTTGTATGTTTTTTTAGGATTCCAATTAGGTTCTGTACATGTACTTCACTTGAATGGACTACTATACAGACTACCTAAAATACCCAATTTTTACATTTTTTTGTGTTTTACAAGTGTTTTGAGAGGGTAGAGATTATAAATCATGGAATGAGGTTGTTTCATACTTTTTATATCTATTAAAATATAAAAAAAATCATAATATGTTTTGGATATGTTTAGATTAGGCAAATTTTTCAAGGCAACTCAAACCGGGTCAAAATGAGACTAGGTGGTAAGACCATTTCTTGGTTTGCATACATCTAAAGGGTTTTAGGACCCAAAATTTGAGATGGAGGTTGGTTATCAACTAGGTAAGGTGAATAAAATTATTTTGTGTGATTTCACATTTGTGTTAGAAGTTAGGAGCAAGAAAATTGGGTCCAAAGTAAGGAGGCCTAATTCAAGAGAGAGGAAGATAGAAAAATGGGTTTCCACTCAGATTTTGAAGATAAAATTTACCATGGAACTATAAGGAAATATTGGGTCCTATAATATTACCTTATTTTTAAAATATAATATATAAAACTCCCACATAAGGAGATTTATAGAAAAAATGCTATAAGGGAATTAGGGTTATTGAAGGCTTAAGGAGCAAAACAAGTTCTTGGAAGTTTGTATAAGAAACAAAATGGTTTGTTTCAGAACTTATAACATATTTTAAGACCATTCATATATTTTATACTAGTTTAATAATATTCACTTGAGTTTTACGCCACTTGGACCAATCTAGGCATGGAAAATGGAGAGTTATAAGACACCTATACATATAATTGATGCGATGGTAGGTCATAAGAGTTTATTAAGGAATGTTAGATGTTAAATGAGTTTTTATAGATCATTTTAAGGCTAATTCATAGTTGTAATTTCCATTTTTCACTCCTTTCATGTAAATAAGGGTAGTTTCCAAGATACTTATCAAGGTGTCAAGCAAGTTTGTAACCCCCACACCACTTAGAAGGTTGGATCTGATTTAGGAGTGAGAAACATGGACTTGGAGGGATATTTTACTATATCATAACCCATTTTATAGTTTTATCTCTCATGGAAACATTTCAATCATCTTATACCACCTCTCTCTCTCTCTCTCTCTCTCTCTCTCTCTCTCTCACACACACACACATTCTCTATATATTGAACCACTTTTGGCTAAGTTTGTATCCTCCACCTATTTTTGGTAAATACCTACCCATTTTTTATACCTTTGATCAATAAAAAAAATGATGTTTTACCTCATTATATTACTACATGAAGTGATATATCTCTAAATGGTTTATCTCATCAAGTGTATATGTACGTTGCCTTGTTTGTGTCATATTTATCTTACCTCATGTAGTTATTTATCTATTGTAGGTTGCATTTGGTGTCATCAAGGGTCTCTTGTGGGTTTTTAAGTGGAAATAGTCTTCTCTTTTATCCTTAAAATTACTTACCCTTTTATAAAACATTGATGTAATAGGTTCAGTATAGGATGTGTCTATGTTCATGTTGTCTTGTAGGTCTTAGTGTATTATGTAATGTGTAGTAGTGGTCAACAAAGTTTGGTGCATCACCACTATAGCTAGGTTTATTTCAGTTCTTTATTCCCCTTTTCAAAGTAAGTAGGTTGTTAAAGTGAACCTAAGTGATTCATCAATGGGATCTATCCCTTTAATCTAGATGTTTACCCCTAGTATAGACAACCCACAGGTCTAGGGGTAATCCCATTTTTCACCAAATTAGATAAGTCTAAACAACCTTCTCCTAGGATACAAAATTTATTTATAACATGTCCTTATAATAATCCTAATCCTTTACTTCATTATCATCTTTATCATGTGCCATTTAATTTTATTCCTATGTCATTCCTATTTTTCAACCCCACTATTGATTTATAGTATCCCATAACACAATTGAACTACATTGACCTGAGGTCCATTTGGACTATGTAGGCAGTGCTCAATTTTTGAGGTCAACTCAGTCATCCTTTTCCTCACTCTCTCTATTTTATGAGAAACCTAAGCCATGATCTCCTTATTTTTTAAGTTAAATAATTTTACATCCCATAATCCTTAATTGAGTTGAGATGCCAAAAACCCAAAAACATTCAAATAGTTTGAAAAACCCTAAAATTTTAAAATCCCAAAAATAACCTAAGAATTAAAAAAGTTTCCAAAAAGGGTCTTACAATTTCCATGAGAAATATTAATCTATAAAATTTATACTTTCTTTGTCATCCCCTTTATTAGTGTCATTTGGATCTATTTTTGATGGCATAGTTTACCACTTTTTTGGGTTGGTGTAATCACCTAAAATTGGTCTTTGGATGCTAAGAGTGTTTCTTGAGTTAGCCTATTCCTGGCTTAGCCCTAGTCCTATCAAAGATCCTTAAACACACTATTCTATCCATATTTTTGATCACATACATCTACAGTTAGCTCAAACATAGTCCCAAAACAACTTTCCTAGATCCCAACCTAGTTTACCCAATAGTCTATTAAGTGGAAATTAACACCACATTTGGGATGCTAGAGCCACATGGCTCTAGTGTCCACAACTAGGTGTTATTTTCCTTTGCCTTGACTCTCTATAATTGATGATTTTTAAAATGTGCACCCATTCTAAGGTTATCTTAAGCACATTTTATTATCTGCACAAGCTACATATATCTATAGATACAAGTCTATTTGACCTTTAGACACTAGATGGAAAATAAATGCAAAAGCCTATTGAAATGAAAGATAAGTTGAATAAAATTAATGTATCTGATCCCTATTCTGCCCTACTTCTATATACTACCATCTAAAATAGTCCTAATCCCATGTTTAAAAGATCAATAACATTCATGGCATCTAAGTCCACTCTTATTCTAGCATTAACTTGCACTTATACCAAGCACTAGGTTAAAAAACTACATTGAAATTGATCCCTACTTGGAGTATTAGTATGTAGTTAAATCTCTTTATAGTGGGGTGTTAAGGATGTCTAACCTATCCTACTAACAAAAACATATTTATTACTCATGCCATACTTGAAAGGAGGATTAAGGTTTACACACTAATTCAAGTTTTTTAGGCACAACATAGATTTTAAAATTTTGTGCACATAGAAATAAGACCTAAAAACATAGGCACAAGTGCTCTTAGAAAATAAGAACAATCCTATAAAGGGGAACTAGTACCACTTTAAGGACACTACAAAATTATGACACTACTATCTAGGTGGGGCATTACTATCTAATGAGCAAATAGATCTCAAGACCCTATTGATGACATTTAGACCTATTTAGAACATAGTTTTTAGAACCCAAATTATCCACAATAGTCTCTTTATAGATAAATCTCTATTTAATCATTTAAAAAAAAAAATAATTAAAGAAGTTTAAAAACCATAAAAAATTAGTGATTAATTATTACATATTATTTGACTGATTTAAACATCTCAACCCTTTAATCTAAACATAGGATTTACATAGTTAAACCCTAAAAGATTAAAACATTTGGTGATTTCGACGTACTTTGAATATTATTTCAAACCCTAATTTGAATTAATACAAATTTTTGTTTAATAAATTAAGGTTTCATATTTCTAATTTTATAATTTTTATAGATGACTTATCTAATTATATCAATTTTATATTAGGGTTTTAATTTATTTTAATATAATTTAAATTTGATGCAAAAAAAACCTAGATTCAAATAGCCCCAACCCTATACACACTTAAGGTTTGTATCCTTTTCTATTTATACTAAAATTTTAGATTCATATGTCTTCTATTTCATATCATCATGATAGAATAGATTAATCACTTTGTTTTTCAAAGTTTCATACTTTCATTTGCATGCTTGTTCCCTTTAATTCAAAACGAAATCAGAAGAGACATAAACATATGTATATATGATGATTTATATCAATTGTAATATATGCCATATATCATATCATGTTATCTCTATCCTATGTGTAATTCCATTACCAAGTAAACCCATACACATATAAAGGATTTAGCATATTTGCTAACAACTATGTTTCAAGTTTCAATGTCATATCTTATGCACAAGAAAGAATCTCCTTTTCCTCCTCATCTCCATTAGGGTGATAGATAATTTAACTATAACAAATTCCATGATATCATTCCTCCAAGATATGAAACATCGTATACCAATGTCAATATTCCCCATACTTAGCCTATTCACACCTCTTCCCTAAAAGTTATTTGCCTACTTGTTCGATCAAAAATAGCTAGGGTTTGCACTTGTGAGACTCTACATGATCAAATTATCAGTATGAGTAAGATAATTAAAAGTTTACAAAATTATAATAAACTATTACATGAAAATATTACAACATTGGATAATCAATTTAAACTACAAAGGCCTTCAGGTCATAATAGTGTAAATCATGTTTATACATCTTCATCTAGTTAATTTGTGGTAAACAATATTACATATTAGAACACAAAATCACAACAAAGTACATCAACAACTAGTGGTTAAAAAATCATTCAAAGGTCAAATAAGAGTTCAAGTGAGATACTAATGGAAATGATTAAAGCTAAGTTGATCAACATACCTCCTCCACACCCAATGAGGAGATCTATATATATTTGTGTATATCATAGAATACATGGGCACCACATAGAATCATGTATAACATTGAAAAATAAAATATAATAGATAATGGATACAAATGAATCACATAGTGACACATCATCCACACATACAATGGCATATCTACCAATTCAAAAAGGGTCAAACTCAAACACAATACAAAAATGGTTACCAAATCATAAATCATATAAATAAAAGGTTCAAAAAACATAATTAGATCAAGAAATAGTACAAAAAGCATAGATAAATCAATAAAATATACCTCTCTAAAAGGAGGCTCAACATTCAATATGGTATAATTTTGGTCACAAATATCTATAATAGTTTGACTATCAGGGTCAAAGTTTGGGGAAATAGGCCAAGTCATCACTTATCTTATTCTAATAGTGGATAATATGGGTTAAAAAGGTTTGGGATTTATTGAACATCCTAAGACACATCAGTCATAGATATAATTTATCAAGGTAAAACATCTAGATACATAGGACATGTTACCAAAAGAGTAAGATATTAAGTTACATAGTCAAAATCATTTTAGACAAATAAGCATTTTTAAAATAGGCTTTATAGAATAAGATCCTCCATAACATATTATGTCTATAATAAGCATAGTTTCAAAGGTAAAAATCATAATCAATCTTCCAAAGCACAAATTAGAAAGGTTAACTCCACAACATGAGGTAATTCCCTCTAGCATTCTAGGTTATTATGATTCTAATGTTGAATAGTAGTATGGTTATAATTTTGAATAATACACAAATTCCTATTGTAAAAACATTCAACTATAGAATATCAATCACACTACACAAGAAATTACCATTCCTATTTTCAACATAGGACATGATGATAGTGTGTCTCCCACGAGACTCATCGGTTATTATGATTACTACTCTTGTACATACTTCCTTATCTCTCTCTCCTTATACATAGTGTTTTTTTTCATTTTATTTTACATAGCTTATATTTATAAAACATAAAATCAACATAACATGTCAAAATATACAAAAATTTAAATATTACTCAAAAAACTATAAAATTTACAAATTGTATGTATTACTCTATTTACACCTCTACTACTTGCCATATATTTCATATTGCTAGCTATACTAGTATATTCAATTTTATCATACACATATTGTGTTCACTTAGATTTTAACACCTTTAGGAGATGCCTAAGATCTCCTCATCCAAGTGGCACAATGGAAACACCTCTAGGCTTGTGGGTAGCCTAAGGACAAGGTAAATCTCCAGATAAGGCTAGATCCCTTGATTTACCACTTTGGATCACTACTAAACATAAACCTTGGGGGAAAAGGGAGAGATAAAATTAAAAGAAAACTATCCTAAGGGAGGTGATACACCAAATAATTTTATGACTTCCAACTAGCTGCATGTTACACATGAAACAACAAGACTAACCAAACATACACTTCCTTAATCTGCATTTTCTCACATCAATATTACATTATGAGGTTATGGATGAATGCTTAGGATAGGATTATTATACAAGAGGCCTTTAAATTCACTAGTGAATAGACTAACTCACTCAACCTTGACACTTCCTAGAACACTTCACATGCCCTACAAGAAGAAGCTTTCCAATTACAAATAGGATGCAAGAATGAGACAACATGCTAGGGAATCCATAGTCTTCACTAAGAAAGATAAAAAATTAAATTAAAACACACTAAAAATAGTCATGAAGTGGTGAAAATCAGTAGTATTATTGATCAAATGGTATGAAAATGAGTAGGGATTCACCATACTTAGGTGGAGCATAAGTTACAAGGGTCAAAATGGCTAGTTCTTATAGAACTTGAAAGAGAAAGAAGAAGAGAGAAGTATAAGGGTCAAAAAGACACTTATAAAGATGATAAAATGAGTTAATTTTTTTATGATAATAGGATATGGGATGAACCATGTAAGGTTAGGAAGCACAAGTGTCCATCTAAGTTATAAAACTCATGAAAAGTGGCTTGAAACTACTCATTTTGGCTCAGAAAATTGCCTTCATGATTTGGATCTATTTTAACATCCCAAAACTTATTAGAGATAGGTATAATTATTGTAATTAAAGTTAAGTATATTAAACATTCCTCTCCATGATTGGTTGTAGGCCTGGCCATCTAAAATAATCTAAGAATGAACCATCATCATCTATAGTACAAAAAACTGTTCCTTCATGCACCCTACAAATTTGGTCTCCAAAAAGGCATATGTTTTCCATGAAAATACATGAGAGGGAGTGGATAACATCATTAAATACCATCCATGGATTTTAGAAACATAAATAACACCTTAAAATTAGTCTATTTAAAGTTTTTCACCCTTCTCACCATCATGTCCACTATGTTAGTTTTGACTGATTGAGATGAAGTAGTTTATTTGAATACTTTTAGGTTGTTCCAAGGGATTAAATCTACACTAAGAGTTATATAAATTCATAATATTACCTCCCATGTGATTCGAATATCTTAAAACCTCTTACAACCTACATAATGCACAAAACTATCAAGAAAAGCCTTTTTTGTAGTCCATCCATATAGTTCTATAGAACTAATCTTGATGGTGAGTAGCCTGAGAGAGTCTTATATAAGGTTCAATAATTATTATAGGAAATTTTTTCCATTAGAGTATCCTTCTAGCTCCATCTTTCCAATCAAGTCACTAGCAAGGGTTTTAAGCTTGTTTTCACTCTTAAGCATTGTTCATAAAAACTTGATGTGTAACTTGCAGATAAATTACATAAGAATGTTCTTTATGGACCCTAATAAATATCTACCAAATTTTAATTTTAGGTCAAATTAGGGAACCCATAGGTAAAAACTTTAGTTTTAGGTGTTTAATGTAGATGTCATAAGGTTTTTTATATGTTAATTGATGTCATTTAATGTTATACTAGTCTTGGTCATTAGTTATTCTAGTTCTTATTACATTTTGAGGTCAAAAATGTTAAATTTAATGATTCATAAAAATTTATTTGGAAGTGTGAAGGTTCCAAAACATGATGTCATGTCTCATGTGTACTTATATGTCTTAAGTAACTAACATAACTAAAGTATGGTAGGTTCATCAAAGCAAAAGGCAATTTTCTTAAATAAAAGGTGAGTTTGGAACTTGTAAAACTTATGGGGAAGTGTTCCACATGGGAGAGGAGTATTTTTTATCTTTTAATCTTCCCAAAGTTTATTAACACGTTTGGTTTGATCTGTAAGCTCCATTTCTTGCTCAAAACCATTCTACTCCCTTTCCACCCTTCTTAGCAAATAAAAGTGACCTTTAGGTTTGTGATTAGTATAGATAGCTTAGGAGGTTTCAACTCAAATCCATTGGAATGTTTTATTACACTCAGATACCTTAATTTCCATATAATAAGTTTGAATAATGGTGGCCTATGCTTCATGAACCATTCTCATGAAACTAGCTATATTTTTTTGCTTGCTTATTTGTGCACCCTACAAGTTTTGCTCTTATTTGGGAAATTTTGTATAATTAAATTTATAATATTGGTTACAAAGGATGTTTAATAAATTTTATCATTTCTTCCATTATTGGTTTCACATTTAGAGTTGATTTGATAGTCAAAATAACTCATTTAGTAGGAAGGTGTCACTATATGAGGTTTCAGTAAAAAATCTTTATTAGTAGAGTGTGTGGTTTCTAAAAGAAGATTAATATGAATGTGATTTGATGCTCCCCATATCATAATTACATATTTATCACATTAAATTACATATTAGTCTCATAACACCATGTTTTGATCAAATATGTAGTCATAGACACCATACTAACCAACCACTAGATACCTACCAGCTCTATTCCATGTGTCTACAAGTGTTGTCATGTTGAATGAGATGTTTTAGAACTGGAATTGAGAATTAATTAATGGTAAATATTTAATTGAGTAATTTTAAATGAGTTTAATTTGTCTATAAGTCTTCTCATTCATACTCTTTCTCTATTTCATGTTCACTGTCCACCCTCAACCATACACACATACAAGGGTTTTCATGATTATGTCATGCCATTATGAGATCCTTAGTAATGGTGTCAAAATCCTTAAGTCATGAAGAGTGAATTTTTAATCATAGATATAATTTTTTATCCCATAAAAGGATCAAAATTAAATTGCACTATCTGCATTCTCCTTATCGCCTGTGTATAGGAAAATAGTCACCTATAGGTGGCCCAAACAGGGGATTGAGATATTCAATAGAGTGTTAAAGTATGTGGTGGGACATTACTTAGAGCCCTTTAATGTTTAAAATACAATTATAAATCCATAATAAGTGTTATATTTCTAGATAGAGTTGAGGGTCATTCTAAGGATTGATGACTAAGGTTTAGGTCTCTAATCCCGAAATTGACAAAACAGAGCTCTAGGGGGGTTTGTAGACTTAATACAACATGATTCCAAAGTATTCTAAAGAATATAAATGGATGGAAATTTTTTAATATAGTATATATATAATATATACTCAAAATATGAGAGCAAGAGAGTAAGTGGAAGGAGGTTGTCTAGAGCCTTAAAGTCACCCTAAAACACATTGAAATACTCCATTAACATCTACAGGCTTGTGAAGTTGTGAATGGCCTTTTGACACAAAGAATAAAATGAAGCAAAATTTCATGTTTGGAATGGTTAAATTTTTTTAATGACACAATAATTGAATTAAAACCATCATGTGGAAGTAATGATCATTGTTTTTCCTCCCATACACACCAACAATCTGTAAGTTTGCTTGGACACTCACATATATGCAGACTGTGACTTAAGCATGATGTTTTGATGGGTTTTTTAGCCATTAAAATTTAATAAAAGTATAATTAAATGATAAATATCCTTTAAATATTCAAGGGAGGGTTTAAAACATCATAATCAAGCTTATTTGGATTCACATTCACCTATAGGGGTCAGTTAAGTAGGTGTCTCAGTCAGAATAATGGACAGAGAAATAATGTATTTGAATGTGAAGGTGAATATAAAATGAAAAAATGAATTTAAAATGGTATAAAGGGTCCTATGTGATTATATTTAAGTTTATAAATGTTTCCTTCAGTGTCCAAATAAGTAAACAACACCTATAGGTACCTTCTAAAATATGGAAAATAAAAGTACAGTCAAAAGTAGAAACTTAGTTTGACTGAGTATTAAGGGGATATGATAAGATGAAATGATAAAAAAGTTTAAGAATATACAAACTGATGTTTAAACCTTTATAATTATCTATATAATAAAAATCATGCCAATAAAGGATCCCAAGCATGCATGACATAATCATTTTGAATAAACCCCTGCATAGTCAACTTCCACACAATTTATTTTAGTTTTGGAGGGATTTTGAAGGTCAATGGATAGACCAGGGGTTGAATTTTTTTTAATATCACCTTTAACACTTTAATTATCTAATAAAATTGTTTTTTTCTTATAAAAATAGCCCTATATTTTCTCAGACAGGGGGTACTTCCCCTTATACGAAGACTGACAGGGTTTGAGGAATAGGGTATAAAAGAGTAACCAAAATACAAGGGGACATTTAAATAATTATGGAAAGACTATAGACACCTAATTAAATCATGGAAACATGTAAAAATTTGGAAAATAAAATTAGGATACTCTAAAATTCTCAAATTTGTAGACAAGCATATAGGCATGATTAGGCCTAGAGGTCCAAATGATAGGGCATTTCCACATTCAACCTCATGTGAGATCTAAAACTAGTTGAATAATGTGTTTTGAATTATTTAATATGTTTTTAATATTATTTAATGAATATAATTCCAACAATATGATTTAGATGGTAAATGTGCAATCAAACTTACTTGACATGGCTAGACCTAGTCTTCAAATGATAGGTCATTTTATTTTTCACACTTAACCAGTATTTATAATGGATTAGAGAGTATATGTGAGGTAATTTAATAAGTTTTAAATCTATTATAAGGTAAAAAAACCCACTAAGGAAGCCATTTTGGCTTAGAAATAACACTAGACCTATAGGAAAGGAGAAAAAGAGCTCGATAAGTCAAATTCAATTGTTCATATCTTCCATGAGAATTTGCATGGGATATAGAGGAGTTTAGGGATGTTATAAAAGGTATTAAATTATTAATTTTTTTATTTTTTGGAAACTTGGATGTCAGACCTTTATGAATGAACCTTAAGAGTGAAAATTACTAAAAACCCTTACAAGGACTAGTCTAGAGAAATGAAGCTAAATATGCATTATAATGGAATATTTTGGATATGAAACATATTTGAAATTATACAGGACTCACTTAGGATACCTCCCATGATTTTTGGTTGTATGGATTCTGTATGAACATGGTATAAATAGGGTATTTTTTACCATTTTTGTGTTGTATAGGCTATAGGAGGAGTCTAAAGATGAAACCAAGTTTTGAGGGAATATTTATACTTTTTATAACTCAATATGTAAATTTTACTCCAAGTAAAAACTCCTAAGTGTTCAAACTAGGTGCTTCATCTTAGTCAGTTAGAAATGGATTATTAGACAAGCTAGTGAGAAGGGTAGAGATCATCAAGTGAGGTGATTTTAAGGGGTCCCTAATGTTTAAATTATGTGGAGGGTATTTAAATTTTTTATTAAATACATCCCATGGATTTTCATGAGAAAATAATGCCAAATTTGAGGACAAGTGTGTAGTGTGTATGAAGGAAGAGTTTTATGGACAACAGATGATGATGGCTCAATTTTAAATGTTTCTAGAGGACTAGTAATGCAACCAATGCATAAAGAGGAATTAATGAGAACCTTAACATTATTTACAATAATTTTACCATGTTATAATTAGTTACGAGTCATTCAAATAGGGTCAATCATTAAGGTAGTTTTTTTGAGCCAGTTAAGGAGTTTTCATGCCACTTTTCATGAGGTTTATAACTTGGATTGACATTTTTACTTCTTAAACTTGTATGGTTCATCCCATATAATACTCCTTGTATCAGATTAAAAAGTGTCCTTGTGACCATTAGACTTCTCTCTTTTCCTCTCTCTCTCTCTCTCTCTCTCTCTCTCTCTCTCTCAAGTTCTATAAGAACTAACCATTTTGGCCATTGTACTTTATTCTCCACCTGAGTATGGCAAGGCCATACTCATTTGTATACATTTTTATAAATAATAATATTAATTTTTACCTCCTCCATGACTATTCTTAGTGTGCTCATTTGGAATGTTTGATTTTTTAGAAATGACGACTATGGATTCCTTAGTATGATATTTCATTATACCATCTATTTGTAGTTGGAAAGCTTCTTATTACAGGGCATGTGAAGTTTTCTAGGAAATTTCAAGGATTAATTGAGTTAGTATATTAATTATTTTCCTCATATTCCTCTTGTCTATTTCTCCTATCTTTTCACATTCATTAATAATGTCATAATGTAACATTGATGTGAGAAGAGTAAGATTGGAGAAGTGTATATTCAGTTTATCCTTTGATTTCAAGTGTAACATGAATATGGTTGGAAGTTATAAATATATTTGGTGTATCACCTCCCTTAGGATAGTTTATTTTCATTTATCTCTCTCCCTTTTCACCCCACAAAGCTAAGTGTAGTTGTGATCCAAAGTGGTACATCAAGGGAGCTAGCCCTATCTAGAGACTCACGTCATCTTTAGGCTACCCAAAAGCCTAGAGGTGTTTCCATTGTGCCACTTGGATGAGGAGAGATTTCTCATATCCTAAAATGGTGAAAATCCAAGTGAAATTATCTTTTTACATACTTTATGGGAATCTTGGTTGAAGGAGTTGAGAGTTTTTTGGTGTTTTCTCTTAACAATCAACCTTTGGAGGCATCTGTCAAAGCATCAATGGTGACTTTAAAGATAAATCAGATAGTCAAGTAGCCCAAGTTTCCTTTTGATGATTATTGGTAACATTTTATTTTGTGTTCTTTCTTTCAATAAAGTTTAATGGATAATTTTGGCATTGAGTACTATTCTTTGCAAGTTGGTGAGACATTTCAAGCTTGTGTCATTTCCTATCAACAAGAGCAAATTCTTAATCAGACCTTTCATGAAGTTTACAAGCCCTAATATGGTTATTTTTAGTCCCAATATGATCATATTCAACCTTATCATTAGTTTTATTATTCCTATAACTATCCTTCTAAAAATCTTTCTTCTCCTAGTTAACCTAGCCACTTCCCAACTCCATCCATTTCCACCTGCAAGAAGACTCTTTTGGGCTATGAGAGGTACATGTTGAAGCTTGATACTCTAAGAGGATGTGGTAAAAAGGTTCCTAGGAATATTATTCACAAGTTGAGAGATTAATTATATTTTTTCAAAAGACAGTGGGTACCTATTGAGAGAGCCAATTGGTAAAGGCTCACAAGTGAGATGTTTGATGTAAGTGGCCTAGTTTCTTCCTTAAAGGATAGGCTATGAGTTCATGAGAGGAAGCCTTACCTAGTATATCAACCTTCATATACACTTCCCAAAGTTTCTATCATCTATATTTGACCCCTACTCATGATCCTAATAGAAATTTCTAAAGTTATCCTTTTCCAAACTAAGTGGAAGAGAGATTTGTAAAGACTAGACTTTTATTTGAAGTAAACCTTGATAGAAAAATTGAGTTGTCCAATAAATAAATATATAATTAAATATTAGTATCAAAGGAATTGGAGTTAAAACCCTAATTTACCTCTTAGATTACATACCCACCACCTTGAAAAGAGACTTCTAATCCCAACATCCCAAGTTGAAGTAAGATAGTGGAAACATGGGGAAAGAAACAAGAGAAGAGTCTTGATAAAGAATGTGAAGTGGAGAATGAATTTGATCCTTTGAAAGTCCCCCTAACCCTTTCTCAAGAATCTTATTATGTTCCATATAATCCCTAATGTATCACCCATACTCATGATGATTCCTATGAACTTCAAGAAAGACTTTTCCAATAGAACATAGCCAAGCAAATTGAAGAGTTAGAGGCAAAGACAAGAATGTTGAGTCAAGGTGTGATGGAAGGTTTAAATCCAAAATAAGATCATATGCCTAAACACACCCCATCCACCCTTCCTCAAGATATTCCTCAATCTAAATTAGATGTGAATGAGGTGTTTTTTAAGTGGAAGGAAGAAAATCAAGTGGTTTTAGCCCAATGTCTACCTCCCCTTCCTCAAGAGCTTCCAAAAGAATCCCCTACATTTCACTCTAAATCTGATTTTGAGTTTCATGTGCCACTTCCAACAACTAGTTCACATTTTCCTCTCTTTATCACCCTTTTCCTTGATGGAAATATGGTATGGGAAGAAAAGGAGGAGTAACTAGTTGACAAAAACTAAAAAAAATTGCTTGAAGAGAGTCTAACTCCTTGGAAACCTCATTGGACTAAGTCACATGACATCAAAATGTCTAGTCTTGTAATCACAAAGAAGGAGATGAAAGATCTTACAGCCCTTGAGAACCAAAGTCATATTATGGTATTTGAGATTCAACTTGAGATCCCTCAATAGGTTCTAATTGATGATGAAGAGGTGAATTCTTGTGAGGAATCTTTAGATTGAGTTGATGAGGAAGAATGTTCTCCTTTTGCCAAATAGGAGGAAATGGTCATTGAGTCTTCCATCACTTTACAAGATACCATGGATGGGAAAGGACAAGTTCACAATCAGCCTTTAAATGACTTGTTTGAAATCATTGGATTAGGCTCTACTCATCTTTAAGGAGGCTATGATCTAGTAAAGTATGAATAAGGTAACCTTGGTACTCAAGTAAGTATACAAAGGAAAAGCATTCTTTCAAATTTATCCTTTCAAGAAGCATATGCATTTGATGATGATATGTTTGAAATAATCAATATGGAATATCACCCTCTCAATCAATTGGGAGGAACACATCATCTCTTGAAGGATGGAACAAATTCCTATTGGCCTCAATCTTTTAAGGAACAAGAAGTCAATCCTCGATGTAAATTGACCATGAAATAAAAAGTGGGAAGTAATATGAAGTATGTGCACATGTTCAAGAGGAGCATATCTACCTTAGAGACCTATTTAAGGATGATATACTTGAGATTAGAGCAAGTATAGTTTTAAGGAATAGGTCTGATCCATAAAGCATTCAATCCAAGGAGAAACATGCTTGGCACTATGAGTCATCTGACTATGAAGATGATTCAAGAAGTTTTCCTTTTAATCCTAGAAAGGAGGTATGCTCAGTCTCTAGTTGTGTATAATAGTTTGTTTTCAATTTCCCCTAAGTGTCTTCAGCACATGTGTGTGTGTGTGTGTGTGTGTGCATTTTTGGTGTGTTGTCTTGTTTTGTGTGTGTCCTTTGCTTTATGTGGTTGAGGTAAATTAGTGGTCTTGTCTTGATGGTGAATGGTCAAAGGTTTAATTATTTATCTCAAACTTTAGATGACTCCTTATTATTTCCAAATCTTACACCGTAGAAGAGAGTGTTCAAGTCTCTTCTAAATTTAGGCAATTTTGGAACATTTCTAGGCATGTGGGTATACCTATAGAGGAAATGAATCTTTAGATTTAAAGGGATATCTCCTTAAAAGTATCTCTACAAAACAAATTCTATGTAAACCAGTTTGTTTGAAGGGAAAAGAGTTAAAAATTACATAAAAGGAAACCTAATCTAAGAGTGGTGATGCATCGAGATTATCTTACACATGAATATCATATTTTAGTACATAATACAATAAAACACATAGATCATCTTCAATCTCTAAGGATTCTAACACAAGTATTTTAGTATAGAGGTGAGATGTATAAAATAACATAAGGAAAATGAACTGAAAGGTAAGGTGCACATTCCAAGAATAGTTATACACTTACAATAATTTAACACACTTGAATACACTCTATATGACCTATTAGACTAGGAAATTTTGCTCAAATGTGAAGGATAAAGGATGAAAATATGGAAAATCATCACTTGTTATTACTATGCATCACTTACATGCTCAAAAAAAAAATTAGAACTTGAAATAAAAAGACTTTTATTAATGTTTAAAGGCAAAATATGACATCAATCCAACAAGGCTTCACCATAAATTATGTAGAACCTCTTTTTAATAGCCAAAGGGATATATTTATAGCAAAAAGGAAGTGAGAGGGGAGGTTTTTTGGTGATAAAAAGAGGAATCAATTTGTTAGAAGCCTCTAAACATGGTTGTAATTGTCTCTACAAATGATACTCATTCAAGCTATTAAATTGATCCATGCCACCTCAAGTGGTTACATAATTATCTTTCTCTCTCAAAGATGCTTCCCTAATGGTTACACTAGTAGAATCAAGATATTTTGAGCTAAGTAATGGCATAAATGTAATTATTGCAAATGAATCCACCTATTGTAGATTTGTCTTGATGCTAATAGATTCTCACCAACTCACGGAAGTGTTTAATGATATAGAGGAGAGTCATTTTCACTTTATTGGCCTTGGAGATAAAGCCACCTAAATCCTATGTGTATGCCTTCATGGTATTTGTCAAAATTCTAGATCTATGTGTATGTACACAAACATCCCTTGAAAGTTCATCCCAACTCGACCTTAGTCAAATTTTCAATCCCTATAGAGCCCCTCAGCCTTTCTTCTTTTAATCAGCCATCAAAAATGACTCAGATCTTGATCTGATCAAGGTGATGTGATCCCTCTAATATGATTTATTTTGCTTTATTCAATCTTCAATTAATGAAGAATGTGAGCCCTTGGATCTTTAATAATTCAAGCGAGGACCATTGATCTATCTAGGACCCACTATTTAAATGCTAATGGCTAGCCCATCACTATTTAAATGCCAACAACTAGCCCATCACCCTAAAGTTGATATCCATGTAATTATCACTCTATTGAAACCATTATTTAAGGGTATTTCCTTAGACCTTTGCTTTGACATTTTCTCAAAAAAAAATCTCATGGACCCTTTTCTTTGAAAGAATAAACCTTTCGGGCCCCTTCTCTTTTTGGACTATTTGCCTTAGCCCCTTTTCTTGAGAGAGAAAATCTTTAGGATTTTTCCAAGTACCCTTCAGTTTTTTTTAAAGGACCACTTTTCTCTTAAGTAATTCCTTCAAACAAAAGTTCTAAGGGATTATGCCTTAGTTTATTTTGGTTTGGAAACACTCCCTTTGAAGGAAAAAAAACCTTTGAGAAAACTACATAGGCACCTTACTTGAAAATTCCTTTCGATTTTTTTTGAATATGCCCCTTCAAAAATATGGAAGATACCTTTTAAAAAATTGAACTATACCCTTCAAAAATCTTGAAAAGGATACTTTCCTAATAAAAAGACCCTTATGGAAAGTGTGTAGGGCACTTTCATGAGAAATGATCCTTCAGACTTATTTAAAGGACCAATTCCTTCAAAAATCTTTGAAAAGGATTAATTCCTTCAAAAATCTTATAAAAGACCAATTCCTTCAAAAATATTACAAAGGAATAATTCCTTCGGACTTTTTGAAAGTGCCTTTTCCTATAGAATAATTCCTTTGGAAAGATTGTTTCAGAGAAAATGTCTGAAACAATTCCTTCAAAAAGATTTTTTTAGAAAAAATGTCCAAAATAATTCCTTTGTCTTGAACATAAAAAACCCAAAAAAAAAGTTTCCAAAGGAAATAACGCTTGATACTTTGTTGTGGGCATAGTGTGAAATGCTTCCTTTGATAGACAAATTTTGGATGCTACACTTAGCTAAAATGAAACATGTAAAACTTGGGAGTGAAAATTGGCTAACATTCTTGGTGATTCCTAGGGGTGTCATGCCTAATATACCTAAGACTAGTTGCCTAAATCCTTCCATTGGGCATGGAGTCACATATATAGGCATTCAAAATGACTTGAATAGACCTTTGGCTCAAAAAACATAAGCTAGTTGATTCACATGCATAAAGGCAAAGACACACACCAAACAAAAGTAATTAAAAATACCTATGTTACAAAGAACTTAGGGAACACAACAACAAACCAAATGAAACACACATGTGTTCAAGTAGAACACTTATGGAACACAACCAAGCTAAAATAATATTAGACTAAACACATACACCTATTATACTATTTAAAAAACATGACTTGCAAGGAATAATTGTAAAAATTTAGATGTATCCCATTCATAAGGATAGGAAATTATCCTCCATTCATCTTGGTTATCTGAAAGGAGTTGCTTTTCTTACACTTTATAATAATGTAGGGACCACTCCATAAAGCATCAAACTTTGTATGTCTACTTAGTTTTGCTATGTCCTTATCCCATTTTAGGACCAATTCACCTTCCTTAAACACTCTTATACTTGCTCTTTTATCAAAGGACCTCTTCATGAGTACTTGTTAGTGTTTCATGGCCTTATGTGCACTATCTCTTGCTTCTTGTAGATGCATTAGTTCTATCAATTTGACTTCCATTGGAGTATTTTCAATTAGTTCCAACTATTGTGCAAGCTCTAGAGTAAAGAGTTCTTGAGATATGGATAACTTAGACTCTCTCCCATAAACAAGCATAAAGGGAGAGTCACCAATTTATCTCTTAGGAGTAATCCTATTGACCCATAATGTTGTCTTCAACTTGGTATGCTAGGATCTTTTATTACTCTCCAATGTCGTCTTGATGATCTTGATGAGATTCTTGTTAGTAGACTCAACCAATCCATTACCTTGAGGGTAATAGTTGGATTAGGTACTCAAGAAAAATCCATTCCTATTTGCCTAATCAAAAGTTTTAGCACTTATGAAAGCAAGTGCATTATCAGAAATGATAACATGGGGAACTCCAAACCTTATTATAATGTTCTCATAGAACTCCAAAATAGAATTTTCACTTGCCTCCTTCAATGAAATAGCCTCTACCCAACTTGTGAAGTATTTAGTAGAAGTCAATATCCATTTGTGTCCAACACTTGAAGGATGGTTGATCACACCAATGAAATCAAGGCCCCATTGCATGAAAGGTTGGTCTACTTGGATAGGATTCAATGGAAGGGCTACAAGTTTTTGTTTTCCTACAAAGAAAGAACATTGAGGACACATCTTAGCCCAATGTTAACAGCCCTTAAAAAGACTATGCCAATAGTAATCAGCCTCATTATCTTTGCAACCATCATCTTAGGAGAGAAATCACCTCCATCTGCACCATTGTGAAACTTTTTCAGTAGCATACCAAACTGATTATTGTTAACACACCTCAACAACACACCATTCATGTCTTTCCTAAAGAGAACACCATCTACAAGATAGTAATGAATGATCTACGATCTAAAATACCTCCTTTGAGACTTTAAAGACATTAGGGTACCTACCATTTTGAAGAAAACTAATGATGTCTTGTGTCCAACTTTGAACTTGTATGTGATCAATTGGTTGGGGGTGAACTTGGTTGATCAAGACTTCCTCTTTTGGATCTTGAAAATTTGAAGCTAAATTATCACATAACCCTTTTCCTCTTACCAAGTTTGTCACCTTAATATCCACATCATACTCCATTACCTTGCTAATCCACCCAGCTCTCTTTTTATTGAGGTCTTTGCTTAGGAAAAACTCCTTGGTGCTAGGATGAGAAACCATGACATGTATCTTGTTGTTTGAAACCATGTGTCTAAATTCTTTCAATCCTTTTATCATATCTAGAGCTTATTTCTCAATAAATGTATACTTGACCTCATAATCTTCCAATCCTTGGCTAAAGAATGCAATTGGTTGCTCTACCTCTTCATCATTAGTTTACATAAGCATAGTTGAGATTGTATCAAGGTTATAAAAGGTATAGAGTATGAAATAATTGAAAAATTTTGGGTTAAAGAGAGTAGGATATTTTGCAATTTATTGTTTGATTTCCTCAAAGCTAGTCTTACCTTCCTTTGTCCAAGCAAAAGCTTGGTTCTTCTTAAGCATGGCTGTGATAGGATTTACCAATGTTGCAAAGCCTAGAATAAACCTTATTAAAAAATTTAATTTTGTCAAGAATATTTGAATTCCTTTCTTTTGTTGAGGCAAATACAAGCCTATAATAACCTCAATCCTTTTAAGGTCAACATATAAGCCTTCTTTAAAAAAAATATAACCCAATAACTTACCTCAATGGATAGTAAAGATGCAATTTTTTGGATTAAGGGATATTCCATACTCCCTAAACTTATCAAAAATTTGACTTAGATGTTCCATATGATCATAGACATCTTTCAAAAAAATATTTATATCATCAAGGTACACAAGCAAAAACTCATTGATCAAACCTTTAAAAGCCATGTCCATTACCCTTTGAAATATAGCTCTAGCATTAGAAAAACCAAATGGCATCTTCTTGTAGGCAAAATTCCCCCATTTTTTAGTGATTGTTGTCTTAAAATAATCCTTTCTATTCACCAATATTTGATTATAACCTGAATAACCATCAAGAAGTGAAACGCATTGAAAACCTAAAATAACTTGCAGAATTTGTTCCATGGAAGGTAGTGGATAATGATCCTTGAGAGACACTCTATTAAGGTCTCAAAAATCCACACAAAATTTGATATCTCCATTATAATTTTGGATAGGTATATGATTAGCCACCCAAGTTGAGTGTTTGATAGGAAATATGATCCTAGACTCAATCAACTTGGTTAGCTTCAACTTCATTAGTTCTTCTATCTTGGGATTGATAGGCCTTTGTTTTTGCCTAGCTAGATTAGCCCTAGGTTAAAACTCAATGGTGTGATAAGATAGACTTGTATTAAACCCTTTAAAATATTTATATTCCCAAGAAAAAATGTCTTGAAACTCTTTGCAAAATTTAATAAAGGCCTACCTCTCAGATAAGGAACATATCTTACCAACTTTCAAAAGCTTGTCCTTGTAAATCATGACTCTTTCATAGTTATCTTATTTCAAGGGCATACTCAATCTTTATTTCTTATTTTGATCATATTCATTGAAAAAACTCTCTAAATTAATTATCCCTTTAGGTATCTTGTTTTTCTTTAGCTTAATAACTTGTTCTTCATATTTATCATGCAATCTCTTTTGGTTCCTTGAGGAGAATTCTACCTTATTTTGTAAGAAGTGTGGAATGTGTTCATCCCTTTCAAACACTTGACATGACAATTGATTATATATAATATAAGGTCTCATGGTGACCTTGACATGAGATTGATCTTTCTCATTTTCTATATCAGCAACTACATCAAACTATGCTCTTATGGTAGCCAATCTATCAACATGTTTATTTGAATCCCTAAGTAGGGGTTACATGTTGAAGGCATCAAAGTATTCAAGTAGGCCCCATACCCTATGTTTTTAGGATTTAAGAAATGTATTCTTGGATATATATTTATTTATCACTTGATGGATGACCAATTCACTATCCCCATAAACCTTCAAATTATTGATCCCTCTCTTCTTTGCCCATTGGAGGCTGTGAACTAGGCCTTCATATTTTGCCACATTGTATGTGTATATGAAGTGGAATATATATGAGGAGTAATATTTATTATTTTATGAATAAAATAACATAACTCTAGCTCATGCACCTACTTTTCTTCTTGATCCATAAAAAACATTTCCCATATCACTTCAAGTTCATGATCTTCATTAGTGAGTGAAGGAATGAAGCATCTTTTTTGTGCATATAATAGACTCCAAAATCAGTATCTTATATGAAAGTATATGGATTAAGTCCATGCATTTAAATTTTGTACTTATAAAATAAAATATCATAAATACCTTTAATGGGGAGGATGCTTCACCATCCATGACACCTTCTTCTTCTTTAATGATTAGACAATTTTGATTTGAAATTGTCTCTATGTATGGCTCACTATGAAACCTTACTAATGGTTGTGTCCTTATAGAAACCTTGGATCCATATCCTATTTTAAAATATATAAAATACCAATCAGTATAAAGGTACCCTCCTATCTTATCCATGAAGCCCCTCGATAAGCAGATAGAAAAATGAGCTGGAAGGTCTACCACCACAATGGCTTGTATAATGGGGAAACTTGGGCAACCATGTAGAAAGATTTTAAAACCTCTAACCAATACCACTATCTTGGTTGGAGTCCCATCAAGATAAAACATGCCTTTATTATGTTTTTTATACTTCAATCTTAACTTATCAGCCACCACCTTAGGCATGACAGTGGTATTAGCTCCACTATCTACAATACAATTGTGAACCAACTTGTCTCCTAGAATGAGTGTGAGGTATAAGAGTGGAGGATTTTCAGATTTGGTGGAGGGATATAAGACATAATTTGGAGTATTGGTAAGGGATATACTATTATGTTTTTAATTTTGAGGAGCTACATGAATGCTCACAAGTTATTCTTGTAAGAGCTCCTTTTGATCAGGCATATGCAAGACTTCCAAAAGAGATATGCTTGTCTTGGTATTCTTCAAAGAATAAAAAATGTTTAGAGGGGAAGTATTCAAATTTTATTGTATTCTTTAAGGTAGTGAGGGAGCTTTAACTTGCTACATTTTAGGTTTGATAACCCTACTCGCATTTTGGCTATGTTGAGGAACATGACTAGTAGTAGGTATTGCACTAAGATTCACACTTTATGGCCTTGGAGAGGAATTTATTGGAGTCACATGTGCTTATAAATCATCTCCCAAAACTATCTTTTTTAATCTTGTGTTGGCTGTAATTTATGTGCTTTTATTTGACACATAATCATCCTTCACTTGAAATTTCATCATACCTACACTTTGGCTGCTACCTTCTCCATGAATATCCATTTGCATGTGATTCACTTCTTCTGATGTCATGTAAAGAGTAGATTCTTCTTGAGCAACCAAAGCTTGGATGTATTCTCCATAATCATACATAAACTAACCTTAAGGTTATCCCCATTGGTCTAAATGATACTCTCCTTGGACCAAATTAGCATGCACTAGAATAACAACTTTCATGGAAGTAATGGAATTAGGATTATAGGCATTGGGATTCTTATTGAAACCTTATTGAACTTGTCCTTTACCTTGGTAGTTGCATTGGGATGGATCTCTATAGCCTTTTTGAGAATAGTATTGAGGGTTAGGTGGAGTAATTGCCTAGAATTGAGCTTGCTTGAGCTGAGCTTGTAATGACCAGATCTCTTTATCTTTGTCCACAACATTATCCATCTTCTTGGGAGTGGTTCTTAGCTTGGTATTAGTGTTAGGAACTTGTGATACACTTGGAGCCTCAACCAACCTATAAGACATAAAAGGCATAAAAACTCTTGGAGGTAGATTTCCATCTTGTATCAAGCTATTCTTAGCTTCAATATCTATCTCATAAGCATCTGGTAGAGTAAATCCTCCCATCAACTACAACATTACCACCACATCAGTCCTAAGAGCCTTGAGATAAGTGGGAAACACAAAGATTAGAGGAGGTCTCATGATAGGTGGTAACCTATGCCATGTCCTTTGAAATTTTTGATTAAAATCTCCCATGGATTTTTTAAGACCTCTCTTTATCACATTCAGCTAGTGGGTTAGAGACGTGTGGTCACTCTTATTCTCAAATCTAGTTACCAAAAATTCCCTAAAGCTATCCGAACTTGTAATGAAACCAACTTCCAAAGTCCTATACTAGGTAAGTGCCTTACCTTTTAGAGACATAGTGAGCAATCTAATAGCTATGTTGGATCAGGTGACATTATGCAAGTTACAAAATTTGAAATGTCCCTAATATGCTTATATGGGGAAATAGGACCCTATCCATTGAAACTAGGGAGATTCTTGGTAGCATTGTCAGGAATGGTTGCTACCTATCCATTTATCCTTTTTCCTCTTTATCTCCTATCTCTTCAATCTCTTCAACTTATTCAAAACCTCATTGCCCAATATCTCTAAGTGTTAGGAATGGTTTAGGGTGTTTTTATTCAAGAAGAACTTTAATTAGAGGGTCTTGATCAGATATCCTAGATGACCTAGTGAGGACAATAAAGTATAATGTGGGAAACTTGATCTACAACCAAATATTCTCACCTTTTGGAGTCACCAAATGTTGGGTTAAAAATATTTTTGCAACCTTAGTCTTGTTAAGACCAGTGTTCACCTTGACATGTAAATAATTAGGACCAGCATTCCCATTGGGCATGCTAGAACTATTGTTACCAAATCTTACACCCTAGAAGAGAGTGTTCAAGTCTCTTCTAGATTTGGGCAAAGTTAGAACAATTATAAGCATGTGGGTATACCTATAGAGGGAATGAACCTCTAGATTTAAACGGTTAGCTCCCTAAATGTATCTCTATAAAACAACTTATATCTAAACCAATTTTCTTGAAGGTAAAGAGTTAAAAATTACATAAAAATAAATCTACTCTAAGATTGGTGATGCACCAGGATTATCTTCCGATTGAATATAATAATCTAGTGCACAATACAACAAAACACATAGACCATCTTTAAGCTCTAAGTATTATAACACAAGTATTTTAGTGTAGAGGCAAGATGTATAAAATAACACAAGGTGAATGAACTGAAAGGAAATTTGCACATTCTAAGAATAGTTATACACTTACAATAATTTAACACACTTTAACACACTCTATATGACCTATTAGACTAATAACTTTTGCTTAGACCTGAAGGATAAAGGATGGAAGGATGGAAAATCATCATTTGTTATTACTATACATCACTTACATGCTCAAAATATTATTCAAAACTTAAAAGAAAAAGACTTTTAATAATTCTTAAAGGTAAAAAATATGACATCAATCTAGTAGGGATTCACCATACATTGTGTGGAACCTATTTTTACTAGCCAAAGGGTTATATTTATAGAAGAAAGGAAGTGAGAAGGGAGGATTTTTAATGATAAAAAGAGGAATCAATCTGTTAGAATCCTCCAACCTTGGATGTAACTATCTCTATAAATAATGCTCATTAGGTCCATTTGATTGATCCATGTCAGCTCAAGTGGTTACATAGTTAGATTGCTCTCTCAAAGATACTTCCTTAATGGTTGCACTAATAGAATTAAGATATTCCAAGCTAAGTAATGGAATAAATGTGGTTATTTAAAATGAGTCCACCTATTGTAGATTTGTCTTGATTCTAATAGCTTCTCACTAGCTCATTAAGGTGTGTAATGGCATAGGGGAGAGTCATTTTCATTTTGATGGCCATAGAGATGAAACAACATAAAGCCTATGTGTATTCCTTCATGGAATTTATCATAATGCTAGCTCCACATATATGTATACAAACATCCCTTGAAATATCATCCCAACTCAACCTTATTCAAATGATCAATCCCTATAGATCCACTCATCCTTTCTTATTTTGATTGGCCATAAAAAATTACTCAAATCTTGATCTGATCAAGGTGATGTGAGCCCTCTGATTTGATTTATTTCACTTCATCTAATCTTTAATGGGTGGATACCGTGAGCCCTTGGATCTTTGAGCATCTGAGAGAGGACCATCGATCTTCTTAGGACCCACTATTTAAATACCAATGGCTAGCCCATCATTATTTAAATGTCAATGCCTAGCCCATCACCATGAAGTTGATGTCCATGCAACTATCACTCTATTGAAACCATTATTTTGAGGTATTTCCTTGGACCTTTGATTTAGAATTTTGTTAAAAATTTTCCCATAGACCCTTTTCTCTGAAAGATTAACCTTTTAGGCCCCTTCTCTTTCTAGACTATTTACTTTGGCCGCTTTTCTCAAGAGAGAAAGTCTTTGGGAACTTTCCAAGTACCCTTCAACTGTTTTGTAAAGGATGAATTTTATCTTAAGTAATTCCTTCAAAAAAAATTCCAAAGGGATTATGCCTTATTTTATTTTTCTTTGGAAACACTCCCTTCGAAGGAAAAAAAACCTTTAGGAAAACTGCATAGGGACCTTACTTGAAAATTCCTTCAAACTTTTGTTGAAGATGCCCGTTTGGAAATTTGGAAGATGCCTTTAAAAAAAATTGAACTGTACCCTTTAGAATATTGAAAAGGACACTTTCCTAATAAAAAGAACCTTTGAGAAAGTGTGTAGCACACTTGCATGAGAAATGATCCTTTGGACTTTTGTAAAGGACCAATTCCTTTGGAAATCTTGATAAAGGACCAATTCCTTCAGAAATATTGTAAAGGACCAATTCCTTTAGGCTTTCTAAAAGTGCCTTTGCCTGTAGAACAATTCCTTTAGAAATTTTATTTTAGACAAAGTGTTTAAAACAATTCCTTCATAAATATTATTTGAGATAAAATGTCTAAAACAATTCCTTTGTCTTGAAAAAAAAAAACTAAAATAAAAGCTTTTGAATGAAATAACACTTAACACTTTGTTGTGGGCATTGTGTGAAACACTTCCTCCTATAGACAAATTATAAATTCTGTACTTAGCCAAAATGAAAGATGCAAAACTTGGGAGTGAAAATTGGCTAACACTCCCTAAGCCCAATGGACTGATAAGGCAACTAGTCTAGTTAGTATAGTAGGCATACTACCCCTATCAGTCACTAATTTGTTGACCAAATTTGACATTTAGGTCAAATTGGGGAACCCTTAGGTAAAAAATTGAGTTTTAGGTGTTTTAGGGGTCTAATTTAGATGACACAGGGTGTTTTATAGGTTAATTAATGTCATTTAATGTTATACTAGTCTTGGTCATTAGTTATTCTAGTCCTTATATCATTTTTCTAACATTTTTAGGTCAAAAAGGTGCATTTAATGAGTTTAAAAAATTTATTAGGAATTTTGAGGGTTTTAAAACATGATTTAATGTCCCATGTGTCCTTATAGGTCTTAAGTAATTGACATAACTAAAATATGGTAGGTTCATCAAAAGAAAAGAGAGTTTTCTTAAGGAAAAAGGTGAGTTTAGAATTTATACAAATCATGGGGAAGTGTGATACATGGGAGAGGATCATGGTGTGCCTCTTCAGCTTCCCCAATCCCATTCCCATGTTTTGTTTCATCTGGAAGTTCCATTTCTTGCTCAAAACCATTCTACTCCCCTTCCACCCTTCTTAACAAACAAAAGTGACCTTTAGGTTTGTGATTAGTATGAACACCTCAAGAGGTTTAAGATAAAAAAAAACCTTGTTTAGGTTTTATTAACTTATATAACTTCATTCAAATATAATAATTTTGAATAATGGTATCATGTGCTTTAGAAACCATTCTCATGGAGTTGATTGTACTTTTCTACCTATTTATCTATGCACCTTGTAGGTTTTGCTCTTGTTTTGGAAGGTCCATACAATTCACTTGATAATATTAGTTTCATAGGATGTTTACTCCATTTTATCATGTAATCCATTATTTTTTTCACATTTGGAGTTGATTTGATAATCTAAATATCTCGCTTGGAAGGAAGGTGTCACTATATGAGGTTTTAGTCAAAAATCTTTATTGGCAGAGTGTGTGGTTCTTAGAGGAAGATTCACAAGAATTTGATGTGATTTTTCCCATATCCTAATGACATATTTATAATCTTAACTTCCATATTATTCTCATAACACCATGTTTTTATCAAATATGCAGTCATAGACACCATATTAACCAACCACTAGATACCTGTTAGCTCTGTTCCATGTGTCTACAAGTGTTTTCATGTTGAATGAGATGTTTTTAAATTGGTATTAAGAATTAATTAATGGTAATTATGTAATTTATTAATTGGAAATGAGTTTAATTTGTCCATATGTCTTATCATTCACACTCTTTCTCCATTTCATGTTCACTGTCCAACCTTTGCCATACACACATACAAGGGTTTCCATGATTATGTCATGCCATTATGAGAGAATTAGTAATGGTTTAAAACTCCTTGAGGCATGAATAATGAATTTTTAATCATGGATATAATTTTTTATCCCATAAAAGGATCAAAATTAAAGTGCACTGCATGCATTCTCTTTACTACTTGTGTATAGGAAAATAGTCACCTACAGGTGCCCTAAATAGGGGACTAAGATATTCAATAGAGTGTTAAAGTATGTGGTGGGACATTTCTTGGAGACATTTCATGTTTAAAATACCATGATAGATCCATAAAAAGTGATATATATATATATATATATATATATATATATATATATATATATCTATATATATATGTATGTATGTATGTATGTATGTATATATATGTATGTATGTATATATATGTATGTATGTATATATATATATATGTATATATATATATATATATATATGTATATATATATATATATATATATATATATATATATATATATATATATATATATAGAGAGAGAGAGAGAGAGAGAGAGAGTTGAGGGTCACTCCAAAGATTGATGACTAAGTTTTAGGTCTCCAATCCCCAAATTGACAAAACGTAGCTCGAGGGGTTTTTTTAGACCTACTACAACATGATTCCAAAGAATTAACAGGCATATAAAGGGATGAACCATGTTTTTTATAGTATATACAAGAGATATTATAAATATGAGAGAAATAGAGTAAGTTTAAGGAAGTTGTCTGGAGCCTTAAATTTACCCTAAAACACACTAAAATACTCCATTATCATCTATAGGCTTGTGAAGTTGTGAATGGCCTTTTGACACAAAGAAGAAAATGAAGTAAAATTTAATATTGGTAATTTTTCAATTGTTTAAATGACACAAAAATGGAATGAAAACCATTATAGGGAATTAGCGAGCATTTTTTTGCCTCCCATACACACCAACAGTTTGTACATGTTACCTAGACACTCACCTACAAGCAAATAGTGACCTAAGCATGAGGTTTGATGGATGTTTTATCCATTAAAAGTGACTAAAAGTATAATTATATAATAAATATAACTTTTATATTCAAGGAAGGCTTTAAAACATCATAACCAAGCTCAATTGGAGCCACATTCACCTATAAGGGTCAGTTAAGGTAGGTGTCTCAGTTAGAACAATGGACAGAGAAATAGTGTCTTTGAATATGAAGAGTGCATACCAAGTGAAATAATGAATATAAGAAGGTATAAATGTTCCTATGTGATTCTATGGAATTTTATAAATTCTACCTTTAATGTCCAAATAAGTAATCAATACCTACAAGTACCTTCTAAAATAGGGAAAATAAAAGTATAGTCAAAAGTGGAAACTCAGTTTGATTATGTAAGAAATATCAAGGGGATATGATAAGATGAAATCATAAAAAAGTTTAAACATATAAAAAATTATTTTTATAGCTTGAAAATGATCTATACAATGAAAATCATTCCAATAAAGGACTCCAAGCATGCATGACACAGTCATTTTGAAGAAACTCCTGCACAATAAAATTCTACATAGTTTGTTTTAGTTTTGGAGGAAGCTTGAAGGTAAATGGATAGACCAGGGGTTGAAAATTTATGTAGATCACCTTTAAAACTTTAATGATCCCATACAATTATTTTTTTTATTAGACAAATATGGGCATTACCCCCTTTTTTGTCTTAGATAGGGGGTACTTCCCCTTATACCAAGACTGATAGGGTTTCAAGAATAGGGTAGAAAGGAGTAACTAGAAACTAAGGGGAAATTTAAATTGTATGGAAAGACTAGATAAACCTAATTAAATGATGTAAAAATGTCATAAGTTGGAAAATTAAAGTAGGATACTCTAAAATTCTAAAATTTGTAAACAGGCATACAGGCTTGATTAGGCCTAGAGGTCCAAATGATAGGGCATTTCCACTTTCAACCTCCTATGAGATTTATAATTGGTTTAAGCATTTTTTTTTAATTATTTAATATGTGTTAAATATTATGTAATGAATATAATTCCAATAGGGTAGTTTAGATGGCAAAGGTGTAGTCAAGCTTACTTGGCATGGATAGACCTAGTCTTTAAATGATAGGTCATTTTATTTTTTACCATTAAAAAAGATTTATAATGGATTTAATAGTGTTTTTTATTTAATTTAATAATTTTTAAAGTTGGTAGAAGGAAAATAAACCCCCCGAGGAATCCATTTTTGGATCAAACATAACACTAGACCTATAGGAAGGAAGAAAAAGAGCTCAATAGGTCAAATTCAAATGTTCATATCTTCCATGAGGATTTACATGGGAGATATAGGAGTTAAAATATGTTATAGAAGGTTTTTAACTATGAATTTGTGGAGTTTATTGGCAACTTGAAGGTCATACCTTTATCAATGAACCTTAAGAGTGAAAACTACTCAGAAACCCTCCAAAATCCTTACAGGGACTAGTCTAAAGAAATGAAGTTGGAGATGAATTATAATGGAAAATTTTGGATATTAAACATATTTTAAATTTCATAGGAATCACTTAGGATCCATCCCATGATTTTTGGTTTTACAGAATTCATATGAACATGGTAGAAATAGGGTATTTTGACCATTTTTATGTTGTGTAGGCTATAGGAGGAGTCTGAAGATGAATCCAAGTTTTGAGGGAGGATTTAGAATATTATAAATCCTTATGGATATTTTTTATAGGGAAAAACTAATAATTTTTCAAACTAGGTACTTCATCTTAGCCATTCAAAACTGGCCTATTGGACAAACTAGTGAAAAGGGTGGAGATCTTCAAGTGAGGTGATTTTGAGGTGTCTCTAATGATTAAAAAGTAATATAAGATATTTAAAAATTTAATTAACTCTCTCCCATGTATTTTCATGAGAAATTTATGCCTATTTTGAGGACAAGTGTGCAGGGTGTATGAAGGAAGAATTTTCTAGACAACAAATAATGATGGCTCAAATTTTAGATGTTTGAAAAGGACCAAGAATGCAAAAAATTCATGGAGAGGAATAATTAATACCATTAACATTATTTCTAGTTATTTTTCCTTGTCTTAATTATTTATTAGGTTTTCAAATAGGGTTAATCATAAAGGCAAATTTTATGAGCCAATCAAAGAGTTTTCATGCCACTTTTCATGAGGTTTATATCTTGGATTGACATTTATACTTATTTAAATTTCATGGTTAATCCCATATTCTATTCCAATTTACAATTAAATCCTTTTATAGTATTTAAAATTATCCTTGTGACCCTTTGACTTCTCTCTTCTCCTCTCTCTCTCAAGTTTTATAAGAACTAGCCATTTTGGCCATTGTGCTTTATGCTCCACCTGAGTATGTCAAAGACATGATAATTTGTATACATTTTGATAAATAATAATTATTATTGTTTTTACCTCCTACATGACTATTCTTAGTTTTTTCATTTGGAATGTTTGATTTTGCATAAGTGAAGACCATGGATTCCTTATCATGTTATTTCATTCTATCATCTATTTATAGTTGGAAAGCTTCTTCTTGTAGGGCATGTGAAGTGTTATAGGAAATTTCAAGGATTCATTGAGTTATTATTTTAATTATTTCCATTATATTCATCTTGTATAATCATCATATCTTTGCACATTCATCCATAACCTCATAATGTAACATTGATGTGAGAAGAGTAAGATTGGAGAAGTGTATATTCACTTTGTCCTTTGATTTCAAATGTAACATGCATATGGTTAGAAGTAATAAATATATTTGGTGTATCACCTCCCTTATGATATTTTATTTTTATTTATCTCTCTCCCTTTTCACCTCCCAAATTTAAGTGTAGTTGTGATCCAAAGTGGTACATTAAGGGAGCTAGCCTTGTCTAGAGACTCACCTCATCTTTAGGCTACCCACAAGCCTAAAGGTGTTTCCATTGTGACACTTGGAAGAGGATATATTTTAAATCTCATAAAATGGTTAAAATCCATGTGAAAACACTAACGCCTCTGAAATCCTATGGCATCCATGCATAGTCTCATGAAAGATATGAACTTCTAAAGTTATCCTATCGAACTCTTCTCTCCATTCCAACAGGCTTGAGTTATTATTGAGCCCAAAAATGGATTCCCTATGGTTTCGTTTTAATATAAATAGTTTTAAAATATCTTATATGACCTCAAAAATATTTCCCAATAAGTTGTAAATCTCACCTCATGTTAGAAGTGTGAATGACCCTCATTTGGATACCAGGCTTAAACCATGCCTCATAGACCTGAATGTAACCTTTGGCATCCAGACCATCTTGTTGGACTTATATTCATTACATAAGTTTATAAATGTCTATTATTACCTCAAAATAATTTCCCAATAAGGTGTAAACCTCACCTCATGATGAAATTGGTGTTGACCTTTCATTTGAGCACTAGGCCAAAACCTGCCAAGCATGCTTGATTGCAACTCTAAGGGTTTGTAGAAACTTGATAGGATTATTTAATTTGTGCTTGGTTTAAATTATTTTTATATGTTTAATAAATCCTTCCACACCTCTCTACAATGTTTCCCTAACTCCTAGTTCATCCCTTTCCCTTCATTCCTCAAGACTACATGCTTATGTACCTAGGGAAGTACCCTCTATCTTATACAAAATAGAGGAAAATTCCCCTATTTGTATAGAAAAACTAAGAATTTTAGTAAATTTAAAAAGTTACAAGGACAAGATACACAAAAAATTATCGCTTTATATTATGCATGGATCCCCCAAACTCAATAAAAACCCAAAATAGGCTTGTGCAAAATGGACTGTGTGCATGAATTTCATAAGGACTGTATATTTCATCATTTGAGCTCTTTATTTTCTCGATTTGAATTATATGAAGGTTTATAAATTATATAAAAACCTTTAATAAATTTTTTAAAGTCATTTCATAACCCAAACTTCTACATGCCACTTTATACCTTTAACCGGTCAAGACTGTGTTACCCTACTTGACTATACTTCAGTAAATCCTATAGGTGGTTGTGCTTGGTTTAGGATTAGAAATGGTGAATATGAACTATTTAGATCTTAAAAAATCATTTTATAAGTTCTTGGGCCCAATTTTTCACTTTTTATAGTTATTTTCCATCACCTTAAACCTCAAACCTACTCATTATTCTGTAAACTCAGACCCAATCAACCGTAGGTGAAAAAAATCCTATAGGTGAGTACAAAGCCTAATAACATAGTATATTTTTATATCTTGGTGAAATTTATACTCATTTATATTAATTTCACTTAATAAAGTTAAAAATTTATCTTAAATTCTTTCCCTTCTCCCTTTGGCACCTAGAACTGAGTGTCACTTTTGAGGACTAGTTGTAGGTTAGCATTTGGTGGTGAAAAGGATACATGTAGATGCTAATGGGATACAAAAGATAGTATGACATACTCATTTTAGATAATAGTTATATCATGATTTTCATATTCACCATATAATACCATCCTTCATGGTGGCATGATATATTTTACAAAATTGGGTGCCAGGTCACTTCAAAGGTGAAATCATATATGTGTCAATGAAGGATTTTAGTGTCTTGAAAGGCAACTTTGAGGCTTCAAACTACCAAAATCCATCAACCCTCTACCCTCAATATTTTTAAAGGTTATTGTAACATTTATGGGATATAAATATAAGTCACTATTAGTGATTAAAAATCAAAATAGCATTGTTATGAGACCTCTTCAAAAGAGTTAGGTGCTTTGTTTTCTCAATTTAGGGTCAAAAGGCCTAAACACAGTCATCATTCCTTTGAGCATGGTTCCAAACTTACATTTGTAAATTCATCCGATACATGAGTCATAAATTATCCTTTATAACATATTAAAACTTCACAAGAGTTTCAACCTATCTAATATTTTTTGTATAGGTACTTCTATATCTCTGTCAATACCCTTGTAGGTACATATGTCATATATGGGTAGTAAATGCAAACTTACATAGTATACAAGATGTATGAATTCCAATGAAGTTTTTGGTAATTTTAAAAATGTTTAAAATAGAATAATTTCATAAAAAGGATATTTTTCAACTCAGATACACCCTTATAACATGATTGACCCTCATGAGGTGCCACCTCTAGGTGTATGTCAACTTGTTTGTAGGCAGTGAGCATGATTGGTGTGATGGCATAGTATTTGGCCTCAAAATAGTTATAAGATTATATAAATACCTAAAAATACATTTTACACATCAATAAGCACCTGAAACAAGTTTTAATAACCTCTTTTCAATGTGAACTCCTTTCAAACCTCTATTATAGAGCAAACATGGATAACAAGTGACCATTTGTGTGGTATATGAGCTTGTAACTATGAAGATTGATTTTAAGACTAACTATGGAAGGTGAAATGAATTATGATAGAATTAAAAACATATAAATGAATCTATCACTACCCCTTAGAGCCATTGTCAAAGCTTGAAAATCTTGGAAATGATGAAAACCTGCCAACAACACAGAATGGGACCAGTTTGCAAACTTGAGGTGAATGGCTCTTAAAATAAAATCCAAACTTGAAACCAAGAATTTTAATAATTTTATTAGGGATAAAAAATCATCTAGAGATAAAATTATTAAGTGAATTGTATGTGATCCCCTAAACAAGGCAAAACCTATAGGGTGTATAGATTAGCAAGCAAACTAAAAAGATCAACTTCTTAAGAATGGTTCATAAAGCACAGGTCACCATTACTCTATAAAAAATGTAAAATGGAAGATAAATAAGTTTTTAATACACCCCCTAGATAATTTTTCTTGAAACCTTTCATGTTGACCATACCAAGTACAACCCTGAAAACTACTTTTACTTGCCAAGCCTAGTGAAAGGAGAGATAAGTATTTTTCTTCATTTTTTTGAGCTTATAATAAAATATATCATTTAATAAAGTTTATGGAAGATAAATTGACACTCTTTAAATGTCCCTAACTTTATAATTTCGTACAAGTCCATACAACTCAAGAAAACTCCTCTTTTTCCAAGAAAATTACCCTTTTTCTGAGGAACCTACCACTTTTCAATTATAAATAGTTCATTAAGAGATATGAAGACACATAGTTTGTGAAATCACCTATCTTAACCTTCAAATTTCTCTAGGAATATATACAAGTCATTAAATGCTCAATTTTGACCCTCAAAATGACTCAAAAGGACAAATTTACTAATAATACTAATGACCAAGGATAATATGACATTAAATGACATTAATTAACATATAATAAACCACATGACATAAAATTATACCCCTAATAAACCTCTAAAGATAATTTGTTTTCCTATTGGGGTCCCAAGTTGACCTACAGGGTCAAATTTGGTCAACAAATTGGTGACTCATAGGGGTAGTATACCTATTATACTAACTAGACTAGTAGCCTTATCATTACATTGGGATTAGGGAGTCAGCTAAAGTCTAAAACAAAATAAGGATACCTTTGACCATTGGCTTTTATCAAGACAATATGACTTGATTACCTCAAACACACAAAATAAAGGACACACACCAAATAAAACAAACACACTAAGAAAACATACACATGTGATCAAAGCACTTAGGAAAAATAGGGAGAAAACAACTATAGATAACTATAAACAAGCATACCTCTTTTCTGGGATAAAAATGAAAGTTTCTTGAATCTTCTTCTTCATGAGATGAACCATGGTGCCAAACATGTTTCTTCTCAAATTGGATGCTTTATGAATTAGACCTATTCCTTATCACTTCACTTGATCTAATATCAAGTAGATCATCCTTAAATAGGTCTCCAATGTAGATATATTCCTCTTGAACTTGTACACATACCTCATACTACTTCCCACTCCTCATTTCATGATCAACTTATATCTTCTTAGTAGGCATGTCTTCAAGAGGAGTGATTTCTTTTTCCTTAGAAGATTGAGGCTAATAGGAGTTTGTTACATCCTTCAAGAGTTGATGTGTTTATCAAAACTAGTTAAGACATGATATCCCATCTTGATGACTTCAAACATATCATCATTAAATGCATATGCTTCTTGAAAGGACATATTTGAAAGGTTACTTTTTCTTTTCATACTCACTTTAGTGCCAAGGCTACCTTTTCCATATTTTACTAGATTATAGCCTCCTTGAAGAGGGGTATATCCTAATCTAATGATTTCAAACAATTCATCCAAATTTTGATTAATAAATTGTTCCTATCCATACATGATAGCTTGTATAGTGATGGAAGATCAAATGACTATTTCTTCCTCTTTGGTAAAAGGAAAACATTTTTCCATATCAACCCAATCAAATTTCAACATAAGAGACCACCTCTTCTTCAGAACTTAGGACCTCTTATGGAATATCAAGTTGCATCTTAGCCTCTACAATATGACTTTAGTTCTAAAAGGCTATAATATCTTCAATCTCCTTCTATGTGATTCTAAGACTAGGCATCTTGAAGTCATGTGATTTAGTCCAATGAGGCTGCCAACGATCTAGACTTTATTCAATCAAGAGTTCTAAGTTTTTATCAACCAGTTGTTACTCCTTAGGTTCCCATACCAAATTTTCATCAAGGTAAAGGGTGATGGGGTGAGGACAAGATTAAATATTTGGTGGAGGTGGCACTTATAACTCAAAATTTGATTGAGAGTGAAGTGTAGGGGATTCTTTTGAAAGGTCTTGAGGAAGGGGAAGTAGACCTTGGGCTAAAATGGATTGGTTTTCTTCCTTCCATTTGAAAATCACTTCATTCAGATCTGATTTATCTTGATCATTCTCTTGAGATAGGTTAGATGGGGTGTTTTTAGGCATAAGATCTTCTTTTGGGTCTAAACCTTCCATCACACCTTGACTCAACAGTTACATCCTTGACTTTATATATTCAATTTTCTTGGCTAGGTTATCTTGGAAAAGTCTCTCTTGTATTTCATAGGCATAATCATGAGGATGAGGAGCATAAGAGGGTTGACATGGAACACTAGAATTTTCTTTAGGAAGGGTGGGAGGGACTTTCATAGGATCAAGATATCTTTCAACTTCACACTCCTTATCTAGACTTTTAAGTTCCTTCTTTCCCCATGATTCCACTACCTTTAACTTGGGATGTTAGGATTATAAATATTTTCTTGAGGTGATGATGTAATTTGAGGAGTATGTGAAGTCTTCAATAAACTTGGAATCTCCTTAGGGTTGGATTCTCTACCTTGTCTCTATCTTATAATCTCATATCTAGAGGTCTTTTCTTTAGATGGGGATGCAATGGGAGAGGGAAATGAGGGCTTAGATTACACTTATTTTGTTGGTGACATGGAGTGTTGCATATGCATATTATACAACTCATTTTTCCTATCAATATTAACTTCAAAAACAAGGTTTCTCTTTTCAACTCTCTCTTCCAACTAAATAGGAAAAGAATGACTTTGACAAGCTTGATTGGGCTCATGAGTAAGAGTTAAGTAGGACTGATAGCAAACTTGGGGAAGTAGATATGAATTTTGATAGGTTTGGTGAGGCTAACTTTCATTAATTCTTAGCCTATCATGTAGGGATTAAAATAGGCCACTCACATTTAACATCTCACTTGTGAGCCCTTACCAATAGGCTCTCTCAGTAGGTGCCCACTCTCTTTTGACCAGATCTAATGCATATCTCTCCTTATGAATAAGATGACTAGGAACCTCTAGACCATATCCCCTTTGTGTGTTAAGATCTAACATGTACTTCTCATAGCTCAAAAGAGGTTGCTTGAAGTTTTTAATGGATTGAGTTGAGAAGTGGCTAGGTTGACTAGGAGGATCAAGACATTGAGATGGCTAGCTATAGGACTAATACACTTCATGTTAGAGTTGGTAAAATTCATGTTAAATATCATATAATTTATATTGAATCTGGTAAGGATCATGACAGGGATAATTAAGAACTTGTTCTTTTTGATAGGGAATGCCATAAGCTTGAAATGCCACACCAAATTGTGTAAAATAGTACTCAATACCAAGGTTATCCATAAAAATTCATTAAAAATCAAGAACATAAGGAATGGTTATCAAAAATATTCATAAGGAATACCTGGGTTGCTTGACTAGCTCATGTATCTTAGGAGTCACCATTGATGATTTGATAAATGCCTCCAAAGGCAAATTATTGAAAGATAACACTAAAAATCTTCCAACCACATGTCATCCACTCCCTCACATGTATTTTTTGTTAGGATCCACTGCTAAGAGCATAATTGATTTCCTTTGTATAAGCAACTAAACATAGAATTAAACCAGAAGTAATATGTAACTAGAATTTAGAATCAACAAAGAACATGAGATATAAGAAATAATGAAAACTTATATTAACACTCTTCCAGAATACAATGAATAAATCACACTCTTCCACACCTCTTGGGTGTCCAGTATTTCTCTCAAAAGTTCTCTCTCTCTCTCAATTACAAACACAACTCAAACACAAAGTTGTACTCTCCACCAGTCAGTAACAATCAACTCAATGGTTGTTTTGCCTATTTGCCAGTCCACTTGTGACAATCAACTCAATGGTTGCTTTGCCTACCTTTACATACCACCAAGCAATCAAAGTACTCCAAGTAGATCTCCTTTGATCTTGCATACCTATAGATCAAATGATCTTACATACCATGTAGATCTCCCCTGATCTTGCTACCTATAGATCAACTGATCTTACAATTGAGGATCTAATCCTTCTTAGTCCCTTGATTACAATACATGCCCCATGGGTCTCTTAAATATATCCCATACAAACAATAATTAGAAACACAGACTCCAAGACTAAAATTAGTCTTTTTCATGCAAACTAACTATCCATCTAAAATTAGACTAGTTCTAGAAGCGCATGCAAATGCATGCACACACAAGTTGCCGATGTCAGTTCCTATTTGACCGATGTCAGCTGACTCCTAATCGATGTCAATTATTGAGAACACTAAAGATGACCAACATCGGTTGATCAGACTGATGCCAGTTTCTCTAACACTAGATATGACTGATGTCAGTTGATCAGACTGATGTTAGTTACTATAACACTCAACAACATCCTCCATTTGCATACCTGTGAAGCTTTTAGCTCCACAACCTAACAATCTCCCACTTGGAGATAAATAGCTACACCTGTACCTATACCTGTACCTGTACATCCTTTAATTTTCTTTCCTAGCTTGTATCCCTCTTCAGGTTCAATCTTGAAGACCAATAAAATTTGAATGAAGATTCAACTTTTCCTTTATTCCTAGCTTTGTTAACATACCTGCAGGGTTCTTATCTGTATGGATCTTTTCCAGCTTCAACTCACCATCCTCCAATACCTGTCTAATGAAGTGGTACCTAAGTTGTATATATCTAGTTCTTGAATGAAAGGCTGAATCATTTGCAAAATGAATTGCTCTTTGAATATCACTGTATAATTTGCAACTCTTACTCCTTTTCCAACTCTTCTATGAACCATGTCATCCATATCATTTCCTTGCTAGCCACTGTGACTGTAACAACCTTCTGCATCTCTGAAATATAGCTAACCACCATTCCACCAATAGTGAAAACATATCCTGTGGTGCTTCTCCTATCATCCAAGTAACCTAACATATATGAATCTACATACCCATGTAGAGAAGTGCTTGACCCTACAGAGCATAAATACCTACTACTGGTCCCTCTCAAATATCTAAGAATCCACTGAACTGCTTTCCAGTGCTTCTTTCCCGAATTGGCCACAAACTTGCTAACAACTCCCACTGGTTGGGTAATATCAGGTCTAGTACTCATGCACTCAACCTCATCATGTGATTTGGGACATCATTCTGTGAACTGTCCATCCATAGGTGCACTTGCTTGTTCTGCATTCTACACTACCTTATTCACACAATCATCCTAAGATAACATCAACCTGTGATCTTCCCTGTCTCTAAGAATACTCACGACAAAGAATTTCTTTGCTACTCCCAAATCCTTCTTGGCATTCCTCTGAACTAACTTTACCTTTAGCTCAACAACTCCCTACATGTATGAACCTGCAACAAGCATATCATCCACATACAGTAACAAGATAATGTTGTGACTATTATCCAACCTGGTAAAATAAACACAATGGTCACATTGACATTGACTAAAGCCATGCTTTGTCATACACCTGTCAAACCTTAAACACCATTGTCCTACAACCTGCTCAAGACCATATAACCTGGCCTTTTGTCTCACTTGTCCATTCTCTCTTTTCTTTAACCTGTAAATCCATTCGTCTTTTAGTGCTTTCTTTCTTGCTGGAAACTCTACCAAATCTCCCATTTGGTTCTTTCCCAAGGAATCAATTTCCTCATTCATGCCATGCTCCCACTATTTCCTAGATTTTATTTGCATTACCTCTTCAAAACTTCCTAGTTCTTGACCATTAGTGAGAAACAAGTAGTGTAAAGAAGGGGAATAATGAATTTGAGGCTTACTTACCTGTTTAGTCCTCCTCATTAGCATTTGAGACTCCTTGACAACTTGCTATCTGCCCAAAAAATGTTCTGATAGTGACCGATCTTGGTCACCTCTAGCCAACCCTAGTCTGCACCCAACTGATGTCAATTCCACCTGATCACCGACACCGGTTCCCTAACCGATGTTGGTATCCACCTAGTTGCCAATGTCGATTACCTAACCGATGTTGATATCCACCTGCCTGACACCACCGACTTTGGTCTGCATATGACCGATGTCGGTACCTACCTATTTGATGTCAATTCTCACCTAACTAATGTCGGTAACTGTGTTTTCCTATGAGTGATGACTTTTACTCACGAGCTCATTTTAGATCATAACCTTGTCCAAAACAACACTACCCTACTCAAAATTATTCAACCCCTTGAGCTGATCTCTGTCCATTATCTTCTCCTTGAAAACCAAGGCTTTCTTGTTCTTCAATGTGTTAAAAACATCAGATTTCCTCTTTATGCAATAAACCCAATCCTTTCTTGTAGCATTAGAAACATACCACTGTGATCCTCCAATAGAATCTCCCTGAGCTAGTCTCCACACACCTATGTGAACAAGCTGTAACCTATGCTTCTTCTTTGTTGACCTAGTTGTGAGAAACCTCACTTTCACTTGTTTCTCAAAGATACCATGCTCACAAAAATCTCGGTCTCTGCTTTTCAAATTTGAACTCTTACCATGTGACTTAAGAACATCCATTCCCTTCTAACTCATGTGACCAAGCCTAGAGAGCCACATCTTCACATCTACATCTGAAGTAGATAAACCAAAAGGACAATCAGTAATACAAGTAGATAGATAAAGAGTACCTACTTTCTTACCTCTTGCTAAAACAACTACACCCTTGGAAACTTTCCAAGATTCTGTTGTGAGAGTTACTGTGCATCCCTCATCACCCAACTTTCCAACAGAAATCAAATTCTGCTTCAAGCCTAGGACATGCATGACCTCCTTCAATAGCCATGTGTTGCCTGTCTGCAATTTCAGCTGCACTTTCCCTTTGCCAACCATTTGACAAGGCTTACCATCCTCTAAATAAATCTTTCCAAAGTCTCCATGGACATAATCATGAAAAAATTCTCTATTTGGGGTTGCATGAAAAGAAGCACTAGAATCTAAACCCATGATTCTGCCTAACTATCCAAAGAAACTATAAGAGCATCTTATGCAATAATACCTACAACATTTGCTTCTTCATGCTGATCTTCTACTAACCAACAATCTTTCTTTGCATGTCCTTTCTTTCCACAATTCTAGCAAATTATACTGCCATACCTAGATTTGGATCTCTTGTCTATCTTTGACCTTGATTTCCCTTGCTTGACCTTCTCTCTTTGCCATCCCCTACTTTCAACACTTAAAGCATTCCTTGATGTCTCACCTGTGCTTTTCCTATGAATTTCTTCATTCAAGATTACACTAACAACATCATCAACTTTCAAGATATTTGAAGCAGACGCAGTATTAGTTACTGCCATTACCAAGCTATCCCAACTTTTAGGTAAAGAGCATAAGATTAAGAGAGTCTTAATTTCATCATCAAAAGCTATATTGACTAAAATTAATTGGTTTACCAAACCATGGAAATCACTAAGATGACTATGTACCGATCCACCTTCCAGCATTTGCAAATTAAATAATTGCTTCATAAGAAATACCTTATTCAAAGCTGAGGGTTTTTCATATAAATTTGCCAAAGATTCCATTAACTCTACTATTGTCCTTACCTAAGATAAGTTGGAAACCATAAAAGTTGCCAAGGTTAGCCTTATAGCTCCTAGAGCCTTTCTGTCAAGAACCTTCCATTCTTCATCTTGCATACATGTGGGCTTACTCCTAGCCAACAGTAAGTGCATATATTTTTGATATAGATAATCCTCTATCTACATCCTCCATAATTGATAATTCTTGCCATTGAATTTCCCCATTCTTAGTATACTTTCTTTTGCCATTGTTATACTCCCACTCAAACAAAAACCCCTGTGAGTGACCTGTAATCAACAAACACTTAACACACTCTGAAACCAAGGTGTTAGGGAACCAAGCTCTGATGAACCTGCTCTGATACCACTTGTTAGGATCCACTGCTAGGAGCACAATTGATTTCCTTTGTATTATAAACTAAACACAGAATTAAACTAGAAGTAATATGTAACTAGAATTTATAATCAGCAAAGAACATGAGATACAAAAAATAATGAAAACTTGTATTAACACTCTTCTATAATACAATGAAGAAATCACACTCTTCCACACCTCTTGGGTGTCTAGTATTTCTCTCAAGAGTTTTCTCTCTCTCAATTACAAACACAACTCAAACACAGAGTTGTACTCTCCACCAATTAGTAGTAATCAACTCAATGGTTGTTTTGCCTATCTGCTAGTCCACTTGTGACAATCAACTCAATGGTTGTTTTACCTACCTTTACATACCATCAAGTACTCAAAGTACTCCAAGTAGATCTCCTTTGATCTTGCATACCTGTAAATCAACTGATCTTACTTACCATGTAGATCTCCCCTGATCTTGCTACCTACAGATCAACTAATCTTACAATTAAGGATCTAATCCTTATTAGTCCCTTGATTACAATACATGCCCCATGGGTCTCTTAAATAGATCCCATATAAACAATAATTAGACTTCCTAATTACAATAATTATAAACATAGACTCTAAGACTAAAATTAGTCTTTTTCATGCAAACTAATTGTCCATCTAAAATTAGACCAGTTCTAGAAGCGCATGCAAACACATGCACACACAGGTTGCCGACGTTGTTTCCTATCTGACCGATGTCAGATGACTCCTAACCGATGTCAGTTATTAAGAACACTAAAGATGACCAATGTCAGTTGATCAGACTGATGTCAGTTGCTCTGACACTGGATATGACCAATGTTTGTTGATCAAACCAACGTTAGTTACTATAACACTCAACAACCTCCTGCATTTGCATACCTGTGAAGCTTTTAGCTCCACAACCTAACATTTTCATGGAAAACTGATGCCTTTTTGGAGGCCAAGTGTGTAAGTTTCATGAAAGAAGAGTTTTTTGGACTACAAATGATGATGGATCATTCCCAGATGATTCCAAATTACTAAGCCTACAAAAAACACATGAAGAGGCATGTTTGATAGCCTTACCCTTCATTCCAATCATATGTCCTATCCCTAATTAGTTTTGGAATGTTCAAACAAGTCCAAATCATGAAGGCAATCTTTTGAGCCAAAATGAGGAGTTTCATGCCACTTTTCATGATCTTTATGACTTGGATGGACACTTGTGCTTCCTTACCATCATGGTTCATACCATATCATATTCTCATGCATAATTAACTCCTTTTCTCATTTTTACAAGTGTCCTTGTGACCCTTAGACTTCTCTCTTCTTATTTCCCTCTCAAGTTTTATAAGAACTTATTATTTTGGCCATTATAACTTATGCTCCACCTGAGTATAGAAAACCCCTGCTCATTTGCATACCATTTTATCAATAATACTACTAATTTTTACCTCTTCATGACTATTCTTAGTGTGTTTTACTTGAATGTTGGATATTTCTTATTGAAGACTATGGATTCCTTAGCATGTTGTCTCATTATTTCATCCTATTTTTAGTTGAAAAGCTTTTTCTTATAAGGCATGTGAAGTGTTCAAGGAAATGTCAAGGTTGAGTGAGTTATAATATTCACTAGTGCCATTCAAGGCCTCTTGTATAGTCCTCCTAGCCTAAGCATTCATCCATAACCTCACAATGTAATATTGATGTGAGAAAATGTATATTGAAGAAGTGTATGTTTGGTTAGTCTCTTGGTTTCATGTGTAACATGTAGCTAGTTGGAAGTCATAAACTTAGTTGGTGTATCACCTCCATTAGGATAGTTTGATTTTAGTTTTTTCTTTCCCTTTCCCCCAAAAATTTGTTTTGTTAGGTGTAGTAGTGATCCAAAGTGGTACATCAAGGGAGCTATCCCTATCTAGAGATTTACCTCATCCTTAGGCTACCCACAAGCCTAGAGGTGTTTCCATTATGCCACTTGGATGGGGAGAGATTAGGCATCTCCTCAAAGGGTGAAAATCAAAATGACAACACCTGCCATTCTAATATTTTCTCATCCATCAAATTTTCTTATAGTATAAAAATGGCACACAAAAATGCTTATGTTATTTCATCCCTTATATAAAGCATGTTTTCAACTAAATTTCATTTTATTTATTATAATATATGATATTAAATTAATATATGTCATATTAACAACCTATTTTTTTGTTAATCTAATGATATTTTATATTTTTTAACATATTTTAGATAGTCATGACCTGAATTCACTTTGAAGTATCTTCTCATTAGATAAGTCTTCCATTGCTTAACCACATGAAGAATAACTAACATTTCACTCTCATAAATGGGCTTGAGTAAATTATTATCTTTGAGTTGGAAACTTTAAAAATCAATGGGCCTTCCTTTTTACATGATAATTTCACCCATAGAAATCCCCAAAGCATCACATTCCACAATGAAAGTTTTTATTAAATCAAGAGTAACTGGGATTGAAGTGGTGCATAAGGATTCCTTAATCTAATCAAGTACATTGTTGGTTACCCTACTCCGATTGAAGGAATCATTTTTAATAACAACATGAGTGGGGTTTTAATTGCTACCATATTTTTTGACAAATCTATGATAGTAACTTATAAATATTAATAATCCTTATATGTTCTTGAGGGTATTATTAATTTTTCACTCTAATGTAGCTTGATATTTTTAGTATCCTCCTTGACTTTTCCATGAGAGAGAATCAACCCAAGTAATCCACATTTTTTACTCAAAAATCACACTTATAAGGATTCCCATAAATTTATGTTTCTTAAGAGTTTATAAATGTTACATAACATGGTATATCCAATCTTCACATGTTTTTTTCTAAATCAGTATATAATCAAACAACACCAAGTTAAACTTCCAAAAAAATGGCTTGGATATGGAATTAGTCAAAATTTGAAATTTATAATGGCATTTGTAAGACCGAAAGGCATAACAAGAAATTCATAATAACCTTGATGTGTCTAAAATGCTTCTTTTGGGATATCCTCCTCCTTGATTCTTACTTAATGATACCCATTTATGATATGTATTTTTGTGAAAAAAAAACTTCATGTAACTCATCTAGAAAATCATTAGTAACAACAATTTGAAACTTATGTTTGATGGTGAATTCATTTAGAAATTTTTACTTGAGATGCATACCAATTGTCATTGTTATTATGCACCATCACTACTATAATAATAATCACTTTGACTATGCCAAATAATAACTAATTCTAATATCTATTGTACCATTTACTCAATCTCATTGTTTTGTGCATTCGAGTACCTCTAAGGTTGAATGTTTTGGAGTTAGATCCCTAGTATAAGTTGAATGTAATTTTCATGATCTCTTTTGGTCAAAGGTCCTTTTGACACATCTAAAAATATTTTTGAGTGTTTTTAATGATATCCATAATATCTTAGTGTGTTTCTACTTCTGATTGTTGAGATTTTAGTGAAAATAATTATCACATATCTTTTAGATCATTTTTAAGTAACTTATACATTTTATGAGACCTCATTGTAGATACTAAAACTAAATATTTATAGCATATCATCCTTGTACATTTTAAAAGTATCAATCAATGATATACTATTTAGTTCTAGACCTTTCTACTATTGAAAGGCTTGCATTCTCCATCATATATTAATTTGATTCATATCATTTTGATGACCCAATTCCCTTGTACTAGACAAAAATATTAAAACCTAATAAACATCCTTCACTATCAGTTTTAGATCCATACATGATTTATAGCCTTTTGAAAACTACTAGCTATAGGCACACTACCATCGATGGTAATGTCCAAATCTTTATCTAGTGTTTAGTTTCTAAAATTCATCAAAATTGTAAATGTTTTAAAACCTACAAGTTGTCATATTTATCTTATTGAACCCTACCTTAGATATTTTCAAAAGGTGTAGTAAAAATACCAAGTCTAATCCTTCTCATTATTTATCTAAAAATAACAAACAAGCACCTATTAAAACTAAATCAATCAATTCACCAAAAAAATTATTGTACCCTATTCATCCCTATTTTCATATCAAGAATAATAGTCACATTAAAGTCTAAATCATTTAAAAATCAACCCATGGGAAATATTATTTACATTACAAGATAGATCATTGCATGCATAATCATTTAGTATATTTTTCAACCTTGTGTACACACTTTCCCACACATAGGGGAGAATTAAAAGAGATTGAGGCCCTTCTTGGAGTAATGGATATGTAAGTATAACCCATTGATAGAGGGGTCTTTGGGGTTAACTCAACATTATGATCCCACCAATCCATTTTTAATAAATTTATTCCAAGGGTAAAGAAGGGTGAAGAACTCAGGTTTGATCAATCAATAAAAATTAATAACATGTATCCCATATATGAAAACATCAATATAAATATGACCAAAAACCCATAATAGTTAATTTTCTCACATCAACATCGACTTATTATTTTATACTAGACACTTATGTCAAAGTCAAATGCTAGAGTCAATGGTAGTGTCCAAATCTGACAGTAGTGTCTATGATTACATAAGTAAAATTTATAAAATCTAATGACTTATCTAGGATATTAATCCTACATACTTTACACTTTTTTATAGTCCATATATTCTTATACATAGTAAACCTAGATCAGTTTCATTTCTCATTATTACAGTCAATTGAACCTCTTTTAGATTTAGTACTTTTTATATTTAGCATATCTTAGTATTATAATTTAGAATATTTATTTATATGAATTTTCAATTAATTGAACTACTATGGATTATTTATCACCCTTATTATTGAACTAATTATATATTCTTAACCTTATTTTCATATCTAAATTTAGGGCTAAACATTTGGTGAACCCAACCTTTGTGTCTCTTTATCAATATCCTAGCTTGCCCTAGGGCATTTAATGTCCTGAGGTTTTTTCTTATTTTTTTTCATATCTATTCTATTATCTATATGTGACCTAGGTTTATCCCTATATTAGGTGATTTTTATATTGAAAACTTGGATCTTCCTCTTTACCACATAAGATGGCTCAAACCAATGAAGTATCAAATTCTATGCCTAGTAAAAGTGCCAGTAATTAAATTGAATTTTTTTTTGAAGATGTTATCATAGAATATTATTATGATCATGAAAACAATTAATATAATGAAAATAATAAACATAAATAAATAGTTCAAAATAAATTACAATCTATTTCTAGGTTTCGAGAGTGTATCCATCAAAACCCTAATGATCTTGATGAGATCCTCAAAACTATATTGTAAACTAAAATAGAAAAAAAATAGATGAATAATTAGGTGCATATATTGATCATGCTATTTGATTTATGTGAAATTCCTATTTTATTATTTATCTAATATTAATCATGTCATTGATTCATATATCTAGTGAAGGCATAGGTTATGTGTTTACATTATTACTCCCTAAAATAAATCCTACAATTTTTACATACTCCATGGGAACCACTAGCAATTCAATCCAATTACTGGTTTTAATGCCTATATCAACTCAAACCATAGGTACATCCCATTTGGTGACTTATCAAACTTCAAACTTTAGTAATCAAAATTTACAAGATCTTGTACAAACTATAAAACTTTTGAAATTTATGTTTACCAACATTGAGAAAAATTCTATGAAATTACCTTATGTTATTGATTCACAATATGTGTTACATAATCCTCTTTCACCTAAAATATATTTTCACCCTTTTCCAAATGGATTTTTTGTGCCCAAGTTCACATTTTATAATGGTAAGGGTGATCATGAACATCATCTTTGATATGGCATGTCTTGATTATACCTCCAATGATAAAATTTTGACTAAATTATTTCCAAGAAGCATAAAAGACTATGGTTTATGATGGTTCTATTATTTATGAATCTAATCAGTGAGAGCATTCAAACCTATAGAAGATTAGTTCCTAGAACATTGTTCTATCAATATTACTAATAAAATGTCACGTAATCAAGTTTCAAAGATCAAATAATGAACCAATGAACCTATCAATGAATATGTTTTAAGATATAAAATAATGTTGGGCAAAATGATAATTCTAATGGTAGAGAAATAACTTAAGGACATCTTCAATCAAAGCTTTCTTGCCCCATTACATGGGTCCATTGTTTTAAAAAAGTTCAAATCATTTGATGACTTATGCTATAATGTGCGAGATCATGATATGAAACTTATTTCCTTGAACAAGATTAATTATGTATCAAACACACCAAATACATCAAATACCAATTTTCATATCAAAACAAGCTACAAGATCAAACTTACAGAACCTAAAAAGGAAATAACCACAATGGTTAACATAGTGTCAAAATAATACAATGGACTCATCTTAATGCACCTAAGAGAAAATTTACACAATTCTAATGTCTCCAACTTCTTTACTTCATAATATTATGGAGTGTCATCTCATATATCTCCTTCCTCCCATAAATTTTGATATGAGTCGAACTCTACCCAAATGATATGATGCTAATGCATATTATGACTATCACCAAGGACCTGTGCATTCTATAAATAAATGATAAACCTTGAGTCATAATATCCAAGACCTTATTGATGACCAAAGTATTACCTTTGATGATCTTTTAAATGATTCAAGTTTACATTCTGGTAATCACCAAAATCAATAAATATTTAGTAATCATTTGCAAGATAATTCTAAGAAAAACCCAAAAGTGAAAATGGCATAAAATGTACATCCTACTCCATCACATTATGGGAACCCATTAGATGTGATTATTGGAGTTTATAAACACATAATATCTCTTATGGTTTAGAGACCTTCTAATGTATTTTATGATAGTGAAATAGTGTTTATGACTCAAATATTCATTATTTATTTATTTTATCATACTTTAACCTTTAGTCTATACATAGTGTCATGATCAATAATGGTACTAGTGAGAACATATGTATGATGACATTATTTGCACATTTGAGATATACAAATGATGATTTATTCCATTTGACCAAAATGGTTAGAGTACATGATGGGACATTATAGTAGGTTATTGGTGAGATTGATATACCTTTACTGCTTGGTCCAATACATGTGGTTATAGCCTTATTGTTATAAAATATTTAAGATTATTTGATATGTTATTGATGAATTTAGATATAAAAAATCCATGCAATACCTTCCATAATGTATGGGTGTATTAAATACATTCATACCATTAGGGTAGTTATAATTCCCATAATTCCATATGAACATGCACTTGACCAAGAGAAGTTTATTCCAAGATAGCTAATTATCAAACCTTCTAAGGTTAGTCTTATGTGAAAGGGTAAGAAACATGCAATCCCATTTCCTAAGTGCCCTATTCTTGAGAAGCCTTTACACTATAAATACATAGTGGATTCAAATCTCCATCTATTCCTACATAGGATAGTCAGTTACCTAGATCAACTAAACATGTTTCAATTACACCTACTCCAAAGAAACCATAGATCACTAAACTATGGGTTACATGAACCCATACTCCTATTGATTCTTCATGACCACAAAGTATTATTACACATATACATGATACCACAAATTCTCCAAATCTAGATATGACACCTATGCATACTCCTTGGAAGTATCACTAGTTTCATATACCATATTCCAAGTTTGGAGTTAACTATGATCATCCCTTGGATGGGATCATAGGCTATCCTTTTAATTTATAATATTCCAAAAATAAAATAAAAAAATCAAATATTAAATAAAATTTAAAAACATTAAAATAAATTAAAAATATTCAACATTCGCAAATTTTATTAACTCTTTGGCATCTATGTTGTTTGTTTTATGTTAGTAGATAACATATCATTTAAATACCTACATTCACATAAGTTTCATGCATATTTAATTGTGATATATGCATACCCAGACATATGATCTACAAATATCCATATGTTGGACCTCTCCTCTATCCATGCCATATAGTATGTTGGGGGAATTTACTTTGATCAGGATTGAAATATGCTACATATCCTTTATCTTCACTTATAGATTATCATTTTTGAGCTTATATACTAATTATTACACATGCATATATCCATGATCATATCTTTCATAGTGTACTTGATATGTTATGATACATAATATTTTTATAACACATTTATGTAAGGACTAGTATAATATGATTATGTTAGTTGCTTATACTTAATGTATTCATGTTTTCACTTCCTTAAGTGTATTCTATTACTTTCTATTGTCTTTCTTGGGGAAAAATTGAATAGTTTCCTTATTTGGTGGTCCTTATGCCATTGTATGTTGTTTGGACATTTGAATATGTCATTATATGTTGATTATAAGTTTAAATATGTCATCTCTTTCAATTTTTTGACATTTGAACATGCCCCTTTGATGAGGTATCCTTCAACCATTAATTTACATTTCATTGAGTGATCTAGTGTGTGTGCTTGATTATTTGTGGAGATTTTATTACTCTCTAGACATTACCATGATCTATATCATATATCTTAAGAATTTATTTTATCACATAATATGAGCTAAATTGATATGTTTACTTCAATATGTTATCCCTATATTCCACATGATTCATACACAGACTATTTGACTACCTTATACTTTTGAGGTAAGGTACCTTCTAGATTATATTTCCCTTGCCTCAAAATTGGGGCATATAATAGAAGTGTTTAAACCTAATTCATATGTGGACTCTCTTAGGTATATAGGGTTAAGGATATAAATGAAAGGGAAAAAGGGTGAATATCATATCTATAATAGGCCAATTAAATGTTAAACTTAGATGTACCATATATTGAATTTATTAAATTGAGATAAGATATAAATGGGTAGTACCAATATGATAGATATAAAAAATGATAATGAAATAATGTACTTAACTTGTTCTGATATTAATGCAAATCTATATCTAGAAGATGCTAAAAGTAGGTGGGAATATATTTCTTAAACAATTGTTAGATTCTAGAATTGGTGCCTCTAGCTCTTTAAATAGTTGAATTATCCTTAGATGGCTATGTTGACACTACTATGTGGGTTAAATGATAGTGTCATGTATGAAATAGGATGTAAACACCTAAATTATTATACATTTTGCTTCACCTTCATTTTAGTGCATTAAAATTTGGTTCATGGACTGTCACTACTTGTGAAATGGTAAAACCCTAGCTTTCCATCTTTAATCTGACCTTGTCAAAAATGGGTTAGTATGCACATAGTGTTAATATGACCTAAAATAACCCCAATATCAAAGTTAATTGACTATATATCTAATACCCTAGAATAGGGCCTTAGACTCATATAGGTTTCCCCTACATGTTGGGTTATGTGTGAATCAAACAATGTGTATAAATCAAGTAGAATAGTGACCTAGATTATAAATTGGAAAATAAGACCTTATGACTACTCCTTTAGTACTTAAAACATATATATGTCTTGTACCTATGATTTTATGAAAATAGGAAAGATTTTTATCTATTGAATATTTGATAAAGTGATTTTGATAAGTGCCTTGGTCTCTTTGGCTTCATTACTAGGTGAAGAATGGATGAGGGTTGAGATTTAATTTATACCAATCTTATCAGGAGATAAATCATATTAAATCACTTAGGGAGACCATTATAATAAACTTCATTTTTAAATTAGATGACTTTAGGGCACTGAAAATTTATGTTAGGGCAAGATAGTAACATTGATGTTATTATCTGCCCTAGACATTAGTGTCTAAGAAGTATCAAAATAGGTATAAGATCATAAACTGTAAAGGTGTAAGATAAGTTCATTTTAAGCATTTTGGGAAAGATAAAATATCTATGTCATCAATATAAGATTGGTCAAACTAAAAGATAGGTGAAGGGGAACAATATAGAGCATATGCAAGGTTTTCAAAAGTAAGGCATGTGTAAAACTAAGAGGAGCAACCATATTTAAGTTTACCAAGTTTACAATATTGAGGTAATACATAATAATAAAATATCATCTACATTTTTTCCCCTTTTAATCTAGTAATGAACTTTCTAGTTTAAAGGAGAGGAATAAGTACTTAAGTGTATGTGCATACCTTGTATTTAATTGAGTTGAATTTGAGTGATTTTATAGTGACTGGCCTAAAAATAATAGCATGTTATAGTGTAAAATTAGTGCATATAATCTGGGTTAAAATTACCTTAAATAGTTTTAAATTGAAAGAGCAAAGTTTAGGAGTACACCTATGTGTTGATGTAACCACTTTACCTATTAACAAATTATTTTTCAAAAAATGTATCATTATAAAGCTCTAAAATATAGATTAGGATAAATATAGATAAATATTTAAAGTGAATATATCCAAAGAGATAAATAGAGAAATATAGAGATATTATAAGTCACATGCCCTGAACCTTGGAGTAAAAGTGAGTTTCCACTTGGTAGTGTAGATTAGCTCAATTTTGTAACCCAATGATACTTATAACCTAGTGAGGTTAGTTGATAAAATTAAATCCAACCTAAAAAATTTTCAAGATTGAGTGATTTGATCACCTCAACCATACCAAAATGTGAACCAATTAATATATTAAATTTATTCAATGAAGTCCATAAAAGTCTATAGGGTATCAGTACATGTATTAGTTTTGGAATCTGAAACTAGTTTGGATTTTTCAATATTAAGCACATGTTGGATATCATATACACATTAGATATGTCTCATGCTGAAAATGTATATAACAATGGTACCATGTATATAATTCTACCACAACTATGAATATGAATCATATAACTATGTGCTTTGGACAATTAGGATAACTATGTAAGTGTGGAGGACATGCTTCCAAAGCATTCCCCCACTAAATATGGAAAAATCTGAAAATTGATATAAGTATCAATGTGGAGGACATGTTTTCAAAACATGCCCCAACTATAAATTGTAGATGATTCATACTAAATAAGTGTGAAGAACATACTTCCAAAGCATGCCCCCATTGAATCTAAACAATTTGAATGTGCAAAATCCATTTCCATATGGCATTTCCCCATTGATATGCCCCCCTTTTGAATTGAGGGATAAATAGTACCTAGTAGTTACCTCACCTCAAAGGAATAAGATAACCATATCGTTATATATTTTGTAACTGAACCATGTAGTATTTAGAAGGAAACATGTCTAGGAAAATGTATCATTAAACCACATAGAACCAATGTGATCACATGTAGACCCATTATAAATATCATGATAATGCCTATATAGTATCATTACAAGATCATCAAGCAAATGAGCACACACATAATATCACTCAAAATCAAGTCAACAAGTAATGATCCAAGGAGACCACAAACAAAGGGCATGTTCAAATTCTGCATAATCGAATGGACATGACAGTCAAATGTCTACAAAGAAAGGAATGACATATTCAAATTTCTATACAATAAGTAATGAAATATTCAAATGTCCAAGAAGGTAAGCATAGGCAAATGGGCTATATACAATGTAACATATTCAAATGTTTGAACAATAAAGATAATAGCAAGGGAAAGCACTCAAAGAAGTGTATAAAGGAAAAACCTAATCAACCAACATAAATATAACATAGTATCTCATAGATCAAATGTGTTAGAAAAAAACATCAAGTGTATAGCATATCAAGTGCCATGTGCAAGATATAATCATAGATAAGGCATGTGTAAGTATATTTTTAAGCTCAAACATGATAGTGTGATGTGACCATAGCATGATACAACCTAGAAGTATCAAGATCATAGAATATGGATGCCCACAATGTCTTGGCAACATGAGTAAAGGAAAATCCCAACACCCATAAGTGCATACAATCAATTATATATGTATGCATGTAATTTTATATGTATGATATATATACTTCAATATGGAACCAACACATAGATTCTAAGGAGCCAATAAAATATGTATGTGCCAAAAATATCTTTGTATTTTTGAGGTTTTTTTTTTGGTATTTTTGAATTTTTTGGAGAGACTAATATATTATCCTATCTAATGGTTGATCAAAGGTATCTCTCCTAGTTAGTACCTTAAAACCTTAAGTTAAAACTTTTACATTATTTTCATCATGATTGGATAGGTTGAAAAGGTACATATCATATTCCTCCTCATGTTTTTCATCTGTAGTAAAAGATGTAATATTACCATTTTAAATATGTATTAATGTGCCTTTGTGAGAAAAGGAAATACCTTGCCAATTTGGATTAATTTTTTCTTCCATTTGGTATAGACAAAGAGTTTTGAGTGTAAATTCATATGTAAATGTGGTATGCATAACCCAAACCCATGTTTGAATTAATTTAGAACCACAAGCAATTGGTATTGTTATTTTACCTAAGGAGTCTTTCCAAACTCCTTTATTTTGTTAGTTTTTTAGATTAAAGCAAATTTATTGAAAATGTCTTAAATTACAAGTAGTTTTTTCTTATGTAGGATCAACATGGTTATGCCAAAAATAATATCCACCCATGTTTAATTTAATTTTTAAATCTTGTTGGCATGGATGCTTTTTGTTTTATTTATTTTGAGATTATTTCATAGGATATGGACCTTATATTGGTCCCATGTTAAGTAATTTTGTGAAATATTCATATACAAGTTAGGAATACCATAATTTTGCTCATAATTTTCCTCAAGAAAATTTTCTCACTCCATTATGTGAGGGATAAAACTTTTGTATTTGGAGGTAGATATGCTAAGCTCTCTTGAATGAGTAATGATAAATGAAGTAGATCTATGCACATAATTATGTAAATGGGTAAATGAATCATATTATTTATGAAATGATCTTTCCTTTAATGGGGAAATAAATCCTTTGCTAAATATAAATTATAATTCCAAATTTAAGGGTCTAAATTTTAGCTCATATGATGTACTTGTTAATCAAACAATATAATATTGAAGGGATTCATCATCATATTGTATAAAATATTAAAAATGTTATAATGTAAGTTTTGGAACCTTATTGGATATTAAAATTCTTGAAGAATGCATCTTCCAATTGTGAAAAAGTGCTTAAAGAACCCTTTGGTAAGCTATAGAACCAATTGTGAGCCTCATCAGAAATGCTCATATCAAATACCTTTAATAATAATTTGTCATCATTTTCCCATTGACCAAAAGACTACATAATTTAATATGTGCTAAAATGAATCTTTATTGTGCCAAAATATAGGTAAATCTGGTAATTAAAAACCATGTGGATGAGGATATTTAAGTATACATTGTGTAAGAGGTTAATTATTGAATGAGGTAACATTTGCATTAGCATTGTGGGAATCGACTCGTATTTGAAGTATATAAACCTATTTTTTAATATCCCTTATAGTTTTTATTATATACATAAGATAATCCATGGGAATGGTGGTGTTTGACATAGGTGTTATCATTGGTTTTAGTCCACCACCTCTTTTGAATCTAGGCATATGAGTATCATCATCCTCATGGATAGTAAGTACAAGTTCATAATCCTTGATTTTTGGATACTTTTTTAATGGTAATGGATCTTTAAATTTTGGTACCCTTGTTTTATTATTTGAATATCTTGGAATGTATCTAGAACTTTATTAATGCACCTTTGGTAAAGATATATCAAGTGTAGCCTTAGGAGGTATTGGTAAAGGCACCTCTTTTGGTGTGGTAAGAACATCCTTTGGTTGAGACATCTTGCTTAACATTGTTAAATATCTTTTATTTGGAACACTAATATTATTTTTCTATATAGATATAAAATGCTTCCTTTTTCTTGATGGCTTGATATGACTTGGTAAATATGTCATAATTTATTGGTTAACTCTTTAAAAAATTTCAATATCAAATGAAGGACATGAAGAATCATCACCCTTGATAAGGGGAATATTATTTGTAAATGTAGGAATAGGATGGGTTTTTATTAATGAACTTGAAATAACATCCCCTTTATTAATGATTTGTAAATATTTCATGATTTCCTTATGCAGTTGATGGAAATTTTCATAATCAAATGAAGGTACCTTTTCTCCATGTGGAACTAATTTTGGTATAGAAGGTAAGGTAAAATGCTTTGGATCTTCCTTGGGATGGATCAAATCATGCCTTTAAGGGATGGGAACATGGCCCTGATTAGAGGGATAGTAACTACCACCATTCAAAGCTTTGATATGGTATCCCTTAACACTTGGAGGAATTAAAGAAAAATTGATTTTGATCCCTAACTTAAGATATTATTGAAAGTTTTCATAGTCATAATCATCAAATAAATCAATGTCATCCATGATGATAGATAAAAATAACACAAAGATTAGGACAAGGTAGGAAATAAACATCTACAAGAGAATGCATATACAACAATGATGCTCAAAGGTTGGGTTCACCAAATGTTTAACCCTAATTTAGATGTGGGTACTCTTAGGTATATAGGGTTAAGGATAAATAAATGAAAGGGAATAAGGGTGAATATTAGATATAGAACATGCCAATTTAATGTTAAACTTAGATGTACCATATATTAGATTGATTAAACTGAGATAAGATATAAATTAAAAGTAAAACTATGATAGATATAGAAAATTATAAAGAAGTGATGTACTTAGATTATTTTGATGTTAATGAAAATATGGATCTAGAATATATTGAGATTAGGTAGGAAGATAGTTTTGGGATAATTATTAAATTTTGGATCTAGTGCCTGTATCTCTCCATATAGTTACATTATCCTAGGACAGTTGCATCAAAACTATTCTAGGTTCAACACTAGTGTCTTATATGAAATATCTATTGATATAGGATGTGGCTACCTAGATGATTTTGGGTTTTACTTCACCTTAGCTATAGTGAATTTATATCTAGGTCATGGACTATCATTCCTTATGAAATTGTAAAACCCTAGCTTTCCATCTTTAATGTGACCTTGGGGAAAATGGGTTACTAGGCACATAGTGTCGAGTTGACCCATAATGAACCTACTATAAAAGGGAATTACCTACATATCCAATACTCCAAAAGAGGGCCTCAAACTCATGTAGTTCTCCCTTATGTGTGAATCATGCAATTTGTGTAAACCAAATACAATAGTGACCTAGGGTCATGAACGATCGCTCCTTATGAAATTGTAAAACCCTATTCTTTCCCTATTTAATGTGACCTTGGGAAAAAATGGGTTAGTAAGTACATAGTGTTGAGCTGAACTATAATGAACTTCATATCAAAGGTTATTTCCTACATATCCAATACTCTAAAAGAGGGCCTTAGAGTCATGTATTTCTCCCCTATGTGTTGGCTTGTGTGTGAATCATGAAATGTGTGTAAAGTAATTACAATAGTGACCTAACTTGTAACTTTTAGAAAAAAATATTATGACTACTCATTTAGTAATTTAGACCTATAGATGTGTTGTACCTATGATTGGTATGGAAATAGAGAAGCTTTTGATCAATTGAATGCTAGATAGAGTGATTTCGATAAGTGCCTTGGTATATTTGGTTTGATTATTAGGTGAGGAATGAATGAGGTTTGATATTATAATTATACCAATTATATCATGAGATAACTTAAATTAAATCATTTAGACTGAGAATTGGAATATGTTTCATTTGTAAATTAGATGACTTTATGACATTGGACGCTTGTGTCAGGGCAAGATAGTAACATCGACACTATTGTCTACCTTGGATGTTAGAGTCCAAGAAGTAGAAAAATAAGTATAGGATCATAACTTATAAAGGTGTAATATAAGTACAATTTAAGTATTTTGGGTAAGATGAGATTTTTGTGTCATCGATATAAGTCTAGTAAAACTAAGTTATAGGCCAAGGGGCACAAGATAGAGTAGATGCAAGGGTTATAAAATCAAGGCATGCATATAAATAAGAGAAACAAACAAGGTATGATTTTTTCAAGTGTGAAATACTAAGGTCCTACATAATCACAAAAAATCATCTATAAGAAGCATAGCCTATAATATTTCATAGTTTCTAGATTTCAATGGGGGACTGTCATAACAACATGACCTCCACACTTATTAACCTTATCAATATTTATAGATTTCAATGGGTACATGTCTTAAAAACATGATCTCCACACTTAACAACTTACTTAATATCTCTAGAATTTATTTATGGCATGTTATAAAGGCATGACCTCCACACTTTCGCAAACTCCAGTTCATTTCCATGATTTAAATATACACTTGGGTAAGAATCCTATGCATTTCACCAATTTTTCATATATTTGAAACAATTTTTTTAATATATTTGTGACACATATACTCTAGCAAAAAAATATTAGGGGTGCAAATGTCTTGATATTATAAAAAAATTACAAAAATTACCAATTATATTAATCACCAAGATGTATTGCTATCAATTTTTTTCTATTATAGCATTTGGTTCATTTTATATGTTAAAATTATTAAATCATTTAGCCTAACTAGATTTATATATTGGAGGGATAAATCATCCAATCTCACCAAATTTATAAGATGAGTTTATTAAATCACTCACCCTCATCATATTATATATATTCACACGTGACTTGTCTGATTGAGATATAATGATCTCAATTTTCATGTCACAACTCATCCTTACACTAGATTGGGGGAATAATACCTTCTAATATCCCTCTTCAAATATCCAAGTTTCAAGTCTAAACCTTTTCTAGCTATAATGTTTCATAAGGAATCATCTTTACCAAGTCAAAGCATGAAGAGGCCACATGGTTGCATCAACACATAAGTGTACTCCTTCCTTGCTCTCTTTATTTTCAAGCATTTAAATTATTTAAAATTTTATATTATATGTATTGATTTACACTATAATATGCTCTTATTTATAGGTCATACACCAAAAAATCACTCAAAGAGAGCTCAATTAATTTTGAGTTGTTATACACACCCAAGTATGCCTTTATTTCCTTTAAACTAGTAGTTTCATCCTTACGCAATACTAGATTATAGGAAAAAATGTAGATGCTAAAACTAAATATTTATAGCATATCAATCTTGTACATTTGATAAGTATCAGTCAGGGCTCTACCCTTTAATTCTAAACCTTCCTACTATTTAAAGGCTCACATTCACCATTTTATTGTGTCTAAATTCTTATCTTTTATTCTAATCCATATCATTATGATGGCCTAGGTCTCCTGTACCACACATAAAGCTTAAAACTTAATAAACCCACTTCATTGTCAATTTTAGGTCCATAGTTTTTTCTATCCTTCTGGACACTACCAACCACAAAGGGACACTACCATCAGTGGCAGTGTCTAGATCCTTATCTAGTGTCTAGTTACCAAAAGTCATACAAATTTAAAATGTTTTTATACTCATGGGTTATCTTATTTATATTATTGAACCCTATTGTGAGATCTTTTCAAAAGGTTTGGTATAAATATAAATCTAAGCCTTCTCATTATTCACTAGAAAATACCAAGGAAACACCTACTAAAGCTAAATCAATCAAATGTATACCCAAGTTATTATACTCTATTCATACATATTTTCATATCAAGTATATGAGTAGTTATAATATAGGTCTAGAGCTCAAAGAGCAGCCCATGAGTGATATTTTTTAGATTACAAGCTAAATCACTATATGCATCATCATATAGCATATTAAACCATTGTACACATAATTTACCACACATGGGGGATAGCTACATAATTTTGAGGCCCTCTTTGGAGTATTAACTATGTAAGCATCACCCATTAATAGAGGGGTCTTTGGGATTAACTTGACACGATGATCCCATTAATCCATTTTTTATAAAATCCATCATACGGGTGAAGAATGGTAAAGAGATAAGGTTTGATCAATTAGCATTTGATCAATCAATAAAGAGTGGAAACCTATATTTTATAGCTAAATACATTAGCATAAAGGTGACAAAAAACCTAGAATAGAAAAATTTCTCACATTGATATCTAGTCATTATTATGTACTGAACACTTACGTCATATTCAAACAATAGCATTGATGGTTATGTTTAGATCTAATGGTAGTGTTTGTGGATACAAAAGTACAATTTTTAGAATCTAATGACTCATCCAAGATATTAAACTTGCATACTTTACATATGTTTTCAATATAAATATCTGTGTGCATAGTAAACCTAACTAAGTATCATTTCTCTTTAGTATTGTAATCAATTGAACATCTTTCAGATTTAGTATTTTATATATTTATCATAACATAGTATTATACTGTATAATATTCATTTATATGAGTTTGTAATTAATTGGTTTGTTATAGATTAATTTATCAGCCTAGTGCTTGAACTACTTCTATAATCTTAACCCTATCCACATATATAAATTTAGGGTTAAACACTCACCACATATGGAGCATTCACTTATAATCCCCATTATTCAAATATATTTACCTCATATTGAAAGTGCATAAAGATTTCATGTAAGTTAATCTACATTGTACCTAAATTATTAAGCCATTGTACTCTAAAAACTAAATCTACTCCACATGTGGGAATGGTAGGGCCCAAGGAACCAATATGGTTAATTAATTCTTAAACTTAGGTGATAATATTAGTTATATTCATAAAACAATCAGCATACTTTTTTATGATCAACCTAGGGGTTATTACAAATATCCTAATATAACTGATAGGATAAGTATGTAGCACTTTGGCACTTTAGCCCCATATATTGATTGCATTGTAAAATTCTAGTAGTCTTATCTCTTTCTTCTTTTAAATTTATGGGTCCATCTACCCTTTTTTGTCCTAGTCATTTGAATTCAATATGTGCATGAATATTTCCAATTATAAATTCAAAATCATCTATAGATAAACACGTGTTATGATCCATTTACATGGATAAGCACTATCAATTAAACATTTAGTAGTGAGAATATTTTTGTTACATGAGAGGCATTTTTTTTAATTTATATATTCCTATTGATTATATTGTTCTACTCCATAGTGTGTAACTCTTAGAGGGCTATCTAGTAGACACTAGCCATCCAAACCAAAATGTAGACCCCCAATATATTTTCCTTGAAAATTTATGCCAGAGATACAACTATTTCAAGTATATAAGAGTTGTAACACAATAATTAAAGGTAGGTAGTGAAGATTAAAACTAGGTGAATGGACCTATAAAGTCAAATTTTAACTATAGACACCTTGTTAGGAGTGGAACTTTATTCTCTAGATAGATTTCAGAAGAAAAGTGTATGTTCATAGAAACCTTCTTTAATTAGATCCAAATTTCAAGGTGGAAATCATCACAATGTTGGTTGTGTACTTATAGGGTCATATTTTTATGTCATGTATTCTAATATGAGGATCCTTCTACATAAATTTATGAACTATAGAAAATAAATGAATAATGAAATGAAATTTAAAAAATAACCTTTAGATCACAAGACACTTTGAGAGGGCAACCTTGTTTGAGAAAGATTAATACAATAATATTTATGGATGCCTTCATTAGGCCTCAACACTTACTTAAATACTAAATATATTTTCACAACTACTACTTCCCATGTATGTGGGATAATTCAAATATGCTCAAGGGATGATTTACAAAGCATGTATCCATAGTGACTAATACACTAATAATGCAAAGAGAAGGGTAGGACATGGGTTCCTAACATCCCCTCTCCATTATAAAAATATTTATCCTCAAATATTCAGATGTGGGAATCATTTTTATTTGTAATAGTGGTTCTCATGTTGCATCTTATATTTTCATGTTATGCCACTCAATTAAGACTTCTATGATTGCGTGGGAGCGAAGTTGGTAGGTGTGCCTATCCAGGACTACTTCGAGTTTGAGAAGGATAGATCCTTCATTATCAAGTTATATCAAAATTGTTTGTACTCTTATTATGGTTTAAATATATTTTTTTAAATAATAGACATGAAAGATTAGGTGAACACAAGAGGAAGGTGGAAGATCCAACTTGTAAGCAACAAACCCAATCTACCAGAGAACTTTATATGGCCCATAAAACATCATATCAAGCTTATGACACATTTTTAGTTTTGGGGATGATTTTTTGTATGGATGAAGATGAAGAAAAACCATATCATTAGGTTGAAAGGTGTACTCAAAGTGGTTCTGATCATCTTGTTGATTAATTTGGTTCTATGCTAGATGGAGATTGCCACATAAGGTGCTAAGAATATAATCCTGATGTCAAATAGTAGTGTTAGTTGCACTAACTATTGAACTACTGGGGGTATATAGGAGAAGTGTTAGGGATGCTTGACCATAAATTACTTCATATGGAGTTATTCTAGTATAAGTGTGATAGTAGGTATTATACCACCATTCTATGAGGGGAAGCCACTTTGCCTAATGTTATTATTGTTTTGAAGCAAAATAATAAAGGAATGTTTCCAAGCATTTGTTGACAATTTCTATCTATCTATATATTTAGGGGTGATACCTAGAGCTCATCTTAATTTGTGTGCCTATGCATAAGAATCAATCCATCCAAAAATGGCTAGTGAAAATTGCATCACAATTAGAGATGATTAAAGAAGGGATGCCATGAATATGGAAGATCCAATCCAAGAAAAATTATGTGAATAGGGAGGCTGTATAGGGATGGTTGAGGGCATAAAAATGACTATATATGGAGAGGTGGTCTACCATGACTAGGATCACTATTTTTCCTCCAAATTTATGGATCCCCTCAATGAAATACATATAAATATCTATCCATGTCCTATTAGGAATGGGAAAGGGATTGAGAAAACTAGGAATCACTTTTGTTTCACCTTTGTTGCATTAGCAGATATCACACTTAACCACATCTATTTTATTTCCCATTTCATCCCCTTCCAAAAGAAGTTTTGACATGTCCACTCATATTGTTTGATAAATCATGAGTACCATGCTGATGGAGAAGCATGGATTTCATAGAATATGACTTGATGAAGGTTTATGTTATGGGGAAGCACCAGACAATGTTTGTATCATAGAGAGGCACCATCCCATGAATAATGTGGTACTACAAAGGGGTTAGTTGCCAATTATTGAATGAGGTAGTATAAGGAGGGATAATTTTCACACCCTTGGTGTAAATATTCCAACTAGTTTAGAATGGGCATGGAGATGGTAGAAAAGGAAGTCTGGTCCTTGAATGTGTATGAGAGACCATATGTCATAACATTATCTTTCCCCTTCATGTAAGTGATATCATAATAATAACCCATGAGTTTGATAACCCATTTATGTTTTGTTGATGAAGAGACATATTACTAAAAGAAATATTTCAAACTTTGGTGATTGGTTTTGATTCAAAAATGATTCCCAAGTAAGTATGGCCACCATTTTTGTACTGCATGTAGAATTGCCAACATTTATTTTTCATATGTAGATAATGCCAAATTTACTCCAAAAAAGGCTTTACTAGTAAAATAAATGGGATGAACCTATTAGATAATAACAAAACCCAATTCATTTCCACATGCATCATTTTTTATGGTCAAAATTTTGGTGAAGTTTGGCATAGCCAAAATAGGTGCATTCCACATAACATGTTTGAGTGCCATGAATACGTGGTCAACTACGACATCCCATGTGAATGAATCCTTATTAAATAAGGAATTTATTGAATATGTGATATTTAAATAATCCTTGAAAAACTTTAAATAATATATTTTAAGGCTTAGGAAACCACAGAGTCTCTTGAGGGTTGTTAGCTGAGACCAATGTTGTATGGCACTGATGTTTTCTAGATCCATGTGGACTCATTGACTGAAATAATGTGCCTTAGATATTTAACTTACTCTTGACCAAATGAAAACTTGGAAAAATTGGAAAATAATTGATTTTATTCTATAATTTTAATACCCTATCAATATGTTATAGATGATCAGCCCATGTGTAGTTGTAGATCAAAATATCATAAAAAAACTAAATCACATTGATGAAAAAAGGGTCAAAATATTTTATTCATTAGTGCCTGAATGTCGAAGGGGTATTTACAAGTCCAAATGGCATGACCATTAATTCATAGTGACCATCATGAGTTCATAATGTTGTCTTTATAATGTCATCAACATGCATGTAGATCTGATGATAGCCTAAACAAAGATCTAATTTTGAGAAAAAAATTTCCCCATGGAACTCATCAAGAAGCTCGTTGATGACCATAATTATGAATTTATATTTGATAGTGAGGTGATTAAGGGCATTAAAGTTAATGTAAAGGCACCAAGACCCATATTTTTTGTGTATAAGAAGCATTTGGGATGATTATGGGTTATTGTTGGGGAAAATAACTCTAGACTTGAGGAGTTCCCATACAAGTTGATCAATATTAGTATTTTTTAGATGGGGATAATGGTATGGGTGTATGTTGGGTGGGATGATTCTTAAAAGGACCAAAATATGATGATATTCAAGGTGTAAAGTGGTTAAACCCAATACATCTATAAAAATGGTTGCATGGTTTTCAATAATGGCTTGTAAATTAGTAGGGTAGTTTGTAGCAATGGGGAGCTAGAGTTGGATGGAGTGTAATTAGGCAATGACCCCATGTGAGCCTTTATGATACACACATTTTAACACTTACCTTAACATGGAAATTTTCCCACATTATCAATAATGACTTCAAATCTAGAACAAGGGTGTACAAAGTACTCTGCCTACTTAGAAATATGAGGATCGATAAAATTGTGAGTGTTACTAGAGTCAATAAGGATTGTGAGAGGGATATTTTTAAATAACCCCTTGACTTTTATGGTTTAAGTGGTGATAACACCTACTAGTACATGTATAAATATCTTAGCTTGAGTCTCTTAAATCATTGATTCCTTTGAGGGGATTTATTTTTCTTGAGCATCCTAAAATTATTGGATATCAGGTTCATTATCCTACTCTAGCAGTGATTCCACATATAGAAAGTAAAGATTTTATGTGATGCACCTGTGACCCTTAACCCATTTTTCATCACAATTATAACATAAGTATTTTTCCTTATGATCCCACATGTATTCCTCAATACGGTGCTTCACCAATGTGGTTGTGGTTGGCCATTGGTTTGTTATGTTCTTTATGGGTGGGAAAGTGGGAGGTTAACCTTCCATTGAGAGTTTATATTCTACTAACTTAACTAGACCCAATGCATCCTTAATGTTGTTGGAATGAAACATTATCACCTCTAAGAGGATTGGCTCTTTGAGGCCACTACAACTCTTGAATAAGTTATCAGATAACCCTTAGTGTGATTAGCCAGGTTCTCAAATTCAATCTAATAATCATGATGGTGTTTGTATGGAAGATTTTGGTGAGATATCATGTAAAGTCCTTGAATGTCGAGGGATAAAACATACCCAAAATTAATTATGTAAAGGTTTCCCAATCAGATTCATCATTTGAATTGAGATACCAATGGTACCATTATAGTGCTTCTTATTCCAAGTGGAAGGAAACATTTGGGACTTTATTGATAAAATAAGTATTGTGAAGGTTGAAAAATTGCTTAGCTCGATATATCCACCTTATAGGATATGTACCATTAAACCTTGGAAAGTCTATCTTGGGCCCACATGATGTGTGGGGAGAATAGAAACTATTCTGTTAAGATGACTCTTGTAATTTGTTGAAAAAAAGGCTATTCTAATAATTTAATCCATGAATCATATAAATTAACTCAGTGACATGAGATTTTAATGTTCTGATTACTTCAATGATGATATGTTTGCTTGAATGGGTGGCTACCATAACTAGTGCTTTTTTTGAAAGGGATATAAAAATACATTCTAAAACATAGTCAATAAGGAAATTCTTTAATTATGGGTTCAATCAGAAGGGATAAATGTACTTTTACTAATATTTTGGCACCTCTTCGTTAGGATTGATGAAGGCAAGGGAAATTATAGAATTGTCACAGAAAAAATGAAAAATTTGTCCAAGAGGGACAAAGGAGAAGAAAAGGAAAAGGAAAACTTTGGGAAAGTTTTGAAATAACAAGGAAAAAAAAAAGAAATGGCAAAACCAAAAAAATTCAAAAATTGAGATTTTTGGCTAATAGAAGTGGAGTTTGGATATGGATCCTTAAGGGAAAAAATGTGTAGAATGGAATTTTGAGAGTCAAAAAAAATATAGAGGGAGAGACATTGTGAAAAAATATAAATTGTTTTACTCTTTTTTGAAAAACTAATTGACACTTGGTTACTCCTGCCAAAAACCTATTTGCAAGTGCATGGCTACCAATTGTTCTCAACTATGATCACTCTAATGTTGGTCTTCTAAAATTATTATGTTAGATATGGGACCTAAGTTTGTTCAAATACCTAAGGGTTTTAAGGAGTCTCTTTGGCCACCAATGTTGTCTAAATGAGTACCACTCTCTAGAAAAGTTTTGGCCATACATTTACCCCTAAGTGACATCTCTTGGTTTACCTCATAGGTGAAACTATTTAGTTGGAATGGGGACATTGACATTTTCACTTATAGGTCCTCTTAATGGACTAGCTACTTTGGGGTTCCTATGGTACTCCTCATAATGTGTTTTAGGAATTATGTCCAAGTACTTCCCATAGTTATGCAGAGGGGTTTTACCCTTATCCAAACCTGTAATGAATATATATAAAACAAAGGCAAGGAAAAATATTTTTGTAAATGATGTAGCTCTTAAAAATTCACTAATGAAAAAAATATCCAAAATCTACTGGCAATCCAAAAAAGTGATTTGATACTAGATGTGAAGATCCTTCTGCATAAATTTATGAACTACAAAAAATAAATGAACAATGAAATGAAGTTTGTAAATTAACCTTTAGATCATTGGCCACTTCAAGGGGTGACCTCATTTGAGCAAGCTCAATATAATAATATTTGCGGATGCCTTCATTGAGCCTCAACACTTACTTAAATACTAAATCTATAGTAATAAATACTATTTTCCATGTATGTGGGATGATTTAAATATGCTCAAGGGATGACTTACAAAGCATATGCATCCATAATGACTGATACACTAATAATGCAAAGAGAAGGGTAGGACACTGATTCCTAACATATACATTGCTCTACATCAAAATATGTCATGCATATTACTTTGTATTTATTGTATTGACGGTATTTTTATTAACTAGATATTATTAATGTATTCTACATGTATTAGGATGCTTGATTAAATAAAATTCATTTATTTACATTACAAATATTGGAGGGGGCTCACACAACTTTCTAGAAGCCTTCATGGTATATGAGTATTATAGATGGTTGGTTCTTTTCTTTTTAGAGGAGGAAGATGTTTGATTAGAGAGTACTTTGTTTCCACAACAATTTATACCAAAAGGATTGTTTCCTTCATTCACCTTATTTCTCATTCATGATAGAATATGAAGAATTTTTTTGACATGGGTATAAATATGATGGAAAGTTTTCTAAAGTATTTGAGGATACAATTTATTTTTACTTTTTTCTTTGATACATGTACTTATTATTTTATATTTTTTAATAGTACTTGTTGGAGTTGGGCATGCACTCCCTATTCATTATTTTACCTTATAAATTTTTGAAATCTCATTAACTAAATTTAATCTTAATATGGTCATCATTAGAGATGATGTTTTGAGAGTTCGTAAAATAGGTAGAGAGAACTTTAAGGAATCATTGTGTAAATTTTTTATTCATTTTTTTATTATTGGTAAAAAGCATTTTTTAAAAAGGACCAACCGTTTTAATCAAATTTTGAGATCACATTCTGTAATCTATTACTAGGTATAAATTCAACTCACTTTATAAAATATATACCTATATAAGACTTTTTACAAGCAGGGAGATGGAATCTCACACCATCAAGTAGGGATTTCAAGCTCAGCCACACTAGTACTCGAGTGGAGTGAAAGTTAGGGTTTTTAAAAGTAGAGGGCCCCATAGCAAGCTGAGGGATCCATAAAAAATCAAATATTTTTTTCATTAAATGGAGAATACTTTGAGGAAGGAGAAAATTTGAGGGATCCATGACACATCAGTAGAGGCGATAATAGATAACCAAAGTGTGTAGATAAATTTGATAGTGAATACAATGGAATAGGTTTATCTCACTACCCATACTCCCCTTATTTTGTCATTATATTTTGGTTTTATTTTAATCTCTAAAAACTCTCCAAAATATCAAATAAGTGAAAACTATTGACTATGGTTAAACATTCTAGTGGAAATAAAACCATGGTTAAAGGGGGGAAACCCCCAAGACAATGCATGTAGGATGAACCAAGGTATTTCTATAAATAAAACATAGTTTATGGAAGAAATAAAGTTCATGAAAATTCTATCATTAGGGAAATAGGGTTCAGATAGTTTTGAGAGGTTTTTTTGATCCCAACTATAGTTTACTAGTATGTTGGTTAGGAGGTTTTATCAGGTGGGTATAAACAACCCATGGGTTCAACCATTATAGATTACAAGGGGGCCTAACAAGTATTACCTTAACACATAGGTGGAGTTATTTCTTATCAATATACCAATAAACAAACTTATTTGACATGAATGCAAAGTTGGTTTTTGTGGATGCAAAATAGTATAGGGGATTTTAAGATAGATAAATTTTTAGGATGAGGCACACTCGAAAAAAAATCTCTATGCTTATGTCAAAACCAACTAGAAACAATATTATTGATGTGGGTTTTATGCACACCATAAAAGTTTAATGAGTTAGCCTCTAACATATTAGGATATCTATGAAATAAGGTTTCACTTTGGGGCATGATTTGTACGTATGAAGTTAAAACAACTAGGTGATGGAATAACAAGTTGAGCTTATGGGTTGTTTAACCAAGTTTTGTGGATGGATGTGTATAATCTAATAGAAAGTAATCACTAAGTGAGTTGGATGGGTGGAGGATTATTCTAAGGTGGGTAGATCTAAAAAAAATCAAAAATGGGAAAGAAGGTTAAGGTAGAAAAAATGTTCTATGTTATTGAAAGGTCACTTCTAAGACTATTTATTTGGTGGAAAAGTATCTCTAACACTAGTGTTTAATAATTGAAGCTATTTCACACTCACAAACAAGCACTATTAGTAGTATAGGATAACAAGTATAGGATGCTCAATAATATCAACTAAAGGTTGCTCTCCTTAGGGCTGATGTTGCACACCCTTATCTGAGAGATTACACCTCAGAATAGAAAGTTGTCTAAGGTATTTTTAGCTCATGCCTAGATGACTATACCAAAATAAATACCTATGCACTCCACATATTATCAATTCAACCTATAATAATTTTTGAAACCAATGAAATCCACTAATCCTCAATTGTTGTTGCAAATCTAAGATCAATACTCATCAATTCAAACAATCAAATTCATTAGTATCATTAGCACACTTTAGAATTATTAAGTTAATATAGACAAAGCAACTTAAATTTCATTAACACAAAAAGGGAAGAAGAAATAAAACAACATAGTTGCATGACAATCAATCTCTTGATCTCTTCCTGTATATTGATCCAAAACTTCAACCCTTTGAAAAGAGGACTGTACATATATTTAAAATACTTGGGGAAGGGGTTTCCTCATCCTCCAAGTATAGAAATACTTTTATTACATCATGATAACTAGACCATAATTTCTAGTTTGGTATAAAAATACATGTTATAACTTACATATTATTTTAGACATTCAATGTGTGCATGTTGAAAAAAAAATCTATTTAATTAAAACATGAATGCAACAAGATTTAACTATCCATTTATAAATTTTACATGCAAAATTATACAAAAATAGCCTTTGACTAAGGCTAAATCATTTCTTATTTGAATCTTTTTATTATTCTTGTTGGAATTACAGTTGTAATTAGAGTTGTGCTACTAATTAGAGTTCAACTTGTTGGTGTTTGGGATGAATTCATAGCTTAGATTTGAGTTAAAACTAGAAATGAACTAAGAGGTGGTATTGGGTCACTTGCTAAGTTGGGAGGAACTAAAGTTGATGATGGTGTTATAACTAACATTATAGGTGGGGTCTGAGTAGCAAAACAGGAAGGTGGTTATGAGGCTACTTTCTTCCTAGTATCCAACTTTTGATAATGTTTGTATCCTTTATCATGTTATTCCCAAATTATGCTCATATCAAGGTTATGAGTTCTAGTTATCATGTCTTTCCATTCCATCAACCTTGCATGCTCTACTTTGGTGGCTTGTAAGCCAACCTAAAATACCTCCACTTATGTTACCTTCTTCCTCTCTATACTGAGCTTCAATTCAATGTCCTCTAAACTCAATCCTTGTAGAATTTACTTTAAACTATCTGAAGCTTATTGAATCATCTGATCAAAATAGCCTAGGATACCATCTTTAGAGTATTATCTCAAGCTCTTCTTAATTCTAGCTCATCCAAAATTTGTGTTACTTATTTGTCCTATTCTATAAGCTTTAGAAGCACTCACCCAATCCTAGGCATCTTGAGTTTTTATGATAGATAAATTCAATGCAATAGACATCTTCATAAGGGTTATTAGATTTAAGTGGTTGAATTCCTTATTAGGAGTGTAAAAAACCAAGAAATTCAATTTATTTTCATCTTATCTAAGAATTTTAAACAATTTTGTTATTGAATTTACATTTGGAGCCAATTGGACTCTCAAATAATGAACATTATACAAAATTTTGTATGACCTTAGTGCCACACTTTATACATCCTGCTCTATGCTATAGGGAACTTGTATTACCTATTGTTGATCTCTAAGAGTATCCAATTCTTCTTCTAGTTATTTTTTGGCCAACTATGTTCCCTCATGGATGGTCAATACCACTTTAGTATGGGTCTTCTTATATGACTTGAGTTCCTCAATGTAGGGGGACTGACCCTTCTTCCTATCCTACCTTTTTGAAAGAAATTAAATCTCTTATCTTTCTTTAAAAATTAGTCATTTGCCACTACTATATTCAATATTCCTCTTCCTAACCCTTTGTACAGAGGTTGTGGCTTTATAAAGAGTGAGCTCAAAATGGGAATCTTGATGATCTTCAAATTGGGCCTCTTATAAACTGACACTCCTAACTCCTTAAACCAATTTGGAAGACTTAGATTTGATAGATACAATGGTTGGGATTCTATTTGTGCATAATTATTAGGCTCAGGTTCAAAACTTTATTAAGATAAAAAAAGGCCTAATCTTAATACATGTGAATATGAAATAAAATTATCCACATAAAACACAAAACATGAGAGAAAACGTATTACATAGGAAATAAGTGGAAACCCTGCTAAACCAGCAAGGAAAAAGCCATGGGGCAAAGGCAACATCTAGAATTCATATTCATCAAAAACTATCTTCTACAATATGTCCTCTCATAAAATACTTTCCAATTCTAACAACCATAACACTCAGGTGAGCAAAGCTTACAACCAAGCCTTCCATACTCTAACCTCCAAGCTACAACATGCATCTCTTATAATTTTAATACCCATAGAATCCAAGGGAGATCTAAACATCAATCTCTATCTCCATACTTATAACAGAAGCATGCAGGTCAGCCAAGCATCAACCTCTAACCATGAGCTAAGCTAACAAGCCTCCAAGCTCATCCTCAAGGATTCATACCATGCATATAGGTGAGTTAAACATAAAAGCCTTTTCGGATCTAACCTCTAACCATGCATTTGATGCTTATAACCCAAGCATATAGGTGAGATAATATTAAAAGCATTACAATTTGTAACCTCATACAACATTCAATCCCAAGGCTTGCATGTATCCTCAAAGGGAATACATAATTAACTTAATGGATTACAAATTATAAAGGAGAACACAATGCTTTATAGAATTTTACAGCAAGAGAGAGAGGAGAGAGAGAGGGAGAAAACTTCATGGATACTCCAAAAATTATCCACATTTGATTAGGTGTCATGTGATCTTAGTGGTGGTTGTCCCCATGCACCAAAATTCATAAAAAATGACCCTCCACGAGATAATGTCCAATGACACCTTCATATGGCTTCAAAACTTGCTCCCCACTTCTATAAGTAAGTCCAAACTCTCAATAGTGTTATTCTTGACTTCATCTCTAAGGTTAAACAAAGTAGATTCTCTAATTTAAATAAGATCCAAGCCACCCTATGTGACTCCAAGAATTGTGTCCCATTCACACATGTGAGGTCAATCTACAATAGTGCATTCTTGTCTTCTTCTATGTGACCACACAAGTCCAAAAGGTGTTACAATCACCTTTTGACTTTTTACACACATGGGAATCATGGGTCCCTTTATAAATTCAACCCCATTCCATGCCCCTTATATTTTCACCATGTGATAAACCACATGTGACTACTAAGGATAACACATGTCCATAGTGGAGTGTTACACCCCACACCATGTCACCTCAGCTTGATCACATCTTGGGACCCACTATGAGCCCTCTTACCACATCACCTTCATGACACATCAATTTCATGCCATGTCACCTACATTTTAACTCATCTACACATTTCCATGCCACATCACCATGAATAGTGACTATACATAGTGCCCATGAATAACAACTTGTAAATAGTAGTTTCACACCATAACAAGCTCATTGGATGGCTTAGGAATTGATGGAAAAATTATATTTGACTCCATATTCCTAAATTTTGGCATAAGGTGCACAATATAGATAGATTTCTTCTTGGGGGATTTTTATTTACACCACTACTATGGTTTGAACTGGTCTTAAAGAAGGTAGTGGTGAACCCAATTAAGTAGATGTAGTAACTTAGGTGAGTGGTTAGTTGGTGGATATGGTGAAAGAGGTGGAAAATAAAAGAGTGGGATAATAGGTTGGGATTGAATGAATTTTGGTTGGATGAATGGATACTAAAAGAGTGGATACTATAAGGGCTATGGTCGGAGAAGAAGAAGTAGCAATTGGAGTAGCGGTTGGAGAAATGAAAACAATCACAATAGAGAGTGATTTCATAGGATTAAAAGTAAAAATAATTAAAGAACAAATATTATAAATAACTAGTAATGAAATGAGAGGATAAAGGCATAGGGGAGCATTAACGAGAGTACCCTTACCAAATTGGTCACCATTGAGGGGTGCATTTGCTTTTAATCCTTACAAACTCGACACCTTGGCTTGTTATAACTCTTCCTCATCCACCTCATGACTTGGCTTACTTTCAACTAAAGGATATGATTATTTTTTATTTATCTCTATGGATGGAGTCTATGGTCTCTCTTCCATGGGATTTCTTTGATAACAAAGTGCAGTCCTCTTAGCCTATGGAGCAGTCACTGGTTGGGGAGGAGGGGGGAAGAGTCATACTAGATGTTATGGATGTTGAAGCTACCATAAAAAGTTTCATATCTTCCTCATCATAGGATTCTAATAAAATGATCTCCACCTCTTCCCTAATTTTCTTTCCCTTCTATTGTGTTAGCTCTTCTACTAATTCCTGTTTGATTCTCCATAGTTCAATAGTAGATAATTGAACTAGAGGCATTTGTTCTTCTACTTTGTATATAACAACTAGTGTCTCTTCTAGATCTTGATCTTCCTAATGTTCTCTAGTATTTGATGTTTTCCCTACCACTTGATCTTACTCCCATTGATATGTCATCAAAATAGGAGGTTGTTAAGGGTCTTGACTTTGGTTTGCTAGCTATCGATAAGGCTTGCCACTTTAGAAGTTAGAGGATATCCATCCCTCTGGTGGTTAGATCTTAAATTTGGCTTTACTAAGTATAAGGGAGGGGTCGAATTGTATCACCCTCAACAAGTCTTCACTTAATCCTATAATATAAACCCTTTCCTTTACTTCCTCATCATTTTTCGAATTAAGGAATAAGAATTCATGGTCAAATGGCTCATGTTTGTATGGGATGCCAAGGTTATGAATCTTTTTTTATACTCTCCCATGGGGATCCCAATCCCTATGGGGTAGAGGATCCAATGCATAAGCCTTCCTTGCATTCCCAGTTTCTCTAAAATGTCTCCTAAATTTATATCGCATCCTCCTAATAATGAGATGTGAGTTGTGGAAAGTGACTTTCTTACTCTTTGTCAAATCTTCATCTATACCATTCTATATTTGGAAGGTAATATCTTACTCAAAAATAATTTAAGGAAAAACTTGGGGAACCAAAGAGGGTCTACCCTATGTCCATAAACCATGATGACTATATAATCTAGGTATAACTAATAGTCACCCAAATTTGTGAGTGTATTGACAATGCTCTTTGAAATCTTATCCAAAGGGTGGTCATGAATGGCCATCTAAACTTAAGGATAAATGTCCTCTACTATTCTGGTAATTTTCCTTACATATGCATATATGTGGATGAAGGAATATAAGTCACATATTCTATTTTTGATATAATTAGGGTTGGGATTCCATAAAACCCCATTATGTCAGTAAATAGTCCCCATGACTCCATCCAAGAGGTATGATGTTATATATAAATTTCCCCCTTGGGTTCTCTTATCATTTTTTAGAATTTGTTCATGCAAGTGGGCATTGATGACCTCCCCCAATACATAGGTACACTCTAAATTAATGAGTAGGCCAAGTAGGGGTACCCATTCTAGATGCAGGAAATGAATACTTGGGTGGGAAAAGAGTCAATTCAATATGTCATACCAATATGAATTCCCATTTTAAAGTGAGTGATGAGTATTATATTCTTTGTATGTTCCTTGATAATGAAAGTGTCACCTAGGAGAAGTCACTTCCCTATTGTTTGCTCCACACTATTGTTTTTCTTCCAAATGACTACACTATATAAATTAAATGTAGCTTATGGAATGGGAAGACTTAAATACCCATAAATTTATCTCTAGATATGTAGGCAATGTTATTTTCACCATAGTTTAGAGACACATTGTCTATAATTTTACCTTTAAAAAATTAGTCTTATAACAATTTGATGCACAATAGGACTTCTAGATTGGTGGTTGCATAGTGGAGTGCCTGGAATTTAAATGGTAGCAAGTCAACTACAAGTTATTTATCCTCTATTTATATTTACTCCAATGGAAATTAATCAACATTCTCTATGACCTCTCATAGAGCCAAGTAATTTCCATGGAGGGTGTTGAACATAGTTGCATCAAAGATTGTATATATGTATTCTATGGAGCCTTTAATGGAAAACTTAGATGGTGGTAGAGCTCCCTTGTATGCCTTGGATGAAGATGCCATTATTTTTGGTTGATTCTAGTGTGATGAAAACTTTTGAAAATAGTGGTCTAATAACTATATTGTGTAAATTTCAAGTCATTTTAAATGCAGCTAGGGATTTTTAAATTTGCAGTTAGCTATGTGCACTTGATCTCTTGAAAATAAAATGAGGTGAGCTCAGTTGGGGGTCTCGATATTATATATTTATACATTCATTATATTTTTTGTACCATTAATCACCAATGTCTACAATCTTTTCACCTTTATTTAATTCAAACTTGAGCACCCATGCCTAGTGGGCATGCCACATAAGATGCTTACTCATTCAAGGTGCCATGGTGTTACTTTTTATTTTTAACAGTTGGCATTGTATGGTTTATTCTGGGGACACCTTTGCCTCCAAGCCTAAAGATATGATATGGTGAGCTCAATATTCCAAGTAAAAGACTTCAAAATCAAAATTCTCTTTAGAGAGATTTATTTGAGAAGATTTGTTTGAAAGTTACCAAAAGGAAAGTTACCCAACTAAAGGCTCCAAATAAGAGTCACCAAATGATTAGTTCCTGAAGACTAAGTGTTCTTCAAAGAGATTATCATTTAGGAGGAAGTTTCCACAAAAAAAATCCCCTAAGGAAAACCTTCCAAATGAAAGTTATTGAAGAGAAAGTTCTCAAAGACAAAAACCTTCTGAAGATCAAAGTTTTTAATGTAAAGTTGTCACATAAGAAAATGATCCAAAGAAAAGTTTTTAAAGACTAAGTTGTTGAATAGAAAAAAATTCAAAATAAATTTCCCTACCAAATATTTTTTGACTAAAATTTTTGAATACCAAAATATCGAAGACCCAAAGTATCCAAAATGTCAAAGAAAAAGTTCCCAAATAAGCAACTCTAAATAAAAAATCAAATAAGCAAACCCAAATACCTATCATACGTAGTATTCCTTCCCAAATTTCCATTGATATATTAGTTTCAATAAGTCCCTTCAAATGGAAAATAGGTGCAACAAACATGATTCAATGTCCAAAACATCATGATTCTATAGATAATGAAAAATAGCCCAAACACATACACACCCCCAAATAATAAATAAGTCCTCTAAAAACAAAAGGGCATCCCCACTTTCAAAATAAAAAATCCAAGGTGAGGTGTGTTGAATACAATAAATGGAAACTCATAAGGGTGAATACCCCCAAGTTTTAAAGAACCCATAATCTTTTGTTTTAAAATCCCAATATGAATCATGAACCATACTAATTTTTTTACTAAATCAGAAATGAAAAAGAGACTTAATAATTCCATTCAACATACTAACTTCACGTATACCTTGGATTTGTGTGTCGGAAATTGATATTCTTTATTCCTTGTGAAAGGATTTTAGACAAAGACATGGGGTGAGTTGTAACTCTCATTATGACTGGGCATTTGGTGAATAGACATTAGGGAATTCAAGCATTGTTTTGCTACCAGCTAGGCATCCATAGCCCTGATAGAGATATCTTTGATCAAATTTTCTCTCTTTATATTTTCTATGATGCATGTTACATTGATCTTATTTCATCATGTAAGATTCTAATCCTCTTTGATTTTATTTTGGACCTTTTGGGTTATGCCTTTTTTTTTTTTTTTTTTCTCTTTTTTCTTTTTTTTGTTTTTTGAAAGAAAGAGGGAAGAAGGTGGCCACCATGACATGATCTTAGTAAAATTTGGTTAATAAAAATGTCCCTGTCAACTTTTACCCATGTCAATGGTTATCACCTCAAACAAGTATTAGCATTTTATATACATTTATTTTAAGGGGATAAGGAAATATTTCTAAATTTATGCATAACTATGGGAGTATTTTTTACATACATGATGGAATCATTAGCTTTGTGACATAGTCATGGCTAACTCTTTCATTGCTTACCTAGATTAAGAATTTTGAACTATAAGATGTAACACCCAGTGATTCAAGTTGGATTCAAAATACACAAACTATTTTTTAATTATATACTATGATTGATCAACTAAATTTTCATAAAATCAAAAGAAAACTATCCTAGAAAGTAGGAAACTAACTAAAAAATACACTAGACTAAACAAAGAAAACTATCAAGATCAAAAGCGAATAATCTATAAAACAATAAATAATCTAATGGAAGAAAATGACTAAAAGTAGGAAGCTAACTAATAAATAAAATATAACCTACTCCTACACCTAATGGACCATCCATTATTACTCAAAGACCTCTCTAGATAGAGCAGCCATGAAGTAATCCTTCAAAAACTATCCATTGACTAGATATGTCAATTCATTACCTTAGAGGTCCTTAAAAGGCAATGCATTATTACCAAAGATCTTGGAAATATAATAAGTTCTTATCTATAATAGGGTAAACTTGTCATGCATTCATTTTTTCTCATGGGCTTTGTCCCATAACATCATCAGGTCAAAAATCCTAAATGATTTAGATTTGTCTCTCTTATTGAACCATTTATTGATTATGTCCTGATGTTTGATGAAGTTTTATAATGATTCATTCTTAGAATATTCCATTTAAATTATATCCAACAATCTATACTCTATTTTCTCATTAGGCTCCATGTATTCCTTCATAAATTGATATGTTGGTAGCTTCAACATGATTGTGAATACTAGCTATTTCCCATAAACCATCATAACTATGGGAGTATTTTTTACATACATGATGGAATCATTAGCTTTTTGACATAGTCATGACTAACTCTTTCATTGCTTACCTAGATTAAGAATTTTGAACTATAAGATGTAACACCCAGTGATTCAAGTTGGATTCAAAATACACAAACTATTTTTTAATTATATACTATGATTGATCAACTAAATTTTCATAAAATCAAAAGAAAACTATCCTAGAAAGCAAGAAACTAACTAAAAAATACACTAGACTAAACAAAGAAAACTATCAAAATCAAAAGTGAATAATCTATAAAACAATAAATAATCTAATGGAAGAAAATGACTGAAATTAGGAAGCTAACTAATAAATAAAATATAACCTACTCCTACACCTAATGGAACATCCATTATTACTCAAAGACCTCTCTAGACAGAGCAGCCATGAAGTAATCCTTCAAAAACTATCCATTGACTAGATATGTCAATTCATTACCTTAGAGGTCCTTAAAAAAATTGCATTATTACCAAAGATCTTTGAAATATAATAAGTTCTTATCCATAATAGGGTAAACTTTTCATGCATTCATTTTTTCTCATGGGCTTTGTCCCATAACATCATCAGGTCAAAAATCCTAAATGATTTAGATTTGTTTCTCTTATTGAACCATTTCTTGACTATGTCCTGATGTTTGATGAAGTTTTATAATGATTCATTCTTAGAATATTCCATTTAAATTATATCCAACAATCTATACTCTATTTTCTCATTAGGCTCCATGTATTCCTTCATAAATTGATATGTTTGTAGCTTCAACATGATTGTGAATACTAGCTATTTCCCATAAACCATCATAACTATGGGAGTATTTTTTACATACATGATGGAATCATTAGCTTTGTGACATAGTCATGACTAACTCTTTCATTGCTTACCTAGATTAAGAATTTTGAACTATAAGATGTAACACCCAGTGATTCAAGTTGGATTCAAAATACACAAACTATTTTTTAATTATATACTATGATTGATCAACTAAATTTTCATAAAATCAAAAGAAAACTATCCTAGAAAGCAAGAAACTAACTAAAAAATACACTAGACTAAACAAAGAAAACTATCAAAATCAAAAGTGAATAATCTATAAAACAATAAATAATCTAATGGAAGAAAATGACTAAAATTAGGAAGCTAACTAATAAATAAAATATAACCTACTCCTACACCTAATGGAACATCCATTATTACTCAAAGACCTCTCTAGATAGAGCAACCATGAAGTAATCCTTCAAAAACTATCCATTGACTAGATATGTCAATTCATTACCTTAGAGGTCCTTAAAAAAAAATGCATTATTACCAAAGATCTTTGAAATATAATAATTTCTTATCCATAATAGGGTAAACTTGTCATGCATTCATTTTTTCTCATGGGCTTTGTTCCATAACATCATCAGGTCAAAAATCCTAAATGATTTAGATTTGTCTCTCTTATTGAACCATTTCTTGACTATGTCTTGATGTTTGATGAAGTTTTATAATGATTCATTCTTATAATATTCCATTTAAATTTTATCCAACAATCTATACTCTATTTTCTCATTAGGCTCCATGTATTCCTTCATAAATTGATATGTTGGTAGCTTCAACATGATTGTGAATACTAGCTATTTCCCATAAACCATCATATATGGTGAGGCTTTAAGGGCCTACTTATACTAATTCTAAGCTACCCAAAGTGCATATTCATGAAGATATTTCACTCTCTAGGATTATCTATAGTTGACTTCTTAATAGTGTGTATGAGGTTCTTATTAGTTGACTCATCCAATCCGTTCCCTTGCAGGTAGTGATTCGAAGATGATTAGATTATGATCTGATTATCATGGGGCCATTCTGTAAACTCAACTAATTGAAATTTTAGATAATTATCATAAACCAAAGAAATAGGTGTGCCAAACCTGGTTGTAATATTTTCTTTAAGGAAATTGATCACATCGTGAGATCTTGAGTTCATGGTGGCTAATGGCTTAGTCTATTTAGTGCAATAATCTATAGTAGCAAGCAAAAACTTTTGCCTAGCTAAAGAATTCAAGTTTATGACACTAATAAAATTTAAGCCCCATTGGGAAAATGGTTTACCTTAAATCACAAGTTGTAGGGGCAATGTTGCATGCACCTATGTTTTTTTCCAAGACCTACCATTCATAGCATGTCCTTATGTAGAAGTGATTATCCTTAAAAATAATTGGCCAATAATAACCCATTATGAGTATTTTTTGGGATGTATTATTTCCAAATGGATGGTTGATAATAATCTTTTGATGCAAGTTTTATAGGATCTCTTGAGTTTCTTCATGTGACACATATCTTAAATAGATGACTTCATATTTATTATTGTAGAGGATGCCTTTTCTAATCATATAATGAGTAGCTTTGAGCCTTAAGGCTCTATTTTTATCTCTATTGAGTTCTTATGAGCATGTTACAATGAGTAAGAAATGAATAATACCTGAATACCAATATTCTTGGGAAACCTATGTTTGGCAAACTTCTTTTATAGTGATGAACAGGTTTGGTTTAGTCATCAACTGAATAATACTTGATCCTCTGAAGATCTTGGTAGTTTTAATTTCAATATCAAACTCCTATAATTTTTCCATCCATTTACCTCTACACTTTCTTAACTTATTTTGTCCTAGTGTAAGCTTCATAACAGGGTCTGGTACAATGGCAATGGTCTTGTTATGAGGGATGTAGTGCCTAAACTTCTTAAATGCTTTGACAAGGGTGAATATTTACTTGTAAATTAGGGAGTATTTGAGCTCTGCATCTTTCAAGTTGGTTCTCATAAAATTGATAGGGTGTTTGATTTATTTCATATTTTTCAAAGGCACAATAATAATGGTATGCTCTAAAGTGAATGAATAAAAGAAAAAGTCTTTAGTGAAATTTGGGTTTATCAGAACTAGGGCTTATGAAATAGACTTCTTTATGTCTTGAAAATACTTCTTAGCTTCAGGTGTCCACTCCGCTTTGGCATCTTACTTGAGCATTGAGTTTAGGGGTCTGACAATCTGTATACATCTTGATATGAATTTCTTCATGAAATTAATATTCCTAAAGGAATTGAGTTCCTTTTTACTATTTGGAAATATTATTTTTGAAACTCCCTAAATTTTATCTAGGTTAATGATGATCCTATCTTTAGTAATAATGTGGAATAGAAACTTGCCTTTGATAATGATAAATATACACTTCTTAGGGTTTAATGAGATACCAAACTTCTTGTATCTCTCAAATATGGACTAAGAATGGTTGATATGATCAGCTCTATTTTTAGATAAAATAGTGAGATTGTCAATGTATATAATTATGCACTTGCCTATCCATCCTTGGAATGTGTGATCCATCACTCTTTGAAAATTAACTCCACCATTAACCAACCCAAATGGCATTTGTTTGTATGAATATGTTGCATATTTTGTAGTAAACATGGTTTTCATCCTATCCTTCAATTCAACTAGTACTTGATTATATCCTAAAAATTCATCTAAGAAAGACATCATTCTAAAACCACTCATAGTTTGTATCACCTCATCTAAGGAAGGTAGAGGATGATTATCTTTCTCAAAAGCTTTATTCAAGTTCTTGAAGTTGACACACAATCTGATTTTGATGATCTTTTTCTTGATCATAATTAGATTGGCCACCCAAGTTGAATCCCTAATAAAAAACTATCTAAGCACTTAGTAGCTTCTCTACTTATTTATATATCAATCATTCTAGGATAGGATTAATTGTCCTTTACCTTTGAATAAATGGTTTATGATCTGGCTTGATTAGAATTATATGGGTGATGAATTTAGGATTAAATATCCTTAAATCATCATAGGTCCATGCAATTACATATTTAAACCTAATAATCAATTCCTTGAACTTCTTGATTTCATTTGGGGTGTATCTTAAGCCAATATCAATGAGATGTGTGTTTCTCTCATCACCCACATTTTTTTGAGCTGAAATTGGATTCATTAACCTTGAGCTATCTTTGTCATTGCACTTAAGGGTCTATGTCAAAGGCCCTTTCCAAAGCAACCATCCTCAATGGAAGATGATTTTCCTTTAGTTTGATAACATCCTCTTCATCCAATTATTCATGCACATATGGTTCTTTTCCTCATCATCAATTATCTAAAACTCAAATTATCCTTAATTTTTCAAAAAATGGATGATCTACTGATAATCATTAAATACTTGAAAATTTTCAACATTACCTGGTATTGAGGGAGAAGGTACCAACTCAATAGAGAACTTTTGTACTTTTGACTCTTGTAAAGGGGCTAAATTTGTGGTTAAATTGGTTAGTAAATTAATATCCTAATTTTATTCTCTTAGGATAGCCACTATATTGAACACTTTGAATGAATCAAATATATCCTAGTCTTTGTACTTGTACTTATTTAAATATGATAATTTTCATTGGTACTTATTCCTAACCTAGTTAATAACTAGTTCTAAGTCTCTGTATACTAGTAGTTACTTGACATTATTCTTGAGGGAAAATTATAATCCCAAAATTAGGGCCTCATACTCTATTATTGGTGTATGGAAACTGAAGCCTATACATTCTTAAGTATTTCTTTTCTTATGGATTGACCATCTTGATACCAACACCTAATCCTTGCTTAGATCTTGTTCCATTGAAATAGAGGGTTTCTAATTAGGAAGGGACTTGAATTTATTTCTATGTTTCATGCCTCATAGTAAATGTATAAATTCTAAGACTATGATAATTATAACTTACTTATTCATTGGTGGTGTTGTACTCTGTAATAGTATTCTTTATCCTAAGATCTTGATCAATCTTGATCTAGTTGGAAATGTCTCTCCATAGTAATCAAATATGAGAGAAGTTTTTGGAAACATATCCATTTGATGTCTTTGACAAATTTATGCTCAATAATAATCCATATCCATATGGAATACCCACTACCAATATGTTGATAGTCATTTTTACTTGAGGTTCTAAAGCAAATTGAATTCTTACATTATTAAATTCTCCCAAAACATGCACTATTATCTTATCTAATTGTGACACAGTCCTCTTAGATGGATTTGGAGTCAAACCAAGATTATAGAAAATGAAATTTGGCATTACCATTTTTAAAGATCCAAAATATACCAAATAATTATGTATGTTCATGCCAAATGCCTATATTTTATCAAGAAAAGGGGAGCCTCAAGCTTGATTTTATGTATAAAGTTTGCGTTGGTTGTCTTGGACTTTTTTACAATATATTTACCTATGATAGACTTCCATAAGATCTCCTTCTACTCTATGATTTGTGCCAGCTCATGAAGAGTAATATTGGCCTTGATCTTCTTCATATTCTCAATAATATTGTATCCTCCTTTATTTTGTTCCTCTCTATGTTGAGGTTGATCATTCCATTTTGGGGGATGAGGATTATTATCAGCTTTGGGATTCATGGGAATAATTATATTATTGGGAGGACTATAAGTGGTGAGAGGTTATTTGTTCCTTAGATTATAATTGTTCTTATTGAACTAATGAAATACTTGTACCTCATCAAAATTATCCTCTAGAACATTATCATCTTCATTAGGGAAGGGAGACTCATAGGTTTCAAAGACCATAGTTGAACTTGAAGGGCTAGATTCATGAGGGAGATCTAGAGGATTCATCATTTGATCTTGTCTAATCATTTCCCTCTGAAATATTTCAAAGGTTGCACATAACTCTACACAATCCAATTCCCCATGCTATGATGTGTTGTGAACCCTGCACCAATTAGATAAAGTTGTATCCATGACATTGCTTTTTGGTAGTTTATTATATTGTTGTTAATCTGCATTATTAGTGGGCATGTTGTATATTGGAAATCAAGAATTATGATTATAATTATGTTTTGTATTATTACCTATCCCTTTTTGCATATTTTAGAAATCATTGCTCAACTTTTGGACCATTCTTTATATAGAATCTAATTTAGCTTTGGTAGAGTCAGAACCCTAAGTGACTGCTATGTTGGTGTGATCCTAATTTTGATTCTAATGGTTCTAATAATGACCATTCCTTTGTGCTTGATTATTTAATAACCCATAATTTTGATTTGTTATTTTCTATGTCATAGGAGACAGAGTGTATAACTAATTTTGGTTGAGCACAAGGGCATTTTGATTAGCATGTAGAATTGGGTTCAAAGATGGGAACCCATTATTGAACATTTGTCCTCCTAAACTATGAATATTGAGCTATGGAATGAGTTATTTTTTAATATTAATAGCTTCATATAAGGATAAAGCTAGAGTATTGGTGGTGGTAGTTCTTCACAACAACACTGCAATAATGGGATCTAGAGTATTCTTGTATATTTTGAGCATCAAATCTACATATGGAATATATGTGACATTCAATAAAGTGTACATATTTTTAAAACTTTCATTAAAGGCCTAGATTAACTCATTGGGGTCTCTCTTCAAATGGGTAAATGTTGATACACTAGACTTGGATTAGTCACTTTCCTAAATTGTGCAAGAAATGTATTTTGACACTCATTTTGTGAGGTGATAGAATTTTCATACAAATTGAGATACCAATCATAATAAGAATCTTGTAGAGTAAATGGGAAAATCCTATATGTAACATCCTCATGGGTGACATTCATTAATCTTTAGGAAGCCTTGAAAGATTTGATGTGCTCATTTGTCACCCTCCCATTTGAGAGGGATAAGGTAGGGAAATACTTTTCTAGATTCCTTGGTAGATCATGTTGGTCCCAAAATATGGAAATAACAAATCCAAATAACCAATGTTGGTCCATAAGAGGATTTATAAGTGGGACATTTATTACAAGGGAAGGTGTTCTAGATTGGTGTATCTCAAGGATGATAGGTATTGATTTAGGCCTCCTATGATTTGAAAATGGTGAAACCAAAAGGATAACTTGGGCCCTAGACCTTATTAATCTCCCAGGTGTCTCTAGTTCAAATCTATGTAGTGACTAGCCTCTATAATTAAGAAAACACATAAGTTTTCCCTCCTTCTAGTGCTAACTTTTTAATCTATTAATGTGGGTTTTATGCACACCAAAGAATGTTAAATGATGTAGCCTCTAAAATTTTGGGATCTCTATGTAACAAGGTTCTACTCTAGAGCACAAGTTGTAGGTATGCAATTAAAACAACTAGGTGATGCAATAGTAGGTTGAGCTTATGGGTTATTCAACTAGGTTTTGTGGATGGAGGCATGGAATCTAATTGAAAGTAATCACTAAGTGAGTTGGATGGGTGGAGGGTTATTCTAAGTTGAGTAGATGTCAAATAAACTCAAAAGGTAAAAATAAGGGTAAGGTTAAAAAAAAGGCTTTATGTTATTGAAAAGTCACTTCTAAGACTATTTCTTTGGTGGACAAGTATCTCTAAGACTAGTGTTTGCTGATTACATCTATTTCACACTCATGAAAAATCATAGTTAATAGTCTAAGATAATAATTATAGGATGCTCAATGATATAAATAAAAGGTTTCTCTCCTTAGGTTTGTTTTTGCACACCCTTATTTGTGAGATTATAGCTCAGATTAGAAATTTTTCTATCATAGTTATTGCTCATGCCTAGATGACTATACCAAAATAAAGACCTCTGTACACCTTAGATTATCAACTCAATATGTAGTAATTGATTAAATTAATTAAATCCACCAATCCTCAAATGTTTTTGCACATGTAATATCAATAGTCATGAACTAAAAAAATTAGATTCATTTTAGCATTAGCACACTTTAGAATTATTGAATTGATATAGAAAAGAAACTTAAATTTTATTAACACAGAAAGGGAAAAATAAAACATAAACATAGTTACATGACAATCAATCTATTGATCTCTTCTTGTATATTGATCCAAAACTTTGAGACTTTTAAAAGAGGGTTGTACATGTATTTAAAGGACTTGGGGAAGGGGTCAACTCATCCTCCAAGTATAGAAAAAAATTTGATTACATCATGATAACGAGACCATAATTTCTAGTTTAGTACAGAAATGTATGTTATAAATTATAGATTATCTTAGACATGCAACATGTACATGTTAGCAAAAAATAATGTGTTTAATTATAACATGTACATAAAAAGACTTAACTATCTATTTTTAAACATTATATGCAAAATTATAAAAAAATGTCCTATGACTAAGGCTAACTCGGTTCCTATTTGACTCTTTTTATTATTGTTGTTGGAATTGTAGTTGTAAGTAGAGTTGTGATGAAAATTGGAGTTGAACTTGTTGGTGTTGGGAATGAACTCATAGATTGGACTAGAGTTACAACTAGAGATACACTAAGAATTTGTGTTAGGGCACTCACTAAACTGGGATGAACTAAAGTTGACAATGGTGTTGTAACTGGTACTATAGGTGGTGTTTGAGTACTAGAATTGGAAGGTGGTTATGAGGTTATTTCTTATTAGTGTCCAAATCTTGATAATGTTTGTATTATTTGGCATGATGTGCCTAAATTATGCTCATATCAAGGAGATGAGGTCTCATTACCTTGTATGTCCATTCCATCAACCTTGTATGCTCTATCTTGGTAGATCAGAAGCTAGATTAAAATACCTCCACTTTTTTTGCCTTCTTTCTCCTTGTACTCAGCTTGACTTCAATGTCCTCTAGACTTAGTCCATGTAGAGCGACTTTGAAACTATTTGATTATTATTTATTCATATGATCAAAAATAACCCAAGCTACCAACTTTTTAGTGTTATCTTGAGCTCTTATTAATTCCATCTCATCCAAAATTTGTGTTGCTTGTTTTTACTATTCTATAAGCTTATTCACTAAAGCTTTAGAAGCACTCACCCACTCCTAAACCTCTTGAATTATTATGATAGCTAAATTTAATGCATTAACTACCTCTATAGGGGTCATCAGATTTAACTAGTTGAATGCCTAATTAGGAGTGTACAACACCAAGAAATTCAATTTATTTTTATATTCTCTTAGAAGTTTTAAAAAAAATGTTATTAAAGTTACATTTGGAGCCAATTAGACTCTTAAAGAATTAATAGTATCCTACATTTTGTATAACCTTAGTGTTGCACTCTATACATCCTACTCTATATTGGATGGAACTCACATTACTTTTTGTTTCTCTCTAAGATTATCTAATTCTTATTTTAATTATTTTATGGATGGCTTCATTCCCTAATGGATGGCTAATACTACTTTAGTGTGGGTTTCCATATAGTACTTGAGGTCCTCAATGTAGGGGGACTGATCCTTCTTCTTATCCTACCTTTTCAAAAGAGAGTAAATCTCTTCTCTTTCTTCCAAAATTATCCCTTTGTCAATGGTATCTTCAATCTTCCTCTTCTTTACCCTTTGAATTAAGGTTGTGGCTTTGTCAAAGAGTGAGCTCATAATGGGTAGCTTAGTGATATTCAAATTGGGTCTCTTAAAATCTGATGCTCTTAACTCCATGGCCCAATCTGGAAGAGTCATCTTTTATGGATCTAATGGTTGGGCTAATTTTTATGCATCTTTCTTAGGTTCAAGTTTAGGATAAATGGATGGCTTAGGCATTGAGATCAAAATTATCTTGGACCAGTTTATGTTTCTAAATTATGGTGTGGGGTGCATAATGTAGATAGATTTCTTCTTAGGGACCTTTTTATTGTCACCACTACTATGCTTTGAACTAGTCCTATAGAAGGTAGTGGTGCACCCAGTTGAGTAGAGGAGGCATTAACTAAGGTTAGTGTCTAGTTGGTGGCTATGTTTGTAGAGGTATAAACTGAAGGGTGGGAGTATAGGTTGGGATTGATTTAATGGTGTTTGGAAGAATGGAGACTAAAGGAGTGGAGACTGTATGGGAAATGTTTGGAGAAGGAGAAGTGGTAATTAGAGGAGTAGTGGTTAGAAAAATGAAAACAAGCTTAGTAGAGAGTGATTGCATAGGATTAAAAATAGAAACAACTAGGGAAGTCATATAGAAATAACTGATAATGACATAATAGGAGAAAGGATTAGGGGAATATTGAAGATATTACCCTTACCAAATTGGTCACCATTGAGGGGTGCCTTTACTTTTAATCCTTGAAAGCTCAAGACTTTAACATGTTGCATTTCTTCCTCATCTACCTCATGACTTGGCTCACTTTCAACTAAAGGTTGTACCTCTCCATTGATTATCTTTATGGATGGAGTCTATAGTCTCTATGCCAAGGGATTTTTTTGATAACAAAGTGTAGTCCTCTTAGCCTATGGATCAATCACTAGTTGGGGAGGAGGGAGAAGAGTCATACTAGATGTTGTGGTTGTTGAATCCACCATAATAGGTGTTATCTCTTCCTCAATAGAGGACTCTAGGAAAATGATCTCCACCTCTTCCCCAATTATTATTTCCTTTTACATCATTATCTCTTTTGCTAGTTTAATTTTTACTCTCCTTAGTTTAACAATAGATGCTTGAATTGGAGGAGTTTATTATTCTTCTTCCTATGCAATAATTGGCATCTCTTCTAGCTCTTGTTCTTCCTCATGTTCTCTAGTAATTGATGTTTCCTCTACCACTCGATCTTTCTCTTATTGATATGTCATCATAATAGGTGGTTTTTGAGGGTCTTAAATTTGATATATTGGTTGTTGGTAAGGCCTACCACTCTAGAAGTCAGAGGATCTCCATCCCTCTAGTGGTTGGATCCTGAATATGGCTTGACTGTGTGTAGTAGAGGGGCTTGCTTGTATCACCCTCAATAATTCTATGCTTAGGCCCATATTCTCAACCCTTTCCTTTACTTCATCAACATCTTTGGCATTAAGGAATAGGCAGTCATGTTCAAATGACTCATATTTTTATGGGATGCCAAGATTTTTAATATTTTATTGTATTATCCCATGGGGGTCCCAAGCCCTATGGGGTAGATTATCTAATGCATAAGCCCTTTTTACATTCTTATCTTCTCTAAAATGTATCCTAAATATATATTGCATCCTCCCAATTATGATATTGGATTTGTGGAATGTGCCTTTCTTACTCTTTGTCAAATCTTCATCTATACCATTCCATATTTAGAAGGCAATCTCTTGCACAATTTTTTTTTTAGGGACAAACTTGGGGATCCAAAGAGGGTCTACTTTATTTCCATCAACCATGATGACTATATAATATGGGTACAACTAGTAATCACCCATATTCACAAGTGTATTGGTAATGCTCTTTAAAAATATTATCTAGAGGGGTGGTCATGAGTGGCCATCCAAACCTAATGATAGAGGTATTATAATATTCTATCAATGTTCCTTAAATATTCATAAATGTGGATGAAGGAATAAAAGTCACATATTCTGTTCTTGATATAATAAAGGTTGGGATTCTATAAAATCCCATTATGTTGGTAAATAGTCCCCATGACTGCATCTAAGAGGTATGACATCATATATAAATTTACCCCTTGGGGCCTCTTGTCCTTTTGTATAATTTATACATTCATGTTAGCACTGATGGCCTTCCCCAATGCATATGTACACTCTGAAGTAATGATCAAGTCAAGTAAGGGTACCCATTCTAGATGCAGAAAATGAATACTTGGGAGGTCAAAGAGTCAATTCAATAATGTAATGCCAATACAAATTCCCATCTTAAATTGGGTGATGGGCATGGGATTCTTGGTATGTTCCTTGATAATGAAAGTGTCACCTAGGAGAATCCACATCCCTACTATTTGTTCCACATTGGTGTTTTTCTTCCAAATGACTACACTATGTAAATCGAATGTAGCATCTATAATGATAAAACTTAAATAACTCATAAATACATCTATAGATATTTATGTAATGAGTGTGTTATTTTTGACATAGTGTATATATCCACCATCTATAATTATACCATCAAAAAATAAGTCTTGAAGTAAGTTGATGCACAACATGACTTCTTTCTTGGTAGATGCATAGTGAAGTGCCTAGCATTTAAATGATGACAAGTGATTTGCAAGTTATTTCTCCTCTATTGACATGTCCTCCTCTAATGTGAATGGATCAACATTCTCTATGACCTCCCATAGAGCTAAGTAATTGGCATAGAGGTCATTGAACATAGTTGTGTCAAAGATCATATCTATGTATTATGTGGAGTCTTTAATGGAAAACTTGGATAGTGGTAGAGCTCCCTTATAAACCCTAGATGAAGATTCCATTGTTGTTGGTCGATGTTGGTGTGATGAAAGATTTTTAAAATTATGGTCTAATAACTCTATTGCATAAATTTCAAGTCATTTTAAACATAGTTAAGGATTTTAAAAATTTTAGTTGTCTATGTGCACTCGAGATTTTGAAAATCGAATGAGGTGAGATCGATTAGGGGGATAGATGTTACATATTTCTACATTAATTCCATTTTGTGCACCATTAATCACCAACATCTATGAGCTTGTCACCTCCATTCAATTCAAACTTGGCCACCTAGGCCTAATGGGCATGCCATGTAGGATGATAACTCATTTGGAGTGCCCATGGTGTTATTTCTTCCTTTTAACACTTGCCATTATATGGTTTAGTTAGGGGGTCAACCTTTACCTCTAATCCTAATGATATAGTATGGTGAGCCCAAGATTCTAAATGAAAGACCCCAAAAGCATAATGCTCTTCAGAGAGATTCGTTCAAGAAGATTTGTTCGAAAGTCATTGAAGGGATTTTTTTTGAATTAAAGGATTCAAATAAGAGTCACTAAAGGAATAGTTCTCAAAGACTAAGTGTTATTCAGAGAGATTGTCATTCAAGAGGATGTTGCCTCATAAAAAATCCCTGAATTAAATCTACTGAAGAGAAAGTTCTTGAAGACCAAAACCTTCCAAATATCAAAGTTTTCGAAGTAAAGTTGTTGCATAAGAAAATAATAAAAAGAAAAGTTATTGAAGACTAAGTTGTTGACTAGAACAAAATTCAAAATTAAGATCTACACCAAATATTTTTTGACTAAAATTTTTTTGAAGACTAAAATACTAAAGACTCAAAGTATCTGAAATGTCGGATAAAAATTTCTAGAATAAGCAACTCCAAATAAAAAAACCTGAATAAGCAAACCCAAATACCTATCATACATAGAAAATTTTCCAAAATTGCCATTAATAGATTAGTTTTAATAAGTACTTTCAAATGAAAAATAGGTGCACCACACATGATTTAATATCCAAAACATCAAGTTTCTATAGATAATAAAAAATAGTCCAAAAACACACACACAACCAAATAATAAATAAGTCCTCTAAAAGCAAAAGGGGGTCCCCACTTTTCAAATTAAAAAACCAAGGTGGGATGTGTTGAATATAATAAATACAACTATCACTATTGAAATGCAACATTTTATAGGGGACCAAATAGTGATAGAGGAGGATAAAGGTAAAAAGAAAGAGGATTTTTCACTTCAAGAGGACTTGGAGTGAAAAAACAAAACAAAACTAGAACTCTCACAACAAGCAAAAAAAAAGAGGAAGGGTTTCAAGATAATAAAGACCCATATATCCACACAACCACACCATTACTATGGTCATTAGAGATTTATGTACAATAACTCATGAGCATGAAAGAGAGGATTGAAACTATTGAAGCAAAGGGATAAATTAAAGGTATAAAGATAAAGGAAAATACAAAAATCATATGGAACCTTGAAAGGAAAAAATAATTTGCTCAAAGAGTAAGTAATAAATATGTAAAATAATATGGATAGAAGATAGAATGAGATGATCTCTCTCAAATAGGAATTAGAACAAATGAAAGCAGTAGAAAAAAGTGTTTAAAGATAGGAAATAACTGATAGTACATAATTAGAAGAAATTTAATCTGCACTTGCAATCATGGAAATAAGAGAAAACTAACTAAGAATCCAATTAGAAGAGGCCAAATCTTGGGCCTAAGTTGTAAATGGACCATCAATCATAAAAAAAAAGAAATCATTGATAAACAAATTTATAGATAAATAAAAGAACAAAAGGACAAACGTGACAAGGCTGAACATTTCATCATCAAAGGTTTGAAGGTCTTTGGAGATGAGAGAAAGGATATTATAGTATGAGACTTCCTTCAAGATGAATTAAAATGGATAAGTTATTTTCAACAAGTGAATAGGATTGGAAAGAAAATAGAAGTAAGGAATAGGCATATAAGAGTTGCCTTGAGAAACATGGAAGATAAGAATGTGATCCTAAGGAATAGAGGATTACTTAAAGGAACTCATATATACTTAGATGAAGATTTGACATTTATCCAATGAGAATAATGAAGGAAGGAGTGGGAGAAAGTGAAAACAATAAGAGATACAAAAATGTGGACATGGATGAAAAATAGGAAATCTCAAATCAGCAAGCAACTATCACACAAGAAATAGGAACTTGGGGGCCCACAAGAGTATCTACACATGGTAAGTCAGAATTGCAGAGGTTGCCCATGGAGAAAAGGATCAGGGTTGGGGCCCATAGTAGAGTGGAAAAACATTACTATTCTTATGGAAACCCATGAACATGAGGGATGCAAAGTCCTAAACTTCAAAGGATACAACAAAATCTTAGTTTGGAATTAAGGCACTAAAACAGATAAAGGGAATGGAGCAGTTACAATATTAATAAGAGAATAATAGGTCATAATAGTAAAAGTAGAAAAATAATATCCAAACAAACAATTCATATGGCTGAAAATTATTGATAGGGAGGTAACAATCACATTGACTACTTGTTACTTTTCCCCTGAAGATTCAAAATTATACAACAATAGAAATCTAGAGTGCAAAGATCCTTATATAACTTTAAATAAAGACATTTTTATTTTTAGCACTTTAAGAGAAATAATTTTAATTGGGGATTTTAATGCTAGGATAACAAATAATCAGTTTCTGTAACTAGGTAGTGAAGAAAGAGGGGACAACAATCCTTTGTGGCTTGAGGAAAGTGGGGATTGACCTTGGGAAAGGACATCTTGTGATGGGAATGGTATTGTGACACATTATGGAGTGAAACTTCTTGGTCTTTTTAGCATGTATGGCATGTTTATTTGTAATGGTATGAGATATTGGCCAAGGTTGGGTGGTATCACTTATAAAACATACAATGTGAAAAGTGTGATGGATTATGTAATCTATTCTTAGATATCTATGCCCAAGTTACTAGAGTTTGATATTAAAGACTTCCCTATTGAACTAAAATATGATCATATGCCTCTCCTTGTTAAGCTTGGAATTCTCAAAAACATGCAATAGGGAGAGTAGGGATAACACACTCAAAGGAAAGCCCAATTGCAAGGTAAGATCCTTGTGAATCAAGAGAATCAGGAGCTCTTCATTGTTGTCCTTGAATAACACCTTCAAATCACAAAAAATAATGCAACTAAAAAGGAAAACAACTCCAGTGAATATATTTGTAGTAAGATGTTTATCCTTTTAATCCATAAAGCATTAAAGGTTTACAAGAGATCCGAGTCTAACAAGGGAGTTTTGAATGGATTCCTGACTAATCTATGGTATGATGAAGAGTGCAAGGCATCAAAAAGATCCCTAAAAAAGAATGAGACAAATAAAGAAAGTAAGAATAAGTATTAGAAATTGATAAAATCCAAAAAAGAGAGGTATGTGAACTCAAGGAGGAAATAATTAATTGCCTTGGGTAAGCACAATCCCAAAGGATTTTGGAGAGAATTGTAACAAAATAGAAAATAATATTACATATACATAATGGTTAGATTATGCTAAACTTATTTATGAATGATCACATGAGAAAGGGTACCATCTCATAATTAACACTATAATTGAGTTCTTCTCATGGGAAGATATTAAACAAGGTATAGTTAAATTAGCATGCGGTAAAGTGCAAGATATTGATGGGCTTCAAGCTAAATTTTTAAAGTGGGGGGTTGAGCCTCTTGCCTCACACATCAAAAAAGGCTTTAACAGTGTCACACAGTGTGACTTTCTGATGGAATGGACAACTAGCATTATTATCCCTCTCTTCAAAAGTGGGTATATCAACAATCCTTCCAATTATTGCACCGTCATGATCAACACTCTTCTTGGAAAATTTTTCATGAGCATGATTGAGCATAGAATTAGTAGTTAGGTTGAAAAAGAAGGAAAAAAAAGCAAAAGTATAGGCAGATGTTAGAACAAGACACCCTACCATTGATCACTACAAAACCCTTAGGCACCTCATTGAAATTTTTCGGGACACTCAAGGATAGGAAGCCTTTTTTTGCTTTGTTTATTTTAAGAAAGTCTTTGACATGGTTCCCAGGGATAAACTATGGAACATGATGGAGTAACTTGGTGTCCCTGATGAGTATAGAGTGGATATGCATAAGCTTTATGAGCAAGTGAGGGTGAAAATCAGAAGTAGAGAGGGTATGTTAGAATGCTTTGGTAGTGACATCAAGGTCAAACAAGTTTGTCCTCTATCCCCCACTCTTTTTGGTTTATATATTGATAAACTTGAAGATTGGTTAAACAAAACGAATGGGGTAGGTATTTAACTGACAAGTTATGTGGTAAAGTTACTTTTGTATGTGGATGATCTTATTCTAATTATAAAAAGAGCTAATGATTTGAGCCAACATTTGAAAGCCTTGGAGCTCTTTTGCTAGGAATTCAAGATGCAAGTGAATATTAGCAAGACCAAAGTCATGATTTTTTCACTAAAAAGGAAAAAGCAACATGTTGATTTTATTTTTGAAGGGAGCCCACTAGAGATAGTGTAAGAGTACAAATACCTAGTAATTTATTTTCACAACAAACTTAGTTGGGAGACATGTAGATCGAAAATAATCCAAGGTGGATGGAGAGCATCTTACCTTCTTCAAAACAAGTTTAGGAAAGCTAAATTATGGGATTGTGAAACCCAAAAAAAACTTTATGGTTTATTGGTCACTCCAATTGTCCTCTTTGGTTGTGAGGTTTGGGGTAGTAACATGCCAAATTACAAGTGAAAATAGTTAGAAAGAATTTAAAAACACTTAATCACTAGCAACTTCAAAGTCAAAATGACCCCCCCCTATGAGATCCTTTTAGCTGAAGTAGGAACGTTTCCAATGGAGGATTCAACATTATTAGGTTACTAAGCTACTCAAAAAAGGTTGGAAACATGGATAATCATTGTTGGCCCAAAATGGTCATAGAAGAGAAACTAGATTGAAGGAAAAAGACATGGATGATGTAGAACAACAAATGGATGGCCAAGTGGGATATTGATTTGCAAGAATGTCCTAACATTAATGAGGAAATAAAGAAGTTTGTGTTAGAAAAATTCAAGACTGCCATGTGGACAAATTAGATTGGTCAAAAAAAGCACATTACGTCAAAAAATTTAATCCCATGTGGGAGCATGGTGAGAAGGCTTATATGTGGGTTGCTCTTAAGGACAAGGTGAGTATTTTAGTGGCTCAATTGAGGATTGGGTCACATCATCTTAGGTGTGAAACTGGTAGATGGGGTCCCTAAGGAAGAGTGGGAAGAAAGAAGTTGAATTTTCTATAGCAAAGAGGTGGTTAAAACTGAATGGTATTCCATCATTGAATACACTACGTATGCAGATATTCGGAGTCAGTATGAAAACAATTTGAAATTAGGTAGCCTAAGTGAGCTTTTTGAAAAGCCTAAGCTTCATAATACAATTAGTTTATTAATCAAGTTTCATAGTATAGAATATGATATCGAAAAGACCCTAAGAATGTCTTAATGTTCTGACTCTTAATCCCTTAAAATGCTTGATCTTGTAAACATCATTAAAATATTTCATTCATTTCATTTATTCACAATATTAAAATATGAAAATTAATATGGATTGTGGAAAGAGACATCCCTATTGAAAGAAAAAAATATATAAAGTTGTGTAATCTTAATAAAAAGATGACAAGAAAATATATTAAGAATTAATTCTAAATAAGAACGCTAATATAATCCATATTCATTTATATTGCAATAATGAATACCGAATGTCAACAAAGATTTTGGAAAAAGTCGTTGATAAAACTTTTGGATCCATATCATGGAATGTGAAAGCAAGCATATATCCATGGGCGAGAACATGATGACTATGAGGAATGGCGTATGTATGGCGTATCTCATTGGTTGGAAGATGCTTCTTTCTTTCTTTCTTTCTTTCCACCGCCTAACGTGGGCCATCATTTTGTGGAACTAACACCAAAAATTTGATGGCCATATTATGCTTTGTCTAAAATTTATTCTTATATTTAATATAACTTTTGAAAAAAATAATGGAATGGTTTGAACAAAATTTTTTTTAATAAAAATTATAAATATAATTAATTAAAAAAATTATATTTTATGTTTTTCATTTTAAAATATAATCATTTTTTTTAAATATAATTTTTTAATGATTGTATTTATATTTATTATGAAAAAAATAATATTTCCTAAATTCATAAAATGAAATACAATCAATTTTTTAAAAATCTAAATTAAATATAAAGATAGGTTTTAAATACATCGTAATTTTTTTAATAATAATATATATTTTCCTTGTAATATTTATTTCTTTTATCATGAATTATATTAATGTATCGAATAAATAACCATCACTTTTATTATAATAATAATATCATCTCATGACATAGATAATATACTGTCAAATTTAGGTCCATAGAGATGATCTTTTTTTTCAAAATTTGATGGTAAAATGAACTTTTCAATATAAAAGTATATCGGCATCCATCCATCTATGTTCAACTTTTGACTTAATGAAATTGTGTAAAAGACTTAGCTGCCTCGAAATTTTATATGGAAAGCATAAAATGCAAAAGAGCACGAGTCGACACCGTCAACATCTACAACTCTCGTGAAACATGGAAGTGGCAAGTGGATGTCACTTTCAATTCCTCTTTGGGTCCGACTCTAGAGAAAGTGATTTTTTTCGGTTGGCAGTTGAAATTGGGCAATTAGAACAACAACAATTTAAGGAAGAGGGAAGACAAGCTTGAAGGTGGTCCCCAAAGTTATGGAGAGGTGAGCAAAAGGACAAGAAACGATGATGTGGATGTGGTAGTTGGCCCTTTAGGGAAGCAAGAGTTCTCCTTAGCTTTTGGGGGGAGCAAAAGCCAACATCAACAATCAACAATCAACAAACAACAAACACCATACATATGCTCAATAGGGTCAAAGTCTCTCTCATTCCTTCAAATTTACAACCACCATAAAATAATCTTTGGAAGCCTTTCCTTCACGTGTCATTTTCTTTGAATTCCTTAGAATTACGAGTAAACACTTCATTAATCTTTTTTGATAATTTTTATTTATTTATATTTACTTGGCCTTTTTTTCAACAGTATAGATTTTTCATCATTAAATTAATAATAATAATAATAATATTTTATAAAGAAGACGTTATAATCATATATATTTATATTTGAAAAAAGTCATAAATATTTTCAAATAAAGAAACTCCAAACTAAAACTTTTTTTTTTTTTGGCTATTTTTTAACTTTATGATAACGTGATGATGCCACTATAAGAAAAAACACATGGAAAAATATAAGCATAAGGATTTGTTTAAAAAAAATAATTTGTTGGGGCTTTAAAATGAGATTGTTAAAGTGGGGAGCCACTAGTATCTTGTTTGTAAGAAAGGAATGTAAGTAGTTATCCGATGACACACTTATAATTTTTTTAAAAATATATAATATTAAATGTATGAGTGTCAGTGTATAAAATTGACAAGAACACCTCACAAGATGAGGAATTAAATTCTTGTGTTTTCCCATTTGTAAGATTTGTAAGTGGCCAAGCGTGAATGCAAATGTACCCTTTGGTGTGGCATAAAATCACAATATAAATATAATAAAACATAATGGAAGCTCTAATTACATAAACACAACAACTTGATAGGTATACATTATTTCATATTGGTAAGAGTTGTGAAACAAGGTGTTTTTATAAGGCATTCAATGCACTATTTTTTTTTCTCAATTTTGATTATGGTTTAAGATGGATGTTCTCCTTTATAATACTAATATGTTTTAGAGGTGTTTGTGTAATTTGTAAGTTCTTTTGTCTTGTGATTATTATCGATGTATATGAATGAAAGGCTATAGAAGAAATGAATACTTATAAAAAGTAATTTATTGAAGGATGGATGATTGAGTATTAAATATTATAATATTATTTATTCACTTTTCTAAAATAAAAGCTTTAAAATAATATTCAACGGTACATGTTCCAACCACTTAAAAAGATGCAAGTATTAGTATGATGTACAGAAACTAACTCAAAAAGAGAAGGGCCCCATGTAATGAGATGAGACTTGTTACTCCAAAGAAACACTTACAACACTCAGATTTATAAATAAGTGTCTGATGGGTGTGAGGCCATATGAATCATTAGATCTGAAATGTCTTGAGTGTCTACCATATGAACTTGGATGCTATTAATAGGTCCTCTTCTTAATGAGGGTGTGAGAGAATTGGAATTATGAAGTAATTAATCTAGTATAGGCCCCTCTAGAGGATTTGTGTTTAAAAAGTAGTCAGTGAAAGTTGAACATCTCCCAAAAGAAGAAGGCTAAACACACATGGTCTTCATAAGCCATAAGTGTATGGAGAGAGCCAATTGAATCACTAAAGATAAAAATGAGCCATCCTCTTATTTCATAATAAGGAGAGCATATAAAAACAAATCAATCTTTGATCTCAAGATCTAAATACTAGATATGACAAATACAATACTATTATAGGATATCCCTAAGGGATATGGTGGTTTGTCTGAATGTGGAGCTGATGGGAGAAAAAATTGAGCTATGAAATATGAATCTAAAGGCAGCAAGGAAATAGATTATAGTGTATCTAAGGGCTCGGATGAACCCATCACAAAATTCAAAATATATGTCTAAATAGTGTTGAATCTTTAAAGAGAGAAAATTTTTAGGTTCAAACCATTTGGATTGAAGGGACTTAAATCTTGGTATGAATACCATTATTTATCTCCTTTTCTTGAATATATCATGAACATTTACTAAGAAGTTATGTTGGGGTGGCCTTTCAATGTCATGATCAATGAGGAAAAGTAATGAGGAGGCTCTCACTTGCCTACAATAGAGACCATGATCTGCCTACTCTATAGAGGACTTGAAAATAAGTTATGGGTATTAAACAATACCACTTTTTAAGTTTTCATCTTGTAGATACCTAAATCTAGACATAGGTACTTGACAATGTTAATTCTTGACACAACTTAAACCAATTGACTTACATGACTCTTATTCACCATCCCTATAAGCCATTTAACCATATGTGAGCTTCACCCCTTAGTTTATCATCATTACTACTCATAATTTCTAAGTCAATGCTCAAACTATCTTGTATCATCTCTCAGATTGTTCCAACATTATAATAGTTGTTCCTAATTCTCTAAGACAATTCCACTCTAGGAAGATAGTTTTGCTACCACAGACCTATCTAATGAGTATGGTCTTATCCCTACATCATTTAATGATTAGTTTCTAAATTTAAAATATTCATTTGGGTCTTCTCACACATTTTGTAAGGTCAACAAAACAAAATCATTTAAAGGTTTCACTATATAAGTAAATCAAAATATCATTCCAAAAGGACTTTATTTCTATCTAGCACCTACTTTTACACTATTACACATTGAGTAAAGCTTCCTTATTGTTCCCAAATTCAATATCAAGCACTAGGAACATTCTCAAATGAAGTATAAATCACCTCAAATCAAGCCAAGAGCTATCATTGAAGATTATCAAAGCCAAATTTATAGCTACATATATATATATATATATATATATATATATATATATATATATATATATATATATATATATATATATATATATATATATATATATATATATTCAAAAAACACAATTATATAATCACTGTAAGTGAGATAAATACATATGGTTTGATTTCCTCTTTAAAGTATCTAGATATGTAGACAATGTTTAATCATCAAGAAAGTGATTGGGGTAGGATTATCCCATTATACCCCCCCTCTTTTTTATAGGTTTCTATCTCTCAAAATTACCCCTAAGATTTCCAAAGAAAAGAGAAAGAAAATAACATGTTACACACGATAATATTAGAATCACAATATCTCATCCCTCTCGAAAAACATAGGCATAGAAGGTAAAGGAGTTGTATTTTTGTCATAGTTGATGCATATGTTTAACCCTAAAATCTAGATTAAGGTTATTTAGGGTTAAAGGGGATAGAGATAGCTTAGGGCACAAGGGTGATAAATTATCTCTATAGCAGGTCAATTAAGTACTAAACTCAGATATAACATATGCTAAATTTATAAAACTGAGAATAGGCTAAATATACAAATTACAACTAAGTTATGTATGGAAATGATAAAGAAGTAATGTACTTATCTACTTATGATGTTAACATAGTGTTGGATCTAGAACAGGTAGAAAGTAGATGAGAAGATGATTATGTAACAGTCACCTGATTCTAGTTTAAGTGCCTCTAGAGATTTAGACATTTGTGTTAGCTTGGGACAGTTGCATTGATGCTACTATCTGAGTTTGACACGTGTCATATATGGAATACCTAATAGAAAAGGATGCAACCATCTAGATGATTTTAGATTTGTCTTTTCCTTTTCTCTAGTGCATTCAAATCTAGGTCATGGACTGTCACTCTTCATGAATTTGTAAAACCTTAGTTCTTCATCTTCATAGTGACCTTGAGAAAAATGGGTTAGTGGGAACACATTGTTGAGCTAATCCTAAAGACCCCTCTATTAATGAGCATTGCCTATATAGCCAATGCTTCAAAGATGGCTTTAGACTGATGTAGTTCTTCCATACATGTTGGCTTGTGTGTGAACCATGTAATATGTGATAAGCACATAAAATAATGACCTAGCTTGTAACTTCAAAAATATAGCTTTTGGGTTGATCCTTCAGTACTTCAGACCTATGTATATGTTGTTTCTATGACAAATATGAGAATATGAGAAAATAGGAAAGCTTTGCTTTATTGAGTGCTTGATTGAATGCTTTTGATAGTCTACCTTGGTATTGTATACACATAATATTTTCAAACTTTATCAATTACTTATGCTTTCTCTCTTATAGGAACTTGTTGAGTCTCAATCTCTTAGAGTGCTTGCCTTAAAGGGTGCACTAGGAAATGTATGGGTAGACCATTGGTGCTTCACAATATTATTGTTTCCTATGTCACCACTTACAATTAACACAACCATATCCTTTACACTTCCCTAAACTTTGAAACCTTACTTACACACTCCTGCAAGTAATTCACCACCTTATTCAACCCTTACCTAACCCCAAAACCCTTTTTAACATTTATCAAACAATGTCAGCCCAAGATAACCCTATATTTAGATTAATATTAGCATGTTATGGGTCTTGATAGGCCTTGGTTGGCCCAGATAGGGACATAACTTGATTTTATCAATTAACAATACAAGATCAAATTGGGTTGACCCTGCCGGTTAAATTTTTTGAAATGTTTAGGGTTATATTTAGCTATATATACACTTTCATTTTGCCATTTGTTAGAGAGAGACAAGAGTTAATTATTCATTTGTGCTTCTTTACAATTTATTCTTTTACCATTATACTTAAGGAGTTTTTGCTTAGGATTTACACTTGGAGGGAAGAACTTTGTCTTGTGAAATATTGAGATTCATTAGGAGGTCCTTAGCTATAGTCCATTGTCCATCCTTAGCTTCTTTAACAATACACAAAAACCTCTTGCAAAGCACCTTTTTCCAAGGGAGAGATTAAGTCTCGATGAGTTCATCTTCATGGTGAGTATATATAACTTTACTCCTATATTTTAGTCGATAAAAGTAACATAAGTAACGGCTTTTTAATGTATTTATTTATTTATGTATTAGGGTTATATATACATAGCTTGAATGGAATTATTCAATGCATATTTACTTTCATGTTTATTACCCCCCCTTTGTGCCACAAGCTTTGGTGAGCACTATATTAGATTTTAATTTACTTTGAATATACTTAGAGAATATAGAAAGCATAGGACCTAGCTAGGGTTATCGCATGATGTTGTTTGACTAGAAGCTTTAGAATCCCCTTTAATGATGTTATTATGATAAAGGACCCCTTAGTTAGGTCTAGCGGATCCATATTGGTCATGACCCTAAATGTCTAAATGTATTAACAAGTGGAAGTGTAAGTGTAAGTATGATTTATATTTTATGAGATAGGATTGATTTGTAGGTCAATTGTATTTTCCCTTGTATACATTCTAGTGAAATCAACATGAATTTGACCCTTGTAAGTTTTCTTTCACTGACTATTTTTATTATCATCTTATATATTCATATTTTTCAAGATTGTATTAAAATTATTGATATATTTTAACATTCTATGTACATGTTTAACACAGAGTCACTCCAAAATGACTATTATTTTTGTGCAGGTCTTATCCAAATATAGGTGACTAGATTGATCAACTCAACACAATTCTCTTCATCAGTTATAGGATTTCATACTTCATCGACCCAGTCAACTATGTTCATATTTCTCTTTTTTATCATATAGGTTTTTAGCCACAGTCAAGCAAGTTGACTCTATTCACAAATTATTTTTTAGCACATAGGTTTTGAAGACTATGTTGACCTAGTCAACTCTATTCACATAATATTAAAGTCAACACTTGAGAAACACAACACAAAATTTTCAAACTAAGCATCTTTAAAAATAACAAGGTTCATTCTTACCTTATTTATCATTTCTATTTCTCATTTATAGTCTTGTTTTTTCATAGTGGATAGCCTATAAAACTATAACCCTATAGCGAATTGGATCAACTAGCTCGACATAGTTCTATAGCCCATCTTCTTTCTAGAAGACAAAATCCTTGATTTATTATGTTATTATAGAACTTACTTCCATAGAATATCAGGAACCCAATTAATTTTGTTTTGTATTTCTTACATATAATGTTGCCTGAGCTAACTATATACTCTTCACAGTAAAATAAATTAACCTATTTTCCTAGTAATTAATTCACTTTCCATTTTAGTTGCTTGCATGCTTAGAGTAACAAACATAAACTAGTTAGGTGGTTTTTTAATTTTTTGATCTAGTCACACTTTTTCTCTTTTACACACACTTCCAAATCAGTAACACTATAAATCATTAAACATTTTCTTCCCAAGGTATAACTACTTAGATTTCATCACCAAGGGGGAAGCCAACTTGATTTTCTAGCCAAGCATAAACACATGGTTGATGATATATATTAAAAAATAACCCAACACCCTCATCACTATGAGATTATGAAGTGAGGGGGTAGTCCCAATACCAAGCAAGTACCATCACCAATATAGATTCCTTTCAGCCTAAACTACCTAAAACTATCCATAGATTACTTTCTAGTTCCTTCTTATAGCTAATTCTCCATCACATTAATTTCAAAATTTATTTTAACTTAATAATAATTAGGAATGACCAATTAGTTATAATTTACATTCAAGTTTTGTTTCTTCTTTTTTATCATTATTTTTTATATTTCAAAACTTGTACTAGCCATCGTTAGTGTAAGGTTTATGCTATGTGTTATAATTAGATCAAACACATTGATCTAATTACTTGTGTGCTTTATTTTATTTACTTAGATATTATCTTGTAATTTTTTTCTACTCTTAGAACATTGTTGTCCCTGTCGATAGAGTATCTTACAAACCATTAGTCTTGATTACTTGGAGTACACAGTTGACCTATATAACCATGTATAATTTTCATCCTATTCAGTTTCTCCCTATGGAAGACAAATTCAATCCATATGAATGTGTATCTTTCTAACCTATTTTAATTTTACCATCTATAGAACACAATCGAGCATTTCAAATATTTATTTTGCATCCTACTATTTGAACCTTTTCTATAGACTATGTTGACCTAGTAGAATTGGTACTTGTTGGCTGATACTATTATGTATTTGGTTGACTTTGTCCATATTTTTCCTCTTTGCTTCCTATTTTCAAATTCTAGCTTGAAGCATCATGAAATCCCCTATCATAATATTTTTTGACAACTTGAATCCATTTGGACACTATATGGGATGTTATTTTCTCCCTACCTTCTCTACCCAAGAATATATTCACTTTTAGATCACCTTTTCTCATCCCTCATCTTTAGATTACAATATGTTTCAAATCATGTCAACAAATGATATTGGTGGATCAGATACATTCCATACTTATCAAGATAATTATCACCTTCAGACACCTTACCATACTATGGGAGCAATTGGTACAAACCTAAAAAATACCCCCATAGGAAACCTTCTCAACACCAATAACCCACCTCCTACCACTATTCCACCTAGCCACCCCTAATACCAATTCAGAGAATCCTCCTCCCAACACCAACCCACCAATTGATACAACTCAAATTTTTACACAAATAGTGAAACAAATGAACATCATGCAAATATCTAATACCTATAAAATGATGCAACTACAACATCAATTGATCAACATGACTAATCAACCTCCTATTATTATTCCTCAAAATAATCAAAATTTTATCCCTCCACCTCTTAAAGATGTTGTGGTAAATGTCATTATCTAACCTATCATGCATAACAATATGCTTCAACACATTTAAAGATAACCTTTAACCCCATTCATTATATATATTGATATTAATAATAAATCTCCAACTATTAAATATGATGGGACTAATGATTCTGCATCTTTTTTAAAAGCATTTAATAATTTTTATAAAGAGTGGATCCAAACTAATACCTTCACCACTACCATACTTTTATTTAAAACCTTCACTTATTTCTATGTTAAAATGCCCTTCGACTTTAAAAATGTCAGAGCTACCTATTAATGGACTGTGACCAAGATTTTTCATGATATTATACATAAGATTGTGTAAACTTATGTGGATGATCTCATTGCCAAATAAAAAAGTTGAAAAACCCATCTCTCTCATCTAGCCATCATATTTGATCAATTAATCAAGTACAAAGTTAGAATCAACCCTAAAAGTGTGTATTTGGAATTACATCTAGTAAAATATTATGGTTTTTAGTCTCTCTTCATGGTATTGATGTTGATCCCACTAAAATCAATGCTATAGTCAACATGCCTAGTCCTTGCTTCATTCTAGACATTTATACTTAACTCAACAAGCTTGGAGAAATCTTAAGATTCATTCCCAAAATGACTTACTACATATACTCTGTTAATTCACTTCTTAAGAAAGGTAATGCTCTAGAATTTATTGATCCTTTTTAGTAGGCATTTGACAAAATGAGAGAATGATTGTTACATTTGCCTACACTTCAACCACATTTGAATGACCATATTTTGATTTTGTATACTTCTTCTATCCCCATATTATTTGGAGAAATGATTTCCCAACAAGATGATATTAGAAGAGAGTATGTTATTTACTATTTTATTCAATGCCTCATCGATTACAAAAAAAGTTATACTAAAGTATAAAGTGATTGTCTCACTATCTATTTTATAGCTAAAAATATTAGTAACTACATTCTCTATCAAACAACCTATGCCATCATTCACTCCAACCCACTTCATCACTTTTATCTAATGAATTTTTATCTAGAGATAGAAGTGTAAAGTGGATGGTTCTCTTAATGGAATTCGACATTCGCATTATAACACAAAAGAATGTCAAAAGGCAAGTCATTGCTAATGAACTTACAACAACACCCATACTCACTACAAATCACCTTCAAGATAGTCTCTCCAATGATAACATTCTATATATTTAAGGTCTCAATCAGTCTATCTCTCTTAAAGATTACTTCCATAAATTTGTTACTAATTTAGAAGTAAGTAGTCAATAAGATACCTATGTCATCCTCGATACTCCTAAATCTAAAATAGTTATTGAAATGATTCTCAAAATCTCCATTGATTTGCATGAAGACACTTGGACCCTTCACTTTGATGGCAACAAATATCTCCAAGGAGCTAGTGTAGTTTGTATTCTAACTAATCCTCATGGTAAAATAATACCTTTGGAAATCTAGATCACCTTTAATGTCACTAATAACATGACAGAATATGAAGTGGTAATCCTAATCATGAAAGTGACACTTGACTTAGATATTCCATATCTACATAGTTTAGGTGACTCCCAACTTATCTGCTACTAGGTTAATGGTGATTACCAATGTAAAAGTGAAAATCTTATCTCTTATCATCAAATGGCTACCACCCTTGCCAAAGAGTTTGCCTCTTTTACCATTGGGCCCATTCCAAGAGATTATAACTCTATTGCTGACTCTATTCATTCTTCGACATCCTTATTTCATCTAGATCAAGTTATTAATGGTTCCCAATTTCTTATTCAAAAAAGAAAGTCCCCATATTCTATCCAACTATAAGATTTGCTTATTTATCACATTGAGGCTATCAATATTAGATATAGACCATTTTATCTCTCTTTTAGGAACCCATTGAGTCTCAATCTCTCTAAGTGCACACCCTAAGGGGTGCATTAGGAAAGGGGTAGGAAGACCATTGATGATTTACAATATTTTTGTCCCTTTACTACCACTTTCTATCTACACAACCATATCCTGAAAACATTCCCCTAAGTTTTGCCTCTTCTTGTGCACCCTCCTCCAATCATTTTATGCCTTCATTAGCCCTTTCTTAAGCCTAAACTCCTTTTTGATGGTTTAAGATACACTATCATCCCCATTGACTTTGTACTCTAATTGACAAAACTCATTTAGGGTCTAGGCCAACCCCTAGCTAACCTAGACCAAGACCTAATTTATTTTTGTTAATAACAATATAAAGTTAATTAGGCTAACCCTATTATCTAAAATTTTAGAATGGTTTAGGGTTAGATTCAACTATATATGCATATTTATTTCATCATTTATAGGTATAAGAGAACATTGAGAGATATATATTGTGCATATGCTTATCCACCATTCTACATGAGGATCATAGCTTAGGGTTTCATACTTTATTTGAATATATGGATTTTATCTTATAGAGAAGTCTTTTGGATGCATAAAATTATATAGGTTGTGTATCCTAGAGATGATTTTTCCTTGTTATCCTTACATACCACAACAACCTCTTGCAAAGCGCCTTGGCCAAGGGAGAGATTGAGGCTTGACAGGTTCATCTTCAAAGGTAAGTATTCCTAAATTTGTTCATCCTTTGTAAGAGTAGATAGATTATGATTTATACTTCTCTCCCATACGTTAGGATTATGTATACATTAACATGAGTATATGTCTTCTATGCATGTTTAGTTTTTATGTTTATTACCTCTATTTTGTGCCACAAGCTTTGGTGAGCACTAGGTTAGGATTTTACTTTGATTTTGTCATTTATATTTGTAAATAAGAAAACATAGGACCTAAATATTGTTATTACATAGTTTTTATTGATTAGAGGCTTTCGATCCCTCCCTAGTGATATTATTATGGTAAGAGATCCATTGGATAGGTCTAACAGATCTATATTGGTCATGACATCAAATATCTATTGTATCAACAATCAAAGTTTAAGTAGGATTTATATTCTCTAAGCTAAGATTGATTTATAGATCAATTATATTTTCCTTTACATACATTCTGGTGAACCCAACATGAAATATAACCCTTATAGGTTTTAATTTCATGCCATCATTTATATTTTTTATATTTACAGTATTGTATCGAACTAGTCGGTATAGTTCTAAATTTATGTGTGTAGGTTTAACACATAGTCCCTTCAAAATGACTCTATTTTGTTTATGCAGGTCTTCACTAATTATAGGTTACTAGATCAAGCAGTTCAACATAATACTCTTCTTTAACTCCATATTAACATACATAGTCGAATAGGCCAAATCTATTTGCTATTTTTTTATCAACATATAGGTTTATAAACACTATCAAATAGGTTGAATTTGTTCATTATCTCTTCTTTATCACATAGGGTTTTGCAAACTTGGTGAAACCAATTGACCTAGTTAGAAATTTTTTGAAAGCAACATTTGAGCATCACAACATAAAAATTTTCTAGCTAAAACATATTTTAGCCCATTAAGGTTCCTTTATTTTTCTCTTTATCATTTTATTTCTTCCTTTAATACTATTTTTCACAAGTTTGTAGTTTATAAAACTGCAAGCCTATAGCCAATTAGGTTGACCTAGTTGATGTAGTTCTATAGTTTATTTTATATCTAAGAGACATAGTCTACTTGTTCAACTTTATTTTTAAAGGCAGTGCTTCTACAAAATAATAGTGACCTAGATGACTTTATTATGTATTATTTTCATATAGTGGTGGCTAAACTAACTTTATAATAGTATCAATCAATAAATTAACATCTATTTTCTAGTAATTAATTCACCTTTCCTTTTCAACAGTTTGCATGCTTAGAGTAATTCACATAGCTTAAATATGTGGTTTTTCAAATTAAGATTTTAGTTACATTATTTTACTCTTTTTCACACACTACCAAATCACTTTACATTTAAAAAGAATTAAAGATTTATCTTCCCAAGGCCTACCTACTTGGATTTCATCACTAAGGGGGAAGTCAAGTTGGTTTTCTAGCCAAGTATAAATATGTGGTTGATGGTATACGTTGTCAAAGCACCTGAAACCCTTATCATTACAAGATTGTGAAGTGAGGGGATAGGCCCTAAAACCAAACTAGTACCATCACCAATACAGATCCTTTTCAACCCAAGCCATGAAACCAACCTTAGATTGCTTTCTAGTTCCCTATTTTAGCAAACTTTCCCATCACATTAAAATCACACTTTATTATAACTTAATAACACTTAGGATGACCAAATAGTTAGCACTTACTTTTCAACTGTTGCTTGATCTTTGATCATTGTGTGATGTATTACAAAACTTGTATTGACCATCGTTGGTATAAGGTTTGTGTTGTGTGTTCTAATTGGATCAGTTAATTGATCCAATTATTTGTGTGATTGGTTTCATTATTCCTTCAAATTATCTTTCAAAAATTTCCCCAATTTTAGACCATTGTAATCCTATTTGATAAATTCTCTTACAGACTATTTCACCTTTCTACCTGTAATACATAGTCGATGTACATGACTATGTATTCTTATCTCCCTAGTTAGTCCTCTATTCAGAAGTACACAATTGACCTACATGACTATGTATCCTTATTAGCCTATTTACCCTTCCTACCTATAATACATAGTCAACCTATGTGATTGTGTATCCTTATCTTTCTATTATATTCCTTGGGTTACATAACATAGTTGATTAGTTAAACTCTCTATCCTATTTTCTGATTTTGTATTTGCATAATCTATTTTAGCCTCTTTCTCTCGTCATGAACATCCTATTTAAGGACAACGCAGAGTTGAAATAAATAAATATGATGAGTTTTACCATCCCAATAGGTTTATTTGTCAACCACTTTTTGATTCCACTTTAGATGAAAGTAATGTGCATATGGCCATTCACACTATAAATTATGGGACTCCTCCTCATTCCTCTTTAGTTTGTAACCTTTTTTCTCCTTAGAAGATCAACCAAAATTATAGTACACTATTGAAATGCTTTTATTCATTAATGAGTTTCATCAACATAAGGGAAAGGAACCTTACAATATTTACAATCTCATGATAAGTAGTCATATAGAATTAACCCCATTCACCTTTTCCCACATTATCTCACAAGTTTGGGGGAAATAGCTTCTTTGCTTGTCAACCTTTCCCTTCTATTTAGATTCCTTATAATACTATGACCTTTTCTTACTTAATTTATTCCACCTCCATATTAAGCATATCTACCAACATGGTAGGTTCAAAATATAGTGGGCCTTTTCTAAGACCCCTCCTTCTTAATCACTCCACTAGTGAACCATTTTATACTAATGATAATCCTGCTACTATTGCTTCTTTTTATTTGAATCCTTCTACTAGTAAATCTTTCACTACACATGTTAATCATGCTACTAGTGCATCCTTTTATACCAATGCCTCTTAAGTCACTAGTGATTCACATGCCACTACACACAGTGGAACCCAAGCCACTAATACTAATGTTAATGCCTCACATGCCATGTAAACTAGTTAAAATACCACTCAAACCCATCAAATCTTGTTGCAAAATCTTAATAAAATGAACATTTTTAAAGATAATAATGCCAACTAAATGATGAAAATATAGAATAATCCTATTCATCTCCAAAATCAACCTCAACAGGTTCCATGGGAAGTGCACAATCAAAATGCCCATGCACCCACCCTTAGGAATTCCCATGGCAATGTCTTTCCCCAACCACCCACTATTAACAAAATGATTAAAAATATTCAAAATGAACCTCTTATGCTTAAAATTTTCAACATAGATATAGGAGGTATTAAACTTACCATTAGTTACAATGGGTCAATTTATCCTACCTTACATTTAGAAAAGTTTGGTAATCTCTGCAAATATTTGGTCAAGTTAAACACTTTTGCTGCTACCAAGCTATTAGCAAAAACTCTCTCCAGAGATAATTTAGATTGGTATAATCAACTCAAGTCCCATTATAACACTAGCTTGGAAGATCTGATCAACTCTCTAGTATAAGAGTTTCAAATTAGTGACCTCCCTAAAAATACATTATCTCATTTTATCAATTGCAAGCAACTTGAAACTGAAACTACACAAGATTTCATCAAACAATGGAAGACCTTATCCAATAATTGTGAGCATAACATGGTAGGCGATAATCTCTTTCATGTATTCACTAATGCTCTTTATCTTAAGTTTTAATATTAGGTTAAGACTCTCTCTGATAACTTTGGAAGAGGTAACCCAAGCACCAATATTTTCTCATGTATCAGTTTGAGCCATCCTAACCTCCCATGAGCACTCACATGCTCATCAAGATAATAATGAAAAGCCTACTCCTTTCACCAATAATGTTGAAAGTCTTATAGACTAATATAATGAAGAGAATGTGGTCAATATGACTAATATATGAAGGGTAATTACTTTCATTTATTCTCATCATACACACACATACCAAACATCCTAAACTTTCCCTATTATCCAAGATTACTCCCCATCTCACCTAACAGAGTTGGGTCAAGAGGATCTCATCTCTTTATAAGAACCAATTCCAACACCTCAAGTGAATAACACCTCTCACACTATTTTTATAATTCCTTCAAAATCTCTACCCATCAACAACACTCTTCAATATTCTAATAATACTTGTTCAGATTATTCACAATACAAACCTCAATCAACTACCCCATCCTCTAAAGACAATTAGCTGATTGTTGACCAAATTTGACCCTAGGTCATATTAAGTCAATCCAATTACATTTTAAAACTTATCATAGGGTCCTTATAAGTTTTAAATTCACCATGCTCATTAATGAGGTCAAGTAATATGCCTTTACCTTTGTCACATTTGCCTAGTTGGTTTTATGTCATATTATGCCACCTTTTGATCACTATAAGGGAAGTTGTATGGTTTTTCCATGAAGGATAAGTGTGCCAGGAGGACATGTAATGTAATATATGTTAGGTAAATGTCAATAATAGGCTTGAAACTAAAATATGTTAGGTTTAACATATAAATAAGAAGATCATCTAAAAAAAAGGCAGTTTGAGGTAGTTGTATGGATTGGATGACCCATACGATATGTGTGAAGGATTAAATATGGTATATCCAGATCCCCAAAATTATTTTATAGTTTTAGATGCCTTTAATAGATTAAAAATGGAAAAAACTAGTTTCTCTCTCTTATCACTCCCTTGGACATGTCAAAAGAGGTAAACAATTTTCCTTTAATATAGACAAGAGAAGGAGAGTTGAAGTGATTTTACTTGGTGGGTATTAAGGGTACCTTTTTACTTCCATTTCATGGTCCTAGTTTATGGATTAGTGGTTTGTGATTCATTAAAAATCACTAATATTGTTAACACCTCCAAGTTTCCTGCACATTCCCAACACCTCAATTTTCTCCTTTATTTACATTGGTCTAATGTTACCAAGTGATGTATGTAGGTTGGAGGAGCATGTTATTAATTTTCATGTTGGATTAAAAATAATTTGGCACATGTGGATATGAATATATAGGAAATATAATTCTCCTTATGCTATAAATCACACCATTGAGGTTTACAAGACATTATTTGAGAACTGCAGAGTTTCATCTTTTGTCAGTGGATTCAAGACAAAGATAACACACCTATGTTTCCCCTTTTAGACCATGAAATTTAGTTTATCCATTGAGGTTTGAATTGAAGAGGTATTAAAGGTTATAATCCAACATGGAATACATAGTCATACGTGAAAACACAGTCTCCATACCACTCTACTTATTTGTAACAAGAGATTCAACAAGGACTAAAAATTCTAAGTTTAATCACAAGTTAGACCTCACATCTAATTTTTGAAATAATGAGACATCCTCAAACCTTAACCTAAGATCCATACCTTGGAACTAATGTTCACAAGACTAGAGGTAAGATGCATAATTCAAAAGGTTGTAAGAGGTAACATTTACTTTAATTTGTCTAAACAAGGCTTCTACTCCATACAATGTCATTCTATTGATGAAGAATATGAGGTAAGACCTAATCCTAAATGTTTTCCTTCTTTTAACCTAGGCCTAGAGGTCACATCTTATCATAGAAGGAGGTTGTTTGGTCAAAATAAGAGGATGATAAGTGAGATACCAACTTAGTCAAGTTTTCACTAGAAATACTTAGTAAACACAATGCATTTTAACCAAAATGAACTTAGAACAACTTAAAAACCTATAACATAATGATGATAGAGGGATGGGAACATGATCTTAAGGAAAGAGATAAGTCTATTTAGGTGTGATGACATCAGTAATCAAAATATAGAACTAGAAGAGTGAAGTATAGTAGTCAAACATGTTTCACCACCTACAGGAACCTATTAGTTTCTCTTAAATTCACACCTATAGTCTAACTCAATACATAGACTAACCTCATGATAATGGAGAATGAAGTTGGCTAATGAACAAAGGTATAAGGTGGCTGATAATGTAATAAATCACTATCAAGATGATGATAACACATTTTTGTGTGATTCTAAAATGCAAGGAGATAGAGCAAAGACTAGGTTCTGAAACTCATAATTAGCCAACTAAAACCCTACCTATAATCATAAGCCTTAAAAACTAGTTTTGAAGAGTTTAGAGTATTGAGGGTTCTAGAGGTATTATATAGGTCTAAAACTTGGTATAGTTTGTCAACATGAGTTGAGAAATACCTCCATGATCTTATTTTCACTGTAAAAATAGGTAAAATGTCCTCTGTTCTATCTCAGATGAGAGGCACTCTAGTAGCATTAGTTTGCATTCCTAGTATACATGAATGGTGAAAGGATGAAATGATAGTCTTAATTACTATAGGATGATTTTTAGAGTTTAAATAAACATGAATAAATTTTAATAAGGCCCTAAAGTCACTATAAACATTTCGAAGTGACCATATGCTCAAAAACATAGTCTTGCAGACTATACCTATAACTAAGTAATAAACTAATAAGTGCCTAAATTCATTCATGTGACCATATGATATCACCAAATAATGTGAAAGCCTTTAGGGGAGAATTTAGGATTGATAAAAATCATTGGTTTCCAAGGAACAACTCAAATTGGTCATCTTTAGTTTAAAACTATCTCAGGGGTACCTAGAATGTAAGAGCGAGCTCGAGAAGCCATTTTATTCTCATCATATCTATACAGATGGAGTGCATGGTGCCTCAAGAAAATAATTATAGTTTAGGAGGCTTGTGAAATCAAACTTAGTGGAATTTGTTTGAGGATCAAGCATCTAACATTTATGAATCATCACTAAGAACCTAACCCTCCTACAACCCTCTCAAGAACCTGATGAATAAAATATGAATGGAGATGCATCCAGAAGTAGTCAATTTGCCTTAGACCTACTTGTCAATATCTCAAGATCCTTTTCATTTAGTTATTCATTACTGTTAGTTTTAAAGACAAGCCTAATTCTCTATTTTTTGTAATTTTTTAGGTGATCCAAAGGTATAGAAGGGAATAGATAGGTGAAATTTATTATGAGAAGTATGTAGGGATGTAATATAACTATTAAAACTCAATTATAATCATAATTCCTATAAACCCCTTTGATATACTGTTCATTATATGTAGTCTTGAGTAAGATAGTGAGAAAGAGTGTAACTATCAAAATTGGAGATGAAAAGTATGGTTTAAAGTTTTCATTAAAGTATATTATAGACTAGAAGACAAATAAGGACTTGATGAGTTGTTTAACACATCTACATCAAACCTTCTTAAACATTTGTAGGTTACTTAAGTGAAAAGTGTGAAGGTCTAGGCTTAGAGGGATAATGAGTGACTATAGAAAGTGAATGACAAGTGATAAAGGAGATGCTATATGTTTAAGGGTGTAAATGAATATCAAAAATCATATCTCCACCTTCACAAGTTAGGTTATATGTGTCAAATAATCCTATGGTAGTTTTAGACAATCAAGTTAACTCCTCATCAAAAAGGTAGTTTTAAGAAGAACAATGGAGTGTCCCTTCACCAACTTGAGGAAGATGTCATTTTTCAGATGGACACTTATCCAAGAACTCATGAACTATTCCCTAAATCTCTTTTCTTGCATTGTAACTATATTTTAATCCTTGACACTTGTATTTACGATCATTACACTTCATTCCTCTCTCTTCTCCTATGCTCTATATATACAAACCATTTTGACATTGTAAAAAATCCACAATTGGTATGGCAAAGCCCTATTGGTTTGACATCTTGATTTGTCTTTGAATAAAGTTCTAAAGTTGATTTTATCACTTCAAATCTTGCTTAATTATGTCAAGTAGTGTATTTGTATTGCAAGTGATGAATGTTTTCTCCTTGCTTCTATTTTGTTCTTGTATGCATTGTGTGAGTAGTAACATTTATTATAATAGGTATCATGAAGTGTATGTGTTTGTTAAGTGTGTTTTGAAGTGTGAGAAAAACTAATAGTGTATAATATTAGACCTCCTTTTCACCCACCATTAGATATGCTTATCAATCTACCTCCATTTAGAAACACTTATACTAGAAGAACATTGAGTTGAGGTCAGTTTTAGTAGTCTTCTTTCTTAGTGCAAATGCAAGTATGTTTGTGGAGTTATCTTTAGTGTATCACATTCATTAGTATAGGTTGATTTTATGTTTATTCCTTCATTTTCACCCCTAATAGTGATTATCCTAGTGTAGTGTGTGAGCCTAAAATATAGATAAAGTGACCTAACCCTTCAAATATAGAGATATATCTCTTGTAGTAGCTTGCCTATTTGAAAATATAATTTTATGTTATCCCAAATTTGAGAAGGTCTAATTGAATTATCTAGGGTGAGAATTTGGGCTATAACATTGATTTGCTCAGACACTAAACCAAACACATCTTATCAACATAATTTTTAATGTAATTCTACTCCTTCCTAAGAGTTCCTCCAACATTACACACATCTCTCTAGAAGTCTTCACATCCCAAATTTGAGAAGGTCTAATCTCCCATCTCAAATACCCTTTCTTGAACTCATGTGAACTTCTCCACATCATCGTAACCTCTTGATGAAACTATTATTCAAGATGAACATCCTCATCCTCCCCTTGCAGGATGTGAAGATACCTTATCTAGGTTGGAAGATAATATCCTAAAATAATGTGAAGAAATGTCTATACACATTGATGAAAAAATGGTCACTTCTATTTATCTCAAATTTCCTATTGCCTCTATCATCTTAGATGAGATTCTGCTTCATGTAGATGATCCTCCACTCTTTATAAGTATCCAAATCGATGATATCCAAGCTAAGCATGCTTTGTTAATGAGGGTTTAGGTACTTGTGTTACCTCCCTTAACTTCATTACAACTCTTAAATATGCTGAGTGTAATCTTAAGTCTACATGAAACATGTGTCAAGGTTATGATCAAAGACAAATTCCTCCTTTAGGTTACATGTGGCTTCCTATTACCATCTTTCCTATCACTATTCAAGTGAAGGTTATGATATTTGACTTTCCCCTTTCCTATAATATTTTGCTTGGCAGGACTTGGAATCATCACATGAGGGCTATCATCTCTTCTGCCTACCAATGTGTCAAGTTTCCCCATAATGGTGTTACCCTTGGAATTTTGAATAATTCCAAGAATGTAATGTATTCAAAATTCCAACCCTTAATCCCTTACCAAGTGTTCCATTCTGGGAATCTCAATGTTTCAACTTTCCCATCAACAATACTCAAGGTTATCATGGTTATCCCAAACTCATCAAGAACATACCATCTAACCTCCTAGACTCTAATGATAATGAGCTAGATGAGATTAAACTCAAGATCAAAACCTTATATCTCTCTCCTTGTCTCATTTCCCATCTTCCACCATCCTTGAATCTGTATTTCCACCAACCACCTATCAACGATATAACTATGATATTAACTAAGACCCAACATTCTATTCATCACACCACGTTTTATGAGAAGGTTATACCTATGTGCACCATCAAACTTCATACACCTAATTATGATGATGGTTATACCTTAGATGATCTATTTATAGGAGGTCTTGTTCATGCTAGAGATGTTGAGATCCTTAATTATCATTCTTATTTATGTTATGATTTTCATTCCTCTTATCATATTTCATCTAATCTAGTTCCTAATTTTAGAATTGTTCTTATTATTCTTAGGGTAGAGATGGTGTATTCACATGGCATACCTCCAATTTCTATAGAGCTTCTTAGGAGCATGCTTATGGATCATGCTATGATAGGTTCCTATCGTTTTGCTAGATACTAGGATCCTTATAGCCTATTTTCCATAGAGATGCTTGATATTACCCTTAATCCCTTTACATGTCCCATTCCACCCTCAATTGATCTTAGTCTAGATTCTACTCCCACTCTACCCTTAGCTAAGCCTCATCTTATGTCTAATGTTATTCCTCCTTTAGCTAAGCCTAGCCTAGTCTCTCCACTAATCCTGACTCCCATCGATGATGGTATGCTTCCTTTATTGTAGCTTGATATTTCCCCCTCCAAATGGTCCAATCAACCTTACTATGAAATTCATAGAGTTGACAATCACTAGACTAGAAACTACCACTTATACTAGCCTTCTTTGGCTCCTACTTCTAATCCTTCTATTAGTAGACCCATAAAGTCTACTATTAAGTGTATCTACTAATTTCATGACATAGATAATAATTACTCTACCCATTATTAAAAGATTTGATAATATGTTGAAACCTTACACCCTATCCTTCCTTAGCCCAAAGATAAGGCTATACCTCCTCCCAAGTTGTTACCTGAGCATATTACCAAATATGGAAAGGTATATTATCTTTGGCACTAATGTAGTACCCATTACATCGATAATTTTTACATCCTCTAGAAACATATTCATGATCAATTCATGACCATTATTACACCCATAATTCCTATTCCCATGCCTCAACCACATAATAAGACTCCCCCTTCTTCACCTATGTCCTCAGTTCTACCTATGGTTCTTTCTTCACCTATGGCTCCTATGCCACCTGCATCTTCTCCCCCACATGTGGTTCCTTCTCCACTGATGGTGCCACTTTATTGACTTGCACCTACCATTATATAATTTATTCCTATTATTAAGTATTATATGTATGAAGGACCTCATGAGTATGATCCTTTAGCTATATCTACATTTTCTATAGAGGAGATTCAATGAGAGGTATTTTTACAACTTTTCCTAAGGATTGATGAGACTCTCATTACAATTAGAGTCCAAATTCATAGAGATATATTAGATATTATAGATAATATTTATGTACAAATTTATCAGTATTTGTGAATATAGTAGGGTGTTCCTTCACTTTCATCTTCATTATGATTATTGGTTTGGACTTGTGATCCAAATTTATTTTATATCATTTGATTTTGTATCAAATTTTGCTTCACTTATCTATCTTTCATGGATATTTATATTTCACATTATATATTGTACATGGTTTCATGTCTTTCATTTTCATTCTTATGGATTATTTTTACATGCCCATGTTCAGGAGTTTGTTTCTTATTCATGGATGTCTTTTCCTTTTCTCATGATTATTTTCTACCTTATCTCATCCAACATAGATAATTATTGTGATTTGGTTATAAAATCCTCACTCCCCTTAATCCTTCTTTACCATGTGGTTAGTTACCAAACAAGTCATCTTATTATATTTTTATATATTACCGATCCACTTTGGATCTTCATTTATCCCCTTATATCCTTTCACAAACTAAGCATACACATGATCAAAACTTGAGATAACATACTAGTTCATATGTAAGGCTAAGTGTTTTAGTCAATCATGTCTTTGGATAGTTAGATTAATTTAGCCAAACACTACAGTGAATGTGTATGTATCACTTTTATATCTCTTATTGGTTATTCCAAATCCATATGGAGGAGGAATATTAAAAGCCATAAAAATTTAAAATCTAAATCATTTAAACAAAAGGCAATGATACAAAGGGAAACATTCAAATTTTAAAAGTCTAATCACATTAAAAGACATGCTTAAAAGCACATATCCTTCTTTATAATCAAATCTAAAACTCCACAGTTGGCCTCATGATAGAGTTAAGGTCCATTGGGGTGTGGTAGGCTAGTATATTAGAAAACCAGATTTTTTTTTTTTTAGTGCTACCTACTTTATCACATAAGTACCCAATCTTCGTAGTAGACTGATGACTCTGTAAGAGGTCCTAAGGATGGGGAACATGTTGTAGTAAGGTATTCCCATTTTAATTTTATTTTTAATACAACAAACATGAGTTGATCTTAGTGTCTCACTTATTTACATATACAACTTTATGCTTATTATGAATGGATATCCTTTGTATATTGATGGTCACTATCCACTTAATGTATTTTTTGTGTTCTTAGTATGCATCATTTTTCCTAAGGTCTTCTCATAGATGAATATATTATAATTTTTACATTCCCTATTTCATTTACAACATTCCTAATATTTCACCTTAATAAATATTATTTGTTCATTGATCACTCCCTTAGGAGTTCCATTTGTGAGTTGCATTGTAAGACCATGGGTCAGGCTAGGCCTTCCTCACAAATTTCCACATTACAAACATATTCTAAAATCATTCCCACATTTTTTTCCACCTCATTAGTCTTCCATTTATGAGTTGCATTATAAGACCATGGATAGGACTTGTCCTTCTTCACAAAATATTCTAATACCCAAGTCACAATGAAATTACACGTGTCAAATTTGAGATAAGTAGTGATTGATTATGAGTTACACATCATTGAAAAGCTTCCCATCTTGATATAGTATGATTTATGCTTAGTGAATTTGATTTTTCACTTTTCACTTTTTATTTTCTCATTGCATGTATGCTTACAACCATTTTCTTAATTTTTTCATACTTCCTAGCTTGAATTAGTTTGATCAATTTAGGTTCTTTTTTCCAGTTTTGTTTCTCTTTTACACTTCCCAAGATGATTTAGTATGATTTATTAACATAATTATTTTATTTTTATACCATTTCATTTTTATCCGACTTCTATTTTATTACATTATTTTTATACTTCCCAATGTTATATAGTGTGATTTTACCTATTTTAACTTGATGCAAATCTTTAACATGGAATAAAAACATTTTGTTAATTCTTTTTACCATCTTTGGTTTATTATATTTAGTCATATTTTGTTATTACACATTTCACATCATGATATAGTGTGTAGATCATTTATTTTTGATTTCTTATACTTTTCCAAGTCATTTTGCCCTTTTCTTTTTAACCACACATGCATATCACATAATGATAGAAAAGAAAAACTCAACATATATTTCCCATAGGATATACAATAAAGGCTAAATACATGTGCTATAAAGAAATATATCAATGCATCAACATCCAAAATGAAATACTACTGATGAGATCAAATCCAACCATCCACACACACACACACACACACACACACACACACACATATATATATATCATGTGTTTTATACAATAAAAAATACAAATATATAAAATAGATCTAGATCTAAGATTGGGCTCCATCATGCATATCTTATGGAATAACCATGCTACCCATAGATGCCTAGGACTATCCCCTCTAAATGGTATGTTGTAATGAGGTAGTCTGGGATCTTGAACATGATACCTATCCCTATAGATTGGCCACTTGGGTCTACACCTATCCTAACTAGATAGTGGTGGCCATGTGCCTCATTCTCTCCTGAGCCAAGGCATGTTATGCATGTGCCTCTCTCTCCCCCACCCATGCTGATAGATGTAATCCATCCTTACATGCTTAAAACTACCTCAAAATTGTCCCCACTATTCTAAAATAGATTTCTTGGGATGGGGTAGATATTACCATAGGATCATCCAACCTGGTAGGGTTGTTTGGATCCATCATCTCATCTAAAATGTCATGAGGCATAGCCATAACTAGATATACCCATATTATCTCCTCCATTGTAGGATTTGTAAAAACAAAAACTAGACACACACACACACACACACACACACACACACACACACACACACACACACACACACACACACACACACACACACACACACACACACACACACACACACAGACACACACACACACACACACACACACACACACACACACACACACACACACACACACACACACACAATAAATAAATTTAACTAGTGTCTTATATCAAAGCTTAAAATCAAAATTACAACATTTTATCACTAGTGCTTGCATCACTAGTCATCATCTCCCCATATGCTCATCCATCAAGCATGATTTTGTGGTCTCTCTATATGATAATTAATTGAGTTCCTCCTTTTTAGGTCACCTCTACACCATTTTAAATCCCTGATTCAACACTAGTGCACACCATGATCCTCTCCTTAGAGGTGCCTCTTTAGACCAGTTATGTCCTAAAGTAGCTATTGGGTCCTTTTATGTTGTAGCTCTTAGATACACCTACTCTCACCAGTGGTTCTTCCATCTATAATGTGGCTAGGGTGGTCTCTACTACTACTACTATTATAGTGTTTACTATGGTGCCTATTATGAGATTGTATTCACATCCATGTCATCTCCTCTTACTCCCATCTAATTTATGCTCAACCATTCTAAGGTCTAGAATGATGTAGTCTAATCATAGGTATCTCCACTAGTACTCTTCATCCTCCTCTCCACATAATATCTATAATATATTGTGGCCAATAAACATATACTTCTAGAGAGGATGCTAGGTATGATAGTATAAATTACCCAAATAATTATGCCATCAGATACGGCTCTATGTATGAGGTGTAGTCACTTATGTTTCACATCTATGCTAACCCTATAGAAATTATTGACCAACTAGTCCATTTAATAATGATGTGCATATAGGTATTCCACATGATATCCCATCATGTGATAGTCTATAATGCTATCACATGGGGCACATCCTAAATTAAATGGTCCTTGCTCCATCATATGACCTAAGGTAACCTATAATCAACCACATCAGTCAATCGCTATAGTAGAAATGGAATCTGCAACACATCTATCAAGTGATAATACCTTTAATGTCTTTGTAAAATATCAAACAATAAAGAATGTCTCAGATTTCCATGTCATAAATAATTGAAATACATTCTTAAAAAATCATAAATTAGCCACTTGAATCAGTTGGTTTGATTTAGTTTATCATGTTCCTAAATTTTCTATAGAATCAGCCCATTTAATACTAAATTAGCCCTATCTATTATTTGTGATACTAAATCAACCACTTCCTTTTCCAACTATATTAGCCTATTTGATACTAAATCTACTATCTTCTTAATTGAACATACTATATAGACCCTACCATACATAATCAACCTCATTTTGTGATACTAAGTTGGCCCTATCATACACAGTTGATCTTGTTCCCCCTATCAACTAAGTCAACCTAATAATACATAGTATACCACCCATTAACATACTAAATTGGCCCACTACTACATAGTTGACCCTTTCTTTCTAGTTTGCCTAACAAACTAAGTTGACTAGGTCAATTCTATTCTTATACAATAGTGATTTTTAGACCAATTACCATAAATGCCTTGGGAATTTATTGGTCTCACATCTTATCTAATACCCTATTTTACCCCTATTTTACTTAAAAATTTCCTAGGGTTCATTTTGGTTCGTATATTTTGCTTATCAATTAAATATATATATTTAGCTCAATTTCAAATAAAAATATTCAAAATTTTAAAAGTCATAATTTCTTACCTATGCTATAATCATTGTGGCCATTATGCATCCTCCCTATCTCAGTTGTCATCTCCTCACCATGATGGATCTTTGGTTTCAAAATAAGTTTCTCATATCTTTGTTTTCTCATAATAGTAAAAATAACAAATTAATTCTTTATCACCCTATTTATATTTACTATTTCAAATATTTATTGCCAGATTCTATCTTTTGATCATATCTTTATTTATACTAGCTATTTTTTCTAAATGTAAAATGTTCTATAATCTTGACATTGCAGAGAATATTTTCATCTATTATATGTATATGTTGATTTTTTTAATTTTTCACTCTTTTTCACTAATTTATATAAGTTTGCACAATGTTCCCTATATTGGACACCTTCACATTCCTTGCATCTCCTTCTTTATGTACATCACTAAGGCAAGTAAAGGTATGTGTTTTTCAATTCTATCCTTTTATTTATCTTATTTTATCCTTACTAAAATTTATTTATCTTAAGCATTGTGTGTTAATACATTATTTTCTTGAAGCACAATCCCATGTTGCACCTAAGTGACATGTGATGAGATTTGAGTGGGCCATATATATACACATAATATATTTGACTTTTATCAATTACTGATGCTTTCTCTTTTTTAGGAACCCATTGAATCTCAATCTCTTTGAGTGCACACCCTAAGGGGTGCACTAGGAAAGGGGTGGGCAAACCATTGGTGATTCATAGGATTGTTGTCCCTTTACTACCACTTTCTATCTACACAACCATCTCCTAAAAACATTCCCCTAAGATTTGCCTTTTCTTTTGTACCCTTCTCCAATCATTTTTTAACTTCATTATCCATTCCCTAAGCCTAAAATCCTTTTTGATAGTTTAAAATACACTATCAATCCCATATAGTTTTTAATCTAATTGACAACACTCATTTAGGGTCTAGGTCATCCCCTGGCCCTGGCCAACCTAGAGCAAGACCTAATTTGTTTTTGTTAATAATGATACATAGTTGATTGGGTTGACCCTATCAAATAAAATTTTGTAAATGTTTACGGTTATATTTATCTATATAGACATTTATCTCATCATTTATAGGAATAAGATAAGAAGAATAGATATATATTACACATTTACTTATCCACCATTATACTTGAGGAGTATAGCTTAAGGTTCAATACTTTTTTTGGAGATATATATTATGCATCTCATCTTGTGAATAAGTATTTTAGATGCATAGAAAGGTTATGTAGCCTATAGATAATTTATCATTGTTATCCTTACATACCACAACAACCTTTTTCAAATCACCTTAGCCAAGGGAGAGATCAATGCTTGACTAGTTTGTCTTCAGAGTTAAGTATTCCTAACTTTATTCCTCCTTTCTAAGAGTAGATATATTAGAATTTTTACTTATCTCCCATGCATTAAGATTTTGTATACATTAACATGATTATATGTTTTCTATGCATGTTTAATTTTTATATTTATTACCTCCATTTTGTGCCATAAGCTTTGGTGAGCACTAGATTAAGCTTTTACTTTGCTTTTGTCATTTATATTTGTGAATAAGAAAACATATGACCTAACTAGGGTTGTTACATAGTTTTTCTTGACTGGAGGCTTTGGAACCCTCCCTAATGATATTATTATGGTAAGAGATCCCTTGGCTAGGTTTATTAAATCCATCTTAGTCATAACATCTAATATCTAATGTATCAAAAATCAAAGTGTAAGTAGGATTTATATTCTCTGAGATATGATTGATTTATAAATCAATTTAATTTCCCTTTGTATATAGATTCTCATAAAAAGAGTATAATTTAGAAACAAGATTTTAAATATGTCTTTCAATATAATAATCTTTATTATCATAATGTAGAAGGTACCTTGCACTACTATGTAATGAAAGAAGAGGTCCCTCCTCTCCATGAATAAACACATGGGGTAATTTTTAGTGGCCACTATAACAAACATGCTACAACATGCAAATGCTTATGTGTGGAATAATTTTAGCCTAATTTATAAAAGGATGCTATCAAGTTTGTGATAAAGTGTAATCCTTGCCAAATTCATGATGATCTAATCCATTTACCTCTAGTTAAGCTCTAAACTATGGAGTCTCCTTATCCATTTTCTATGTGGGGATTATATCTCATTGACAAATTACTTGGGTCCAAAGATGGGCATGTTTTTATCATCATGGATACTAAATATTTTACCAAATGGGTAAAAGCCATTCCTCTTATCAACATCACATGAACTTAAATTTATAAATTTATCCTCAACCAAATCATTTATCATTTTGGAGTTCCCCATACTATCATTTTTGATAATGGCATCAGTTTTAAAAATAAGGACATGAAGTAGTTATGCTAAAGTTAAAATATCCTACAAATTTTTCACACCTTATCATTTGTAATGCAATGGCCAAGCTGAGGCCACTAATAAAATTATCGATAAAATACATCAAAAGACCATTTGTGAAACCCACATATATTTAAATCTTCATTTATATCCTACACTTTGTGTCTATCATACTAACATTCATACTGCTACTTTGATAACATTGTTCTCGCTAGTCTATAATTTTAAGTCTATTTTACCATTAAAATTTGAGCTTCCCTCCTCACATATATCTCTTCATGGTATCATTCTTGATAAATAATTTCTTGAAGATCAATTTTATGATCTTGATATTCTTGATGAACACCATCTAGTTGAACTTCAACATAACTAACAATACATGGCTCGTATTACTAAGTAACATATTAAAAATGTTAAAATCTGCACTTTTAATGTTAGTGATATAGTCCTTAAATTAGACTATACCCATGATAAATAAGGAAAATAGGTCCAAAAATGGTGGGGCCCTCATTTAGTGAAAGATATTTTTGGTCTTAACACCTATCACCTCCAAACTAATGAAGGCCATGTTTTCGAAGAGCCCACTAATGTGCAATTTTTGAATAAATACTTTTCTTAGATATTTCCCTTATTATCATATTTATATATGTTATCCTACTAACACTTTTTTTAGGATTTCAACATAGGTCTCACCCACTATAGTAGTATCTCCTTTCCACAAAACTTTGTTCCTTCCCTTGGTCCTTTGGTTTCTATTTCTCTCATGAGTTGCATTATAATACCATGGATATGACCTAGTTTACTTCATGATTTTTTTTCACTTCCATTGATTTTTCCTATCAATGTTATTATTTTAGAATAATTTTTACACCCTCTTTGGGTCTATATTTTGTGAATTGTAATGTACTACCATGGATAGGACCAGGCCCTCATCACAAATACCATTTTTTCCATTTTTATTTTCACATGCTTTGTTCACTCTCTTAAATTTATCTTTTGTGAGTTATAGTGTAAGACCATGGATAGGACTAGGCCCTCCTCAAAAATATCACTTTTTCTTTTTTTGAACCCACTTGGGTTTCTCTTTTATGAGTTATAGTGTAAGACCATGGATAGAACTAGGCTCTTTTAAAATCACCATTTTATTCCAAAAACACCTTTGTTCAACCAAGTGTTCCTTTTATAAAAAGTTAAGAGTTACAAGTTTATGATCCCATATTCTCAACTTTGGTTTTTGTTTCTATTGTAGATAAAAATTGCACAAAAAACTATGTTAGCATGTTTACCTACGCTTCCTTACATTCTCATGATAATGATTCATACTTACCTATCATTGTATCCCTTTTCACCTTTGTCACATTTTTTGAGATTTAAATTATTTCAAATTATTTCATGTTCATTACCCTTGATTTACTTTTCTTTCATTCCAATTTGGATAAAACAAGGTTTAATTCAAGATAACACTTTTATTTCACATGAATTAACAAGACTCTTAGACACCATGCTCTCTAACTTCTCTTTCTTAGCAATCAAGTCTAAAGTTTTCAAATGATAGTCATTTTTAGCACCCATGTGTGGTTAATTGAATCTATATGGAGGAGGAATAGAAAAACCATCAAAAGTTAAAAGCTAAATAATTTAACACAAAATTCAATGATCAAAAGGCAACATACAATTTCAAAATTCAAAATCACACCAGAAGACATGATTCATAACATATATTTTATATCCAATAGAAGCTCAAACTCCATATTTGGCCTCATGATAGATCCAAGGTCCATTAGGGTGGGTAGGCCAGTAGATTGGAATAAGAGAACTTAAAAAGATCTATACTGATATCTACTTTTTCAAGCAAGTACCTAATCTTTATAGTAGATCGATGACTTTATAAGGGGTCCTGAGGAATGGGTAACATGTTGTCAGGAGGTAGGCCCATTTTAATTTTCATTCATATAGACTTTATGGGATGATATTCATACTTAACTTGATGACCCAATATTTATTTAGTTAGAAAAAGTTATTCAAAATCCTTAATGTTGACAGTCCTCTTTTTTTGAAAAACCTACTCTAAGTGTCTTGACTTTGATAAAGAGTTTCTATACCTTTTTTTCCTTCATTTCCCCCACCACCCATTTTATTTCCCCCCTTGATAGGTAAGTTTGATTTTAAATCTATTTTTACAATCTATATTCCATCTTCTTCACATCTTAAAAATATGTTAACACTATTTTGTTTTTGTTTTATCTATCTTTAGAAATAAAACTATGCTTGAGTGACTATGGATTACTTTATTTACACCATTGATTTACATTTATAAAATTACCTTGGTTTCTTTTTTGTACCTCCTTTTTTTGGAGAATTGTTTCCATTTCTATATTTTTGTTGTACTTCCTTTTTCAGAAAACTACATCCATTTCTATTTCTCTATACTTTTTCTATTTTTGAGTAAGGTTGGATTGTTACTTCTCACTCACCAGTGTTGTTTTCCATTTTTTGTACTTTTCCCATTGATGATTGAGTTAGGATTGTTATTTCTCATTCATCAATGTTGTTTTACCATTGTTTGCCCATATTTTTTTCAATAAGGATTGTTAATTCTTTCACATTGATGTTTGATTACCATTTTTACATGTATCCTTAGATTGAATTGGTTTGTTTACCTTTCTTACTTAAGGTTTACTTGTTTGAGTTTTTCAGTCATTTATTAGGCTTGGTTTTATTTGTTCTAATTTAATCTAAAGTTTAACTTGGTCATTTGGTCCTAACTTAACACTTATCACCCTAGCTTACTAAATTTCCAAATATGTCATGCCTACATAGTTCAATTATCTTGGATGTACTACATATGTTTATTTTTTATCTTTATTTTTGTATCTTTGGGTTTGTCTAAATTAGTCTTTGTGCCCTCCATAATCAAAACTACAAACATAGTAGACAACCATCCAATGATGAAAGGTAAGTCAAGGTACACATATATTACTTTTATTTTTAGTTATTTATTTTCAACTAATTTCCTTTTAATTATTTTATGCTTTAAAATACTATAATTTATTTAGCTTCAGTGTTGTGTGTTGCTATGTATTTTTATTGAAGCATCATCCCATGTTGTATTTGAGTGACACATGATGAGATTTGAGTATGACATATGTATACACATAATAGTTTCAAACTTTATCAATTAATGATGCTTTCTCTCTCTTGAAGGAACTCCTCGAGTCTCTATCTCTCTGAGTGTACACCTTAAAAGGTACACTAGGAAAGGGGTGGGTAGACCATTGGTGCTTCACAAGATTGTTATCCCCTATACCACCACTTGAAATTAACACAACCATATCCTATACACTTCCCTAAGATTTGACACCTCTCTTACACACTCCTCCAATCATTTCACCACCATATTTAGCCCTTACCTAATCCAAAAAACCTTTTTGACATTTAATAAATAATGTTGGCCTAGGCCAACCTTGTATTCAAATTAATATTATCATGTTACAAGTCTAGGTTAACCCTGGCCAATGCAAACTATGACCTAACTTGATTTTATCAATTAATGATATAAGGTCAAATTGGGTCAACCTTGTCATTTAAACTTTTGAAAAGGTTTAGGGTTAGATTCAACTATATATACACATTTATTTAGCCATTTATTAGAGAGAGGCAAAATTAATTATTCATTTGTACTTATTTACAATATTCTCTTCCACCATTCTACTTGAGGAGTTATTGTTTAGGGTTTACAATTGGAGGGAATAATAGGAAGTCCTTGGTTATAGTCCATTATCTATCCTTAGCTTCTTCAACAATAAATAATAACCTATAGCAAATCACCTTTTTCCAAGGGAGAGATTGAGTCTCAATGGGTTCATCTTTAAGGTAAGTATTTTTAAATTTAATCCTCTATTTTAGTAGATAGAAGTAACATAAGTAATATATTTTGAATGTATTTATATCTCCATGCATAAGGGTCATATCTACACATATTTAAACTAGAATTATTCTATGCATGTTTAATTTCATATTTATTACCCCCACTTATGTCATAAGCTTTGGTGAGAACTAGATTATATTTTATTTTAATATGAATTTACTTAGTGAATATAGAAAACATAGTACCTAACTAGAGTTATCACATGATGTTTATTGACTAAAGGCTTTGGAAACCTCTCTAGTGATGTTATTGTGATAAGGGACCCATTCTTTAGGTCTAGCAGATCCATCTTGGTCATGACCCCAAATATCTGAATGTATCAAAAAGTAAAAGTGTAAGTGTGATTTATCTTCTCTGAGATAGGATTGATTTGTAGGTCAATTACATTTTCCCTTGTACATAGGTATATGATAGGTATCTTTTAGGTGAGGAATAAATGAGGATTGATATTTTATTTATATCAATCCATTTGGTGAAGTATCTCACATTAAAAACTTAGACTGACCATTAAGATATGTTTTATTTGTAAATTAGACGACTTTAGGGTACTAGACACTTGCATCAAGTCAAGACACTATCATCAATGCTAGTTTCTATCCTAGACATTAGTGGCTAGGGAGGAGGAAAGTAGGTAAAAACTTAAAACTTGTAGAGGTGGAAGATAAGTAGGTTTTAAGCATTCTAGGTAAGATAGAAGTTCTAAGTCATAAACATAAGACTGGTCAGACTAAGAGATAGGACAAGAGTCATAAGATAAAGCCAATGTGAGACTTTAGAAAGTAGGAAAGGTATAGAATTGAGAGGAACAAATAAGGTCTAAGTTTTCCAAGTGTATAAGAATGAGGTGCTATATAATTTATAAATAATATCTACATTTAATCCCCTTTAATCTAGTAATAAAATTATTAGTTTAAGGGAAAGGAATGCATATTCATGTGTGTATAACACACCTTATATTTGTGTGTTCATAACTTGAGTTATTTTTTGGTGACTGACCTAAAAACAATAGTATGATATGATATATAATTAGTGTATATAATATATAATTGAAAGAATAAGACATATGAGTACACTTGTGTGATGATATAACTGCCTTACCTATTGGCAAGTTGATTTGAAAAATATGTATCATTGTAAGGCTCTAAAACTTAGATTATGAAAAATATAGATAAATATATAAAGTTCATATATCCAAGGAGAGAGAGAGAGAAATATTTAAAGACACATTTCCCCAAACCTTGGAATAAAGGTGAGTTACCACTTGGTAGTTTAGAATAACTCAACCATGTAATCCAATCATATTTATAACTTAGTGAGGTTAGATGATACAATTGAGTCTAACTAGAAAACTTGGCAAAATTGAGTGATTTAATCATCTCAAGCATAAAAAAAATTTAACCAACTATTGTATTAAATTTTCTCAATAAAGTATATAAAATTTCAAATGGGGTAACAATACGTAAAAGTCCATGATATGGTAATAGTCCATAAAAGATTTTTTAGAATCTAAAAATGATTTGGATTTTGAAATATTGTGTATAGATTGCATATCATATACACCTTAGATATGTGTCATGCTACCAATGTATAAAATTCTACCATAATTATGAATCTAAATCATATAACTATGTGTTTTGGATAATTTGAAAATTGTATAAGTGTGGAGGATATGATTCTAAAGCATGCCCCCACTATATATGGAGAAATATGAAAATTGATATAAATATCAATGTGGAAAAAATGTTTTCAAACATGCCCCCACTATAATATAAATATGAAGAATATTGAATAAGTGTGGAGAACATGCTTCAAAAGCATGCCCTCACTAAATTTAAAAACTATGAATGTGTGGAAGCCATGACTATAAGACATCCCCACTAACATGCCCCCATTTAAAGTGAGTGAATAATATAAACCATCAATTACCTTACCTCAAAAGGATAAGACAAGTGTATAATCTATGAATGTAACCATGTAGCATATAGAAGAACATGGCTAAGTAAATATAACATTGAAACACATAGAAAAATGTGATCACACCAAGGCTTAAAAGTGTCATGCCGAGTTGTACCATTATTAGGATCATATATGTAACCAATAAAGGATAATTTTAAGACCTTTTGTTTGTCTTGAATAAATGGATTCTATATAAATGTTTTGATAATTTGAGCATCTCTGTATGAAAAACCAACCACACCATAGGTTGAAGCTTCATTCTTGAAAATGGATTTTCCTTGTTTGTTTACATCATTGGAAACCCATGGGATATAAATTAGAAAAACATTATATATATTCTCTTGATCATTATAAAAATATGGATTTTGATCATTCTATAACATTACCATTTAGGATTGTTCTTTTAAAATTTCTTACTTTAGATCATTATTTAGAATATTTGGTATGTTTTTTTAAGAATTTGAAATATTGGATACCTGTATATCATGTAAAGGGTCATCCACCGTTATTGATATATCATTTGAATATTGAGGTGGATTTGGAAAAAGGTTCCACTTTTTTGTTTTGGTACCATTTTTTATTCATTAGATACTTTCAGTTTGGGAGAATTTATCATTTGTATCTTTCTTTTCAATTCAAAACAACAATTGGTATGGTGACCATGCATTCTATGATATATACAATAATATTTAGATTTTTACAAAGGACGTAAAGGAGATAGATTGATCAAATTATTTATAAGCATATCCCTTATAATATCACTTGATCTCTTAGTAGGATTTTATTCACTTGTATAATTATTATCATTATATGACTTTGGTTTTGGATTCTAATATTGATTTTTATTAGGCACATAATTGGTATGTGAAGTTGAAAACACATGGTTCATAGTAGCATACAAAGGATTCTTTATATATGAAACCTAAATTTTTAATAAAGTGAATTTTAAATTTAGAGAATTATTTTACTTATATAACTCATGCATTAGTTTGGTCACATTACTGATCTATTCCTTTAGGGTTTTATAACCACAAACCCTAGGTATTTGAGATTGATTGCCCTAATTTGAAACTATAGGGTTGACCACCTTACCCCTTGGATAAGTGATAGCCTGGACCTAGTTAGAGGGATGAGAGCAATCACTTTCCTTAGTGTTAGGAAGAGGAAGGATATTATTTGTATCTGTTTGAAATGTTTTGAAAATTGATATGAGAACATGATAAGAAAGACATGCAAATGCTAAAAAGCAATAAATCATTATATAATAAGGATATAATAATTTTAGACTATTGGATAAATTTTTTAAAAATATGAGAGAGGTTTTTATGGAAAAACAAGAATTGAGATGAACCCAAAAAAATAGGGAAATAAAAGTAAATATATGACATGTAGATATATATTTAATAAAATTAGTAAAATGCTAAATTTGTAAAATCCAAACAATATTTTGGCAAAATGAAAGAGGTTTTTGAGTAATCTAAACTGAGTAGAAAATATTTCTAAGGAATTTTAAAATTGACCTATTTGGAGGCCAAATTGTGCCAATCATAAAAGAAGTCACTTGAAAACATATACACACGAAGCCTTTATGACTAGAGGAGGGTAAAACCCTAGGGTAAAGTTTCATATCTAAAATACATCACAACATATTAAAATTTAAGAGACTTAGAAATCCTAGGTCAGATTTTTTTTGAATTCACATGAATCAGGTTCACTAAATGTTTAACCCTAACATCTAGATTGGGGTTATCTAGGGTTAAAGGGTATAGAGATAGCTTAGGGCACAAGGGTGATAAACTATCTCTATAGTGGGACAATTGGGTGTTAAAATTAGATATAACATATGTTGAATTTATAAAACTAATAATATACTAAATATAGAAAGTGCATCTAAGTTATGTATAGAAATGACAAATAAGTAATATACTTAGTTAGTTCTAATGCTAACTTAGTGTTGGATCTATAACATGCATAAATTATATTAGAAGATGATTCTATAATAGTCATATGTTTTTAGATTATGTAACTCTAGAGCTTTGTATGTTTGCATCAGCCTAAGATAGTTGCATCAACACTACTATCTGGGTTCATAAAGAATACCTACTAGAAAAAGATTTGACCACTTAGATGCTTCTATATTTGTCTTCACCTTTAATCTGGTGCATTTAGATCTAGGTCATGTGCTATCACTCCTCATGAATTTACAAAACCCTAGTAATTCATCTTCATAGTAACCTTAGGAAAAATAGGTTAGTGGACACATGATGTCAAACTGACCCCAAAGACCCTTAAGTTAATGAGCATTACCTACATAAAAAATACTCTAAAGAGTGCCTCAAATTGATGTAGTTTTCCCTTATGTGTTGGATTGTGTGTGAATCATGTAATATGTGATAAGTAAGTATAACAATGACCTAGCTTGTAACTTCAAAAATATAGATATTGGGTTGTTGCTTTAGTTTTCAAACCTGTGTATGTGTTGCTCATATGATTGATATGAGAATAAGATAAAATAAGAAAGTTTTTCTTTATTGATTGATTTGTTAAATGCTTTTTATATTTTACCTTGGTCTATGTTAGGTTTTTTGTAGGCTATGAATGAATGAGGGTTGATCTTGTATTTATATCAATCCCTTTGGTTAAGTAACTCACATTAAAACACTTAGGTTGACCATTTAGAGACATTTCATTTTCTAATTAGATGATTTTAGGGAACTAAACAATTGTGTCAGGTTAAGACACTAGAAAAATGTTAGTGTATATCCCAAATTTTAGTGTCTAAGGAGTAATAAAGTAGGTATAGGCTCCAAAATTACAGAGGTGGAAGACAAGTAGATTTTAAGCATTCTAGGCAAGATAGAAGATCTAGGTCATTAACATAATATTATTTAGACTAAGAAATGGGCCATGAGGCACAAGATAGAGTAAATTCAAGACTTGAAAAAATGGGTAAGGTCCAAAACTAAAAGGATAAACCAAGGTCTAAGTTTACCAAGTGTACAAGATTGAGGTGATATATAATTTGGAAATAGTGTTTACAATAGACAAGTCCATAATCAAAGGACATAATTGACATACATTATTGTCCAAAGAGTGGAAATCTATCCTAAAACATATTTAAACCCTAATTTTTATCTTGAATTATCAAAGTCTTGTTTTATGTTGTATTTCACTATCAAACATCAATTATAGTCAACTAAATTTTTGAAAAGTTAAGTACTGTAGACACTTAGTTTTGGCCACTTTTTGCCTAAATAGGGATTCAATTCAATTTAAAGTAAAGGATTTATGTTAAGCCTATAAATCACCTAAATTTCCCATATTAATCTACATAGGGGCTTTAATCACCCAAAAATGTGATGAGGCTAACTTACTTGGCACATTACCATGTATGCACTAATAACCTAGACTAATTGAAACCCTAGTTAGATTACAACCTAGCAATTTGAAACTTTTGGCCTATTAAACTATTAATTCATAACATTTAAAAAAATTACCAAAAAATTAAATAAACTAACCAAGATTAATTACATTAAAAATCTTAGTTAACCTACCTAAACAAAAATTTCAAATCAAATTAGTGAATTTAATTTACCAAAAAAAGAACTTTTAGCCAAATATGAAGTCAAAGGTCAAAGGAGATAATAAAGTGATTTATTATCTCTTAAAGAGTCCAAAAATATGAGCCACACCTAACAAATATCTAAAGTGAGTTGTCATACCTCATAAATAGCTAAAATTGAAGTGTCAAGATTTCATGAGTGCTTCAACCCAACCTAGGGTTAGTCTGACTCAACCTAAATTATTTTAGACTCAATAAAAGTTATAATTTAACCTAACCTCTTTAGGGTTAGAGTTAATTATTTGAGATATAAATACAACTTCCCATACCATATGCTAACAAAATTTTGTGTGTAAGGTTGTTATACTGGAATACCTTCTTGAAGCCTTTGAAAAAAGTGATATAATAACCAATTTATGCCAAGATTCAAACCAAGCCACAAGTGACTATTGGAGAGATCCTACCACCATAAAAGAGCATTGTTATAAAAATCCAATCATCATAAGTTGAACATGAACATCATTATGCCAACAAGTAAGTATCAAATTCAAAAAATAAGGTAAGAAGTTTGTATTATCTTTATCTGTATTTTGACATCTTGATTATTATGTTATGATCTCCCTAGTTCTTAGGCAAGAGTGTTTAGTCTTAGTGTATTTTTATGCTTGATTTTTGTCATTTGGACTAACAAAGGACTATTATATATATTATTTACTTTTCAAACACCTATGGTACATAATGGCATGCCCGATGGGACCACACAACTTGAATGGCCAAGGAGAATGATATGTTAACCTTAGTTTTTCTAACAAATGAATTTAATTATTCACGTTTAAAGTTTTGGCCTTGAAATATGTCATTCTATTTTTTGAGTTATTAGTGGCTTTTCCCTATGTAATGGTGGCTTCACTAGTCTTGTGTTTGTTTATAATATTTATTTGTGTAGAAAAATTGACTTTGTAATGGAAGATTTAAACTACTAAATTGTAGCTTTGCTATATATAATCAATGACTTTGACCCTATGTAGCAACATATTCACTAGGTAAGTTTACACTACGTCTACCTATTTTGCTATTGTTTTTGGTAGCTTTACCTAGCCTAACCAGTGGCTTGTCCTTGATAAATGGTAGCTTCACCAAAGTTGATCTCTATGTTTATGTTTTTAGGAAAATAATGGCTTCACCTTGCTAAATGACAGCTTCACTTTATTTTTTTAAGAAAACCCAAGAGTATAAATTAGATTGTTGTTTACTAACTTTCTTTTTGGTGGAGAGAGAGATATGCTTAGGCATTTTTAAAATCTCACATACACTTTTGTTTAGTACTTAAAATCCACTTAATCACACTTGTATTTTATTTTTAAAAGTTTTTACAAGTGAAAATAAGGCCAAGGGGACAAACTTTTAATCACACTTCGATTTGAGGCTATTAAAAAGAATATACATTTTAGTTAGAGCTCTTAAGATATTTTTTACTTTATGTTTGTTTTTTGTTACTAGGTAAATTTCAAAGTTCATATTTAGATTTGTTTGTTCATGGTAAATTAGAATCTATTGTGTGTATTGTCTCCCCTGATCCACTTTAGGGAACTTAGTTGACCAAAAGTGCTTAGTTTATTACCTTGTTGGTTTGGTCTTGTTAGAAATAATGTCATATATGATTCACCCAAGCTACAAATGATTTGGGTGAGCTTGAAATGACCTCTAAAGTCTTTATAATTTATTTTCTTACATTTGGCTTATGGGAGGGAGCCCATTTATCCATCATAAGTTATCTAAGGGTACATTGACCTGAGGTTTCATCTCCATGCATAATACCAACCCCATTCCATGGGTTATATAAATTAGGAACATGATACTAAGATATCCAAGGGGTCAAAAAACTAACCTCTTTAATCCTAAGTGAAACTTGGGTTAGGTCTTGCTAAACATCAAACTCTACTAATTAATACATGGCTAGAGTCACTATGTAAAGGAATAAAATCTTTCATAGTAAGTTAGGAGGTATGAAACCAATTTATATGATTTTATCCTTGTGTTAGAAACACTTGGAACCATTTAGTGTGTTTGAGATCTATATTTTTTAGTCAACCCCACTTACTATGGAATATCTTGGCAAATCTTGAGTGGTCCTCACTCTAAGTTCATGCCATGTGTCAATGCTTGAGAGATAAAGGGGGGTGTAAAAACTCTACCTACACTTGTACTTTAATTTTTAAATTACTAGTTAATTCTTGGAAAGCATTAATATATCAGTGGAAACTTTGGTAGAAGCTACACACACCCATGCAAGTTTTATATATAGGACAAGTTATTAGTGACACTTCTATTTTATTTGATGTACATGTGTGTTTGTAGACTAAAACTATTTTTTTGTATTATCACATCAAAATAAGTCAAAAACTATCTTATTTTTGTCACACCCCTTTAGCTTAAGAGGTATTACTCTATCAATTTTGTGTCACACTTTTTTCCTTAGAGTTATATTCCAAAACCATTTGTGTGTCACTTGTTTAAATGGGGTGTCATTACATTTCCTATTTTATCCCAAACATTTGCCTTGGATTTTTAAGTCCAAAACCATTGTCATGTCATTTACTTAAAGGAGAATTTTTGCATTGCCTAAATTTTTCCAATCACTTGTCACTTTTGAAACCAAGTTTTGAGCTAGTTTTATACCTTTATTATTTCAAATTCATGGTTATGCCACCCATTTTGGTTTATCCCTTTTTTCCTTAGAACATTTGAGTTTTTTATATTAAATTTGAAATTCAACCTTTTGAAGTGCAAATCTTAAACTAATTAGGTTTACACCAAAGCCTCATCTAATTTCGGCTTAGGTTGTCTATCTTTTGTCTTTAGATTATGTTACTTGGGTTGATTTCTTATTTGATCTACAAGCCCCTTTTGCCTAGAATTAGTGGTTTTTATTTGTCTTGTACCTTGTTTAAGTGTCCTTTTGAGAGAATTTGTTGTCATGTGCCTTGTTTGAAGTTTGTTGTGCTAAATTTTGAGTTTCCTAGTTCTATTATTCCAAAAGTCTCTTATGAATCAAATATCAAGTCCTAGTAAGCCAATTACTGAGTTTCATCCAAGCCAATTTCCTTAATTTAGGTTGTTTTCAAGTTCTTTTTGAGTTCATTATTTTTGAGTCTAGACTTATTTTTCACGCTAATGATTATAACCACCTTTGGGAAAGTCATTGCTATCTTTTGATCATAGTTCACAATTGTTCTACTTTGTCTAGATACTTTTGTCACTAATCATAACTACCTTTGGGAAAATTAGTACCTTAGATATAGACAAGTTTTGAGATTTTAGACTACCTTTTCCATTGATTGTAATCACCTTTGGGTAAATTAGTATAATTTATTAAACTAGTTTTGAGGTTATTTTATCATACCTTTACCTAGTTAAGTTCTTTTACCCTTTTTACCTCTTTTATAGAGTCAAAGGTTTTTAATTTTTAGACCTCAATTTTTTTTACATTTGGCCCTTTGTTTTTAATGATACCTATATATAGATCTGAACATACCTCATTACACATGTAGCAAGACCATGTATAATCTAGACTATGAGAAATTTATGACCAATGAACCTTTTGTTCAAGAGTAATATGATGACATAGCTTATGCCATGGATCCATATCCATTTTAACATTCCATATACTTAACAAAGGCAAAACCATTTAACATAGTATTTGGTGGTTTTACCTTCTTATACAAGCCAAGAGATAGAGAAAATGGCATACTACCTTACTCAAATAATGCCTAACATTGATCAAAGCCAATAAAAATATCCCTAATATGTTATGATACCAACATAAACAAGTTATGATCCCTACTTGTTTGAATGTCATTTAAAAAAACAAAGATAAAGTTCTCGTTAGAGTTGTTGACTAAGGAGCTAAGGTTTTGCCAAGCTTCCCACATAAAAGACTGAGTAGCTTAATTAGAATTTCTAGTAATGTACCTCAACTTTAACCATTCAAATATACATCAACTAATTATAGTCAAGCTTTAGTCCAAATGATGCACCAAGACCAATGTATGCTTGGAAAAGGGAAAAGCCCTATGAATGAACAAATAGAATAGGTACAATAAACATACCAAAACATCTCAACCTAGCTCATAATCTTAATGCAAGGGCTATTTATAACATGTTGCTTATTGAGATAACCCATTTATCTAAATCACATTGCTTGGTGACATGCATAATGTCCTTATTTCAATGGAAGAGATTTCCACTCAAATAGGAGACCTCACTCAAAATGTTTTTGATAGCACACAAGTGAATTCCAATCTAAATAAAAGTGGGTCTATTTTACTATCAAGAAATACATAGTAAATTCCTCCAAACAATTCTATGAGTGGACTATAACAAGGGATATGTACATTTATATACCAAAATCAGCAAGCAATCTCCACTCCACAACTAGATACTTCCTCGAGTGTACAATAGGGGTAAAAAACCAACAACAAGACAACTTATCACTATAATAATTGTAGAACACTATGCCACATTAACAAGTGTTAATAAATATTCTAATAAAACAAGCACAAACTAATATAACTCATCAATCCTAAACATTGCATATCAAATAACATGTTCCTATTGGTCATAAAGTGCTAGTTAATCAACAACAACAAATACCAAACCCTTAAAAATTATCTAACTAGCAATAAGTGTGTATTCAACAAGTGAAAATCTAATAACATGTGTTTAAAAAAATAAAAAGGTCATTATGTATAGTAGGTACCATGTCTTAGGTAATAATTAACTTTCACCCAATGGGTATTGTACATGAAACATGGATTCAACTATCAACACCTTCAAAAAGAGGGAAATAGTCAATAAGATGTTGCCTATATACAAAAGGGTTCAATAAGTAGGCAACAAGTTCCATCCCAAACTAAAAAATTCCAACACATTTCGTAGAGCCAAATGCCATTGCCATAACCATAATTCACTATCCATGATTATGTATCCAATGTGAACTAGAATGTGTTTCAATAATAATGTATTTTGTATCCATAGTATAATCCAAATGCATAGATATGTATACTTGGTCATCCAACCAATTCAACTAACATTACACAATATGCCTACCCTGGTCAAGAGAATCCACCTTTGACTATGTAACCTCAATATAATAGGTCACTCTTTCTAATTTCCTTTCTCAAGAGTTGTAATAGATGAAAGATGTAATTCAAGCTATAAAAATTAGAAAACAAATAAATAAATTTAAGCTAGATGAAATATGTCCTTATCCATTCAACACAAAGAATCTAAAAATACCATTTTTGTCAAGTTATAAGTTGCATAAATTTGACAAATACAAAAGAAAAGGTGACCCTAAAGATAAATTGAAATAATTATTTAATACATGTTATCCAATGGTTTATAGTGACATATACTTGGTTCTAGTCTTTCCAAGGACTCTATCTAGACAAGTATGGAATGGTTGTTGAGATTACCAAAGAATTTTATACTTGACTTTGATGATCTTTTAGAGAATTTTGTATAGAATTTTTCATATAATCTAAATATAATACTGGTGAAATATTCACTACATACTTAGAATGTTGGAGGGAAATAGAAAACTAATTTACTCACAATATTCTTGATAAAGAGTTGGCCACAATATTTACTAAGATATTAAATAATAAGATATCATACCATCTCAAGATATAATATGCTCATATGTTTAAAGATTTTATAGAGAAAGGAATACATACTAGGAAATCCCTTATCAACAGAGGGATAATCAAGCTATCCTCTTATGACCAAATTCATAATCAACATCAAGGCTAACATAACCCAAATTAGAACCATAATCAGATGCTAACTCAAATATTGAATTTAACACCACCTCAAGCTAACAATAATGAGATACATAAACCCTATAGCTACAACAAGAATGTTTTTGGAAATGGGGTTATTGAATCACACCATTTTCATATGGTGCAAACATTGGTTTTCTATTTACCCCCACCCACACAAAAACCACCTCCTCCATACAGTCAACTAAGACCTCAAAAAACCAACCACCACAAAATCAAAACCAATTACAAGACCTTGCTTTAAAGAGAATACCACCCATTGCTAGAAAATTTAGTCAGCTTGCTGATCCTATTAAATTTGTGTTTTGAAGATTAGTTCAAGAAATTATGATTAGTTTGTTGATACCAAAACTATTTATTGATGGGATTATTTTTATTTATTGGTACAAATAATATGAATTTTGTGAGTATAATCATGTTAGAATAAATTCCATATGATGGGGTATCCAACTCAATAATTTGATTAAGAATATGATAGAAAATGGAGAGATAGAAAAGAGACACCCATGTTCCTACAACCAATCATAACTTGGGTATTTGAAAAAATACATTTCCCCAAAATAACAATAAGAATAACTAGTATCTGTATCAATAATAATAATAACAATAACAATAAAAATAATAATAGTACAAAAATCCATTGTAAAATCAATAGTAACAACACCAAACACAATGAAAACAACAAAATGGTAAAAAACAAGGTCAAAATGACCAAACCAACCAATGAGGTTAGCATGCCATTGCATATACCTATAACAATGTTGTAAGACACATTTCAAGTGACCATGTTACCACTAGCAGTATTAATTCTCAGCCAATTACCAATAGACCTACACCTTTGCCAAATAATGCCTATTTGCTGACTAATACTTACCAACCTCCTTAAGTTGGTGATTATTATATGGGCCATGTTAATAATTAGGCTCCACACCATCCAATAATCATCATAACAAGCCTCATTATCTACCCAACCAATTATAAATCTAAGTTCCAGATTGAGATTATGCAATCACAACTCGATGAACCAGGGTCATTATCTAAGGACTATGATTTAACTATCTAGGGTTTTACTATGTAACGCCTAAGTTAGATTAAAAGGATAGGTTTTATAAATTAGTGAAATAATATGTATTAAATAAACACTATTTTAATATAATTTGACTTGCTTTGAATTTTTAGTAATAATAATAAATATGTACAAATAGAGACTTATCTAGAATACAACTATCATAGAAGATTTGGGTGCTAAAAATTAGATTATGAATATTTTTGAGTATTGTCAATAGGGTCCCTAAGTTAGATTCTTCACTAGATAGTAATGCCTCACTTGGAAAATAGTGCCATGTGGATTTAGTGTCCTAAAAATGGCACTAGTGTCTTCTTTGTAGGGCTATTGATATCTTTTGGGAGCACTTGCATCTATGTTTCTGAGTTATATTCTTGTACACATGAAATATAAAATTATATATTGTGATTGGAATAGTTTATTTAATATGCAAACCCTAATCCTCCTTGAAAGTATGGAATGAGGTAAAAATGTGTGTTCTTTAGTATGATAGGCTAGACATCCTCAACATCCCATTGTGAACCTACCAATAATCTGAGGGATCAAGCCTAATGTAGTTCTCAAACCTAGTGTTTGGTGTAAGTACAAGTGAATTATATAATGATAGTGGTATTAAATTCCTTGGGTGTGTTTGAGATTGGAAATCTTTAAAATCTAGGCTTAGGGTAGCTACAGATGGTAGTATGTATAAGTAGGTAAGAATAGGGATTAATAACCTTGATTTTACTCAACTTTTTTCTTATTTGAATAAGTTTTTTTCATATATTTTCCATCTAGTGGATATAGGTCTAATGATATTGTATTTATAGTGATCTGTAGCTTGTGTAGATAATAAAATGTGCTTAGGCCAACCTTAGGATGGGTATGTGTTTGAAAATATATCCATTCAGGAGAGTTAGGAAAAGGAACACTAGCACCATATTGGGGACATTAACAGCATGTGGCTCTAGTGTCCTTAATGTGGTGTTAGTGTCTAACTAGTAGGTTACTAAGCACAATGGGTTAGGATCTAGGAATGAAATTTTGGGACTATGTTTGAGTAGACTAGAGATGTTTGGGGTCTACACAATGGTTAGAAAAGTGTGATAAAGGCTCTAGATAGGTATAGGGATAAGATAGGAATATATGTCTCAAGTAACAGTCTTAGCATCCAAATACCAATTTTAACTAATTACATCCCCCCACCTTTATGCTAGAAATTTAGCAAAGTGAAATGACTAGTATAAATGAAAAATATGGATACCTGACTTACCTAAGAAGTGAATCTCATGTAGTTGAGTCTAAGTATGTGAAGCTAGATCTACATATGTGAAACATGATCTAAAGCAATGAACTACAATGAAACATGTAAAAACTAGTCCTTAATTAAGAGATTATCAAAAGTAAAAGACTATGTTGAATAAAGTAACTAAGTAAAGCTAAGTAAAGAGATGATAAAGAGGAAAGGAATGCATACACCTCATTGGGTACACAAACTAACACATGAACCTAGTGATAACTTGTGTGTGTATGTGTACATAGTGATAAAATAGTTGAATATCTTGGATTGAGCTGATAGTTTGCTCAACCCTCATAAGTGGGTGGCTCAATAACTCAATTTGGTTTTGAATTCATCATTTCCCATCCCTACTTGGTGGATCATGACCTTTGAATAGCTTGGATAAGATTGTAAGTGTCTCTAACCCTCTCATATGGGTGGATCAAGAACTTAAGTAGGCTATGAATCCATCATTACCCACCAATGTGAATTATATGTGTCTAAAAATAAACTATGAAAAGTGTTGAAAGTATCTAAATAGGTATATCTAACTATGTATGTCAACTTTGCAGCCACTTGAGTACATTAGGTGGCTCTAAGACACTCGAGAATGCCAACCACTGTAGATGGAGTAAGCCATGCAACTAGTGACAACCTAGAATATGATACAACTATATACAAAATAGAGAATGACATGGAGTTTTCCATTCCATTTGATCAACCTATGTGTAATTGAGCATATGAAAACTATGTGCCACACACATGCCCCCAATCTGATATCTGAGTATATTGATTCTTGACTGAGTATGTAATAATTGTATCTATGTATCTGAATTGAATTTGGGAGTGATCATGCTTCACATGATGCCCCTAATCTAAGGAATTTGTATGAATCTGAGCTAAAATGGGTGTATTTAAATAAAATATGAACATAATTTTTAAACATGTAAATGTCTCTATAAAATTTGTAATGTACCTAGCATATTGTTATGGCTAATCTTGACTACCCTGAAGCTAGGAATACTAAATAGTAGTGCCATGCAGTGGATAATAGTTCCCTATGGTACTAGTGTCCTAATATGTGTGTTAATGTCTATCTAGTCTAAAATTTGGGTGACTAAACTACTTTTTGAGTCTATGTTTTTCTATCTTTGATTTCTTATAACTAAGCCTATGTACTAAAAATAATCGATTAATAGTAATGTAAGATCATAATCTTTGAGATAACCCCTATGAATTACCCTCTTTTCAGGGTAGTTGTAGAACTTGTGTAAGAAGTATCCTCAAAATAAGTAGCTTTGTAAAATGTGTTATCCAGATCATATGTAATAATTTCAAGATATTCTAATACAATGTGAAAACATAACATCAAAATGTAAATGAATCTAAGCATAATTATTTAATGTAAGATACATGTTGTATCTAGCATTGAATAAGGGTGTCAAGATATATTTAATCAATGTGTATAACATAAAATATGAGTAACTACCTAGGGGATGGGGCATGATGTCCATCACAACACCAAATTAGGAAGGGTAGATGCATGAGGTCCCTCATGGAATAAAAAATTAGTGTGTAACATAAAAAGACAAGTGTCATGATGAAGACACATACAATAAAGCATATAAAAAACACACACATAGGGCATGAAAAATTAGGCCAAGGGGCCATAATACAAGGGACATGGGAACATGCCATTACATATGAGAATATAAAACATACAAGGACATGTTTAAATGTCCACATATAACATATTTAGGAAGCCTTTTTTATTTTATTCATGATCAACACTAATTGAAATATTTGTAAGGTTAATTTGAGACATTTTCTCCTTCACTTCTTGATTTAAAACTGAAAATTATAGAATAGGTTTAGGATTATGAGGTAGCATGAATTAGATTAACTTTAGACTAATGAACCCAAGCAAGGATACATGCAAGAGGAAATGGATGGAATAAATTGACCCCGAATAGGGTAGAATTTGTCTCAATTAGAATGGACCCAAAGAAGGAATTCTTGCTTAAATTAGAGTTGGTTGAAAATGTCTTAATTTGATTGGCCCCAAACATGATGAATTAGCATAGGTTGGAATGGGTCCAAAGAAGGGTGGCCTTGGTCTTCAATGTAATTGGAATAGGCCCAAAGAGGGCATTATTGGTACTAATTAGAATAGGATGGGACCAAAGAGGGTAGTCTTGGATAAGTATTTGAAATTGGTCAAAAGAGTGCATTATTGGTCCATAGAAATAGCCCAAAGAGGGTGGTATTAGCTTGTAATTAGTTTGGTCCCTAAAAGGGTGGATTGCCATAGATTGGAAAATGCCCCAAATAGGGCAAATTGGCATAAATTAGAATCGGTTCCAATGGCCTTGATTTAATTTTCCCTAAAAAAGGTTGATTGGCCTAAATATGATTAAAATGAAATAAAGGATAGATGTCATGAGTTCATAATTCCCAATAGACATGTGTGGAAGATTGAATGTAAATACAAGAAGTGGTTTTGAATTAGAATGATATAGAATCTAAATAATTGGATTTGGCCTAAATAGACTTTATTTGGTATTAAAATGTGGTTCAGGATGAAGTAGATTAGAATTGGAAGGTGGTTCAAGACAAACTTGATTGTAATTAGTTGGCATGGCACATGGTTCAATGTAAACCAAATTTATCTTTGATTTGGCACATGATTCAAGATGAGCTAGATTTGTCTTAGAATTGGCATATGGTTCAAGATGAACATGATTTTATTTTGATTTGTACCTTGGTCAAAGTTGAGTTGATTTAGATTTTGAAGTTATTGTTAGCCTTGGTGGACATTGAATGTTCAAGTGGGTCTATCAATGCAAATTTTATAATGGAATAGTTCAATAAAATTTAGTTCATGTAAGTATCCAAATAGAAAAGGTGTGTGAATCAAACTTGTTCTAAAAGGGTGCACAAGGTTATAGGGAAAATGGCTTTTAGGTACAAATGTTTAATACTAGGAATATTGGAAATGTTTGAGCCTAGTTTAATAGAAAAGGCTTTGGTCTTGATAACTTGAATTAGGATTTTCTAACTTTGGAACCTTAATATGTGTGAATGTTGGAACAAAGTTAGCTTTAAACAATGTTTAACCAACATTAGCTTAGATTATTTGACTTCAATTAAAATTGATTTTATTTAGAAAATTGATTGAGTTTTAAATTTGGAAGAAGCTTTGAATAACATTTGAATTTTGGAAAAGGCCTAATTTGATGTGATTTGGGTTGACCTAATCAACCCTATTTGACCTTAGACTTGGCTTAAACTATAATTGTAATTTAGATTTGATTTGGTATTGAAATTATACTTGGAATTTGGCTTAGGTCTAAAATAAAATGGATGGCATAACTATAATGGTTTAAATAAGAATTTGGATTTTGGTCTTGGAATTAGTTTGAAATTAGAATTTGGCATTAGGACAAGACTTTTTGATTCAAATTGGGTAGCTTAATTATGTGGGTTGTGTTGTTTCCAAAATCAGCTTAGCTCATTTTTGGGAACAACCCCCTATGAAACTTGTCCATTTCATCTTTCATCTCTCTAAGTTTGTTTTCGATACGGGTTCTTCTCATTCTCATCTTGGTCCAAATGCACCTTTCAAAATTTGTAATGTCTTGTTACCATGTCTTACCTAAGATGTGAAGGTCATTAAGGTCTCAATATGCTTAGGGGACCAAAACCTTCCTCTTTTAGATTTGGTGTTTTATTTCTTCCATTTTTGTGTAAGGGCGGCAATTTTTGCTGCCCCTGCATTTTGACCTACAAGGGTGGAAATTTTTGCCGCCCATACATTTTTACCTACAAGGGCAGAAATTTTTTCCACCCTTGCATTCGAACCTTCAACCAACATGCTAGGGTGGCAATTTTTGTCACTCCTGCATGCCTCGATTTCCATGCACAACATTTATTGTTGTATGTGTCAGGTTGTTGGGGTCAATTTTCACCCGATATAATCTAATTTAAACCTTATTTTTCTTCATTCTTCCTCCTCTCCTCCTCCCCTTTACATTTGGATGATCCAGCGAATGAGTTACAGTGCATTTTGGTGGATTTGAGCTTACTACACGTATGGCTTTCTAGGTAGGTCTCATTTTTAGCATTTATTTCTTTTCCTTCCTTCTACTTAGCTTCATTTTTAGTTTTTGTTGTTGTTAGGAGTGTTTTCACTTTTGTTTTTCTTTCCTCTCTCCCTCCCTATCAGCCTTCCCTTTTTCTTTTCCATGATGGGGTGGCAATTTTTGCCACCCCTCCCCTTTTGCCCATGATTTTCTTCTAGAAGCCTACACGGGTGGCAATTTTCACCGCTCGTGCCTCTTGGCTGCAATTTTTGCCTTTTGCCTACATGGGCAGTGAATTTTTCCACCCATACAAGCTGATCCTGCATGGGCAGCAATTTTCACCGCCCACACCCTTTTTTGTCCAAGACTTGCATCAATGGCAAATTTTGTCATCGATACAGGCTAGAGGTGCAGGGGTGGCAAATTTTGCCACCCTTACACTTTCTCCTCGATTTTGTATGGGTGGAAAATTTCACTACCTATGTAGGCTAATCTTGTAGGGGCAAAAAATTTTGCCACCTCTACACTTTATCTTTCTTCCATGCAGGGGCAACAAATTTCGCTGCCCATACATTTCTCCTCTAAATTTTTCTAACTCCAGAGGATTTTTTTCCTCTTTTCCTTTCTTTCCTTTCCTTCCTCATTTTCCAACCTAGTTTCCAACTCGGCCCTTTTAAAGTACCCTTCCATGGTCATGATCACTTAATATGCAAATTCCCCAACTCGCCCCCTTTTCCCTAATTGCATGATCATGACTGTAATACTTTCAAAGAATTCTTGCTCATCAGCACCTATTTAACCGAGGCCATTTCCAATGTCTAAAACATCTCCCAAAAAGTCAAAGACCATGAAGTACAAATACCAGGGTGTCTTCCCAATCACTTTGGTCACCTCCAACATTGATGACATTAGAGACACAAAAATTGGCCACATGGATATGGCTGAGTTCATGACTCAAACAAAGGCAACTAACCCAAGCTCTAAAATGAGGAGGATCATTAAGAGCAACATTCACTTGGTTGTTGCTTTCCCAGTGGCAGCACATCATATAGAGTTCATCATCAAGTGTGCTCAGTTCTACAACAAAGAGACAAGATCAATCTTAGATGCCAGTGGCAATGTGATAATTCAACTAGACCCTGAATTCATTGACAAAGTCTTCATGTGCCCTCCTGCTACTGAAGTGTTGAAGATTGACTTCATAGAAGCCCAGAAGGAGTACGATAAAGAGCCTAAGAGAGCAAAGAAAGTGATGAATAACAGGTGGTTAAAGACATCCATAACCAATCTATCCAGATGGTTGTGGAACTTCTTGAGGAGCGATTTCATTGAAAAAGTTGGTGACTTGATCACCCTTCTCAATAGAGTGTGAGGCCTCCCATCTTCCTCATAATTCCACGAGTGGATGTACCTGTTCATTAAGATCATCTTCTAAGATAAGCAAGTCATCTTTTGGGGTGAGCAGAATAGCAACGCCCTTCACGAGCAGCTAACCAAGGTACATAATTCTTCTAAGTTCTATATGACCTCATACCTTGTGTACATAGCTACCTTGATGTGAACCTTTCCAAGTTTGACAACTGAAGGGGATAGAAAGACCACCCCAGTCTACTCATATTACCCCCAGTTAATGCTTTAAGGATCAATCTGCCATTTCAAAAGGGTAAATGACACTTTCTTTGCCATATTTTTATGCCTCTTCGACCCTCAACTTAAACAAAAGAGAGTATCCGATGAGGCTTAGACGATCATCAATGACTACGGTTGTATGTTCCTTCAATTTCTCACGTTCTGTTATCTTTGGATTGGCTTTTTCCAAGGCTATCCCTATATGCTCCCCCGGTTTCCTTCTGATAAGTTAGTTCTAATGGAGCTTTGTCTTCAATTGGCTATCGTGTATACTAGGCAAATGGAGCTGAAAAAGCTAGGTTTCAGGTTTCCAATCAAAATTGGCAGATACTCTATTGCGACAGTAGCCAAATCTAAAGTCATAGAAAGAGAGATGCAGCTGGTCACTCTGAAACAATTCAAGAAAAGGGACAAATTTGACTATAGGGGAGTAAAAGACAAGATCAGACAAAAGACTCAATTCCATGAGCCTATGATCAAAGACATCTGGGTGGACCTAAGAACAACTGAAGAAATTAGAAGAATAGACTATATCAAGCTGACCCTAGAACAAATTGAGTATTTGGGGCTTGTAGAGATCCCCCCCAATCTGGTCGATGATGGGAGCATTATCAATAGCAGGTACCTGGTGAAAAAGATTGTTGGCTCCCCTCTTCCTCCAATTTAGTGGTCTCAGAAAGAACTAACTTCTCTGAGGAAGAGATTTGAGCCAATATTGGCTAACACCAATGATTGGTTAGTGGCCAAAGGGATCGTACTGAAAGAATTTATCATGGGATCAGAGGCTGAGCTCTTATCAGAGATGAGGAAAAAAGCAGAAAACAAGACCAAGAACAAAGGTGATGTTCCTTCCCCATCTAGGCCTCACAAGCCTAGAATCATCTTTGTTTCTAAAATATCAGAGGTTACTGAAAAGCTAGAAGCAGTGGCTAAAGGAATTGCAGAATAGAGCTCTCAAGAACAAGCAGCCCAACCAATGGAGACAGATGACCGACCTTTAAAACAACAAAAGACTGAGCCTCTACCTTCCCAAAAAGAAGCACAACCACTTAAGAGCGTCTCTCCTTCTCTGCCTCAGTCTCTTGTGGTACCTCCTTCACCTCTCTCTCCTATCAGTGTTCCTTCTCTTAGAGTTTCCTCTCCTTCTAGAGTTATATTTGGTGATCCTTAGGGTGCTTTTGGAGATACTCTTCGCTCCTCTGAATCCATTCTTAGTTTGGCATCTCCTTCTTTCCATTTGGGAGAGAGTTTTGTGCAAGAGCCAAAATTAATGGCCAGTACAGTTTTGCCTATTACTCCTACTACAACCACTATTACTACTAGTAGTATAGACGTTGCCATGGTAACACCAACTATGGGAACTATTGCCATAGTAAGTACTTCTCTCCCGCCCTAGATGTCAGCATTCACACCCTAAAAAAAGAAGCTAGCCATCTCTATAGATGACTTCAATTTTGGCAAAATAGTGTTGGTGAGAGCTAAGGCTCCTAAGAGGCCAAGGATCCTCTAAAATTGGTTAAAAAAAAGGGACATAAATTTTTGGAAATAGCTAAGCCTCTGTAGGATGCAACCCTTGAGGGTTTTGAAATGAGTAGCTATTCCATCTCTCATGTTGAACTTGGCGAAGTTACTCACAAAGGTGCGAAAAGTGATCTACAGTCTGCAGTGGACATCATGGTCTAGAAATTTGACTGAGAAAAGGAGATGAAAGACTATTATAAGGCCAAGATAGAGCAGTTGATGGCAGTAATAAGGAAACTCACTTTTCCCCCTGAAGCGGTGACTTCAGAGGCCTTCTCTATAGATGACCCTGTCATTCAAAAGGCAGAGAAAACTTACTTAAAGGGGAAAGTGCTGGAGGATTACATTGAAAAAATGCATACTTAGGGAGTTTCCTTGCTTACAGAGGTTGCAAAAAAGATAGATAAGATGAAGAAGGTGAGGGCAGATTTAGATGACCTTGTCTCTCTTATCTCTCAGGATATTGACAGTACAGAAAAATATTTTAGGAAATGGAGGGAGATGAAGGATCTGAAGAAAAGCACCTTGATATCTATCAGTGTCATTTCTAGCAAGGATTCCTATGTCAAGATCAAGGAGTCACTGATATATAGGATATAGGTACTCAAGGAGTTGATTGAAGATCTCAAATCTTCCAAGGATGCTAGTGAGAAGAGCGACATAGGCCTATTGAATAGGTTGGAAGAACTACCTTGCAACCTTACTTCCAAGGATAACTAATTTCTTTCAGTTGAAGAAATGATCCAAAGTTTCAAGGGGATGATTCAAAGAGATTTTGAAGAGAAATCCTTGTCAATGACTTCTGTGGATAACATTTTAGACACTCAGTTGACTCTGGACAATCTGAGATCTAGGTTAACTAGTCATGCTAAGGTAATCACAGCATTGAAGGATGCTTTAATTAGAGCCAGGGTCATCTCCAAGAACACAGTTATGCCAAATAGTATATAAATTTAGGCATCCATTGCTATGTATGATGCTCATCTAAAGAAGTTTGGTGGTAAGAACTGAAGTTTTTCCCCCTTTTCTCTTCTTCTTTCCTTATGCACTTTTGTCTTGAGAAAAGTGCATGCAATTTTGTAATATGTAATTACATGTAAAAAATCTAGAACAATATCTCAAAGTCAAAGATGAGTCATCTTTGACTAAGATATTTGTGTATTTTATTATTTTCTAAATTTTGAGCGTTTCTCCTTATATATAGGGGAGACCTCTTTTGTTAATGTATCTTAGATAATTGAGAGCAAAAACTCTACCAAAATTGAAACACTTTTTGAGACTTTGTGCTCAACTTATAAATCATATTTTATTGAATGAATGAGAAGCAAGTTTATTTTAGACTTTGTGTTGAAATTATCTGTGTTATTTAAGAAACAGTTCTTATGTCCTCTTTCCTAATAATCTCTTGTTTATCTGATTTAATAAGCAAAGTGGGTGTGTTAATATTATCTGAGGGAATTTCTAAAAGGTAGAAGAGAGACTTTGAGCTACTTTTATCTTTGTGATTCTGGTATCTTTTGTAGTTTCAGGCAAAAACTTTTTGCTTCATTTCACTCTACGGTTACGCTTGTCCTAGATCAGCTAAGGAGACAACATAAGACTTTGTGCTTACATGGGTTTTCTATGACTTTTGTTACTGACTTCAGGTGATTTTCTACTCTGTGTTGGATACCATTCCTGAAAGAAGAGGAATGTTGTTGGCCAATGACTAGGATTTCTCTCTCTTATTTCTTGAACATCACCTCTGAAAAAAGAGAGGTGGATGCTGTTATACCACCCCATGTGTTATTTTATACTTAATTATATATATGTATAGCACATAAATATTCATAGGGAACCTCCCCTTGATGAGAGGAGAGATTTAACTCATCTAAATCTAGTAAACCCACACTTTTCATGGCATAAATCTCCCTATGCTATGGTTGATATACACATTTTGTCATCAGTTAGTTGACAAAATATTCACCCAATAGTTTTTGGCAACTCTGCTGGGGACTACGAACATGATTTTGAAGCCTCAAGCTTCAACTTGATGCAGTTTCAGTCCCTTTTTCATTTGACATCTGGAAACTCCATGCTACACAAGAAGCCAGAGAACCAAGGGTGTTTGACTCCATGTTTGAGTTGGCACAATAGAGCAATTTTGATATGTTTCCTCCACCACCTTTCCTCTAATGGTCTAGGATTTTTCCTCCTGACCTTATCAAGTCAACAATGCAAGGTAGAGCTTCTTTTCCTACTATTAATCATGCCCTGCCTATAAATACCCCACCAAGGTTCATTATCCCACCATTTAATCCTCTTATCTTAATGTCTCAAGGCCTGTGGGGCAATTCCTTTGGTCCTCTTAATTTGACTACACCTTTGCATGAACTACCTCGTAGTTTTAGAAAAAAAATTCCTAAGTTTTTTGGTGACGGGAAGGTTCATCTTGACGAGCATATTTCCGCTTTCTCCATAACATGTGGTGTAATCAGTGTGGAATTTGAGGATGTGGCAGTGAGACTTTTTGTGGAAACTTTGCAAGGTGCTGCTGCAAATTGGTTCTACCACCTGTAGGCCAAGTCAGTGACTAACTAAGACACTCTCAAAGCCAAATTTGAAGCTAAATTTAAACCTGCTAAAGATGCACACACTTTGTTAGCATAGCTAACCCAGATGAAAAAAAAAATCCCAGGAACCCATGAGGGATTTCATAGCTAAATTCAACAAGTTAAGGAACCGGATTCCAACTGTTGCTCAACCCACACCAGAGAATCTCAAGTATTTTTTTATCAACTCACAACTTCCCAAAGTAAGTTTCCTATTGAGGCGAGCTGGCCCTATGGATCTAGCATTGGCTCAAAATTTGGCTACTGATATTGAGGATGATCTTATCCTGGCAGGTAAGATCATAAAAGACCTAGTAAAAGTAGATTCTCTTCATTTATTGAAAGCTCTTCTACAGGCACTACAAATCTTATGGTACAAAAATTGACAAATGAATTGATAGCTTTGAAGAGGCAAATAGCCCAAGGTACATCTACTCCCACCTATTGAGATATGCCTAGGAGAACATTCTATAATCAGCAATATCATGGTAATGCTACCCGAAACCAAGGGCAACCAAATCGCTTGCCTCCCCCTCCAGGGAAATTGGCCATTGAAGCAACACCTGCCCATTCAACGGTCAGTTACCTAGAGGTTGAACACAACTATTTGCTCCAACCTCAGTTGGACCAACAAGATGATGCTAATCTCTTCGATGAGCAGGAAGAAGAATTAGCTAGCGACTCCAATATTGGTTTCTTAGATTACCAAGACAAAGCTAGAAGTAAAGGGAAAGGGTTGGATGGATCCTATGTTATTTTCACTAGATCTCAAAAATCAAACAGCTCCACAAACTGATAAAGGAAAGGTAGAAGAAGAACCCCAGCCAGCGGTTTCCATCACTATATGAGGGACTCTATTGCCTCCTCAATCAAAAGATCAGGTAGTTCACAAAAAAGTAAATACCTCCAACCACACCATACCTTACCTTTCAATTGCTCAGACTAGTGCCACACCTACTAAAGTTCCAGATGATGGACTCTCTTCCTCCATTTTAAATTCTTTTCAGCTATTTGATATAATTAATCATGCTAGAAAGACTAAAATCTAAATGATAGAGATTGAATATTTGAGGGCTAACCTAGAATAATTTGATAGGTTGGCAGAATATGTAAAAAACAAAGCAGTCCCTTAGGACAAGATTTTTTAAAGACCATTCATGATTCCCCCAAACATAAATCTACTCAAAAAAATCTTGTTGTGACTCCTCCTGTTGCTCCCAAAAAAATAGAACCTTTTTATGTTTCCCTGCTAATAAATGGTTACAAATTAAGTAATTGCATTATAGACTCTGGAGCCTCAAATAATGTCATGCCCGTGAAGGTGGTAGATTCCCTTGGCCTCACCTTGAACAAAACTTTTGGGAGATGTTTTTCTATATAAAATAAGCAAGTTCCACTCCTTGGTTAGATAAAAGATGCCCAATATGCTTTTGCAACTTTTCTAGAAAAGCAGATAAAAATGACAGTCCTAGTGGCCGATGTTCCAACCTCTTACGGCATCTTGCTTGGGCAAAATTTCTGCAAAGATGTTGGAGGTGAGCTAAGTATGGACTTGTCAGAAGTAAGGATCCCAATTCAAGGTGTTATGAAGAAGTTGCTTCCTGAAAAAGAGGCAAGGTATGTAGTCACCCAATCGTCAGCACTGAAAGCTCAAATTTTATTTGAGTCTTCAGGCATGGGCAATTACTTCCTATCTATGGACGAGATCTATGAGGCATCTGTTGAAACTCCTATAGGTGATTACTTGCAACTGTGTTCAGCTAACACGATGGGAGAATTGACAAGGCAAAATGAACACATGGGAGAACCTCTTCCCCTAAATGAAGGAGTTTTCAAAGAAAAAGCAGTGTCTAACGAGGTATGGACCTTAGAATTTGATGGCAGCTATTTTCTACCAGCTCAAGAGCTATGGTTATGTTGATATCTCCTCAAGGAGACATTATTCCTTTGTCTTACAAGTTGCAATTCAATAACACCAACAACATAGTTGAGTATGAATCCCTATTATTTGGATTATAGGCTACCAGAGAAAAAGAAATTAGGCTACTCCATACTAAAGGGGATGCTGAGTTGGTGGTCTATTAGGTAAGAAACCTCTATCAGACCAAAAATGAAAGATTACACCACTATCATAATCTTGTCTGGGACCAAATCAAAAATTTTGATGCTTTTAGCATCTCTGCCATTCCACGAGAATTCAATGATCAGGCAGATGCATTGGCTATCTCTGCGACTCTCTTGGTTCCCCACCTAGACTTTAAAGGAGATAAGTACACTATTGAACTGGTCTTTTAGCTAAGTGTACCTAATAATGCCAGCCATTGGCAAGTATTTAACAATGATGATCAAATCATTGCCTTCTTGGAGCAAAAAGACAATTTTGAATAATTGCATTTTGAAGGTAGTGAACTCTGGGAATGTGAAACAACTTCTGAATCAAGCATGAACACAGGTGAGGATTTCTCACAGCTTAAGGGGAATAAGATTCCCAAAGGCCTAGTTTCTCTAGAGAAGTTGTTTGATAACCATGATAGGTTTATTAAACAATAGCGAACAGATTCAAACTCCTCTCAAGATTTTGATCAGTAAACCTGAGAACCAAGGGAGATCCTAAGATGGTAAACATTGAGAAATGTTGCACTCCCAAGGAGATATTTAAGCTTGCTAGTTTACTTCACCAATATATAGACATCTTGGCTTATTCTTATGATGATCTAAAATCACTTAGGCCAAATGACATCGGCCATGACATTCCTCTTAAGGCAAACTCTATACCTTATAAGCAAAAGCCCAGGCAATATAATCCAAAAATCTCAGGTACTATTTTAGCTAAGATTAAAAAAATGCTTGATGCCCAGATTATTTTCCTAATCCATCACTCCACATGGATTGCCAACATAGTGCCTGTCATAAAAAAGAATGGTGAAATTTGAATCTGTATAGATTTCAGGAACTTGAATCAGTTATCTTTAAAAGATAACTACCCTCTCCCTATCATGGATCAAGTCGTGCAAATGGTAACAGGTTCAAAAATGTTATCAATGCTAGACAATTTTTTAGGGTATAGTCATGTCGAAGTTGAAAAAGTAGACCAGCATAAGATGGCCTTCACCACACCTTGGGGCACATTCACCTATCGAAGGATGCCTTTCAGTCTAATAATTGTAGGTACCACATTTCAAAGGGAGATGGACCTCACTTTCAAAGATGAGATGGGTAAGTTCATTATAGTGTACCTAGATGATTTGACAGTATTTTCAAAGCATCATTCTGACCATGTCCACCATTTGCAAAAAATATTGGAACACTGTTGTCAGAATGATATTTCTTTAAATCCAAAGAAGTCTGTCTTTGGGGTGACTAAAGGAAAACTTCTCAGACATGTTGTGTCTCGAGAAGGTATTAAAATTGACTCAAAAAGAGTCAAGTCCATCTAGGAACTTACTTTGCCTACCAACAAAATTACAATTCACTCATTCTTCAGAAAGGTGAATTTTCCTGGAGATTCATTCTTGATTTCGATGAGAAGACCCGCCATATCATCAATATGATGAAAGGCAATGCTACCTTCAAATGGATTGTTGAGGGAGAATCAACATTCAAAGAAATCAAAGAAGTAATTGCTCGCGCACTAGTCCTAGTTTGTCCAAACTATGCAAAAAAATTTAAAATATACAGTTATGCTTCTGAACATACACTGTCAGCCATTTTAATTCAATTGAACCAAGAAGGTGTAGAATCTCCTATTTCCTTCATGAGTTTTCCACTCAAGGTTTATGAGCTAAAATATTCTAACATGGAGAAGCATGCATATGCAATGGTTAAAGTAGTCAAGCATTTCATGTTTTATATCTTGAACTCACACACCGAAGTTCTCGTACCTGATACAATAGTAAAATCCATTTTGACTCAGTAAGAGTTCGATACGAAGAGAGGTAATTAGATCGCTAAGATTCAAGAATTTGATCTAGACATTAAACCTACCAAACTCGTGTGCGGACAGGGTCTTTGCCAGTTGATCTCCAACAACATTCTAGACAAAGTGGAAAGTGAAGAAATAGAGATCAAAGGCATGCCTATGGTCCTCTTTGTTGCCACTACTGATGAGTGGTATTTAGACATTGCCCATTTTCTGACATATGGTGAGTGTCCCGCTCATCTGTCCTATAAGGAGAAATGAAATTTTAAGTTAAAGGCTGCTAGTTATGACCTATGGGATAATGGTCTATACAAAAGGAACCTAAACGGGGCATTTCTTCATTATGTTGATAAGGCACAACAAGATAAACTCTTGGAGTCTTTCCATAATTTGACTTGTGGAGGGCATTTTTTTCACCAGTGACAACACACAAGATTCTACAAGCAAGGTATTATTGGCCCATGCTATTCTAGGATGCCTACAGATGGGTGCGTAGGTGTGAATTGTGTCAGTAGTTCATTGGGAAGCCTAAGTTGGCTACTTTGCCTCTCAAGCTAGTAGTAATCGAGGAGCCTTTTCAGCAGTGGGGTATTGACTTTATTGGCATAGTTAACCCATCTTTAAGTGCCAGACATGATTATGTCCTCATGGTGATGGATTACTTTACCAAGTGGGTGGAGGCCATCCCAACTAAGCACGCTACGTCTGAAATGGTGTGCAATTTTCTCAAAGAAAATATCATCTCCCAGTTTGGGGTCCCACTCAAGATTGTAACAGATAATGCAGCCTATTGTTCATCATATGAAATTACTCAATTTTGTTTTTATTATGGGATTACCCTATCTCACACTTTAGATTATTTCCCTCAAGGAAATGGCCAAGTAGAATCGAGTAATAAGAACCTGGTCACTATTATCAAGAAGTTGGTAGATGACAATTAGAGAACATGGCACAAAGCATTGTATGATGCTTTATGAGAAGATATGATAACACCCAAAAAGGCTATAAGTATGTCACCTTTCCAACTTCTATATGGCTTGAATGCAAAAATCCCCATCACTCTTGAACCACCAGCACTTAGGTTAACCAAAGCAATCAAAGATTCAACTTTTGAAAGTTTTGTCGACAAAATAATTATGTGTCTAACTGAACTAAATAAACAATGAACCATGGTGGTGGATCGGATTACAGTACATCAGCACCAGGTGAAGGCACTTTTTGATAAAAAAGCTAAAGTTCATGAATTCCAAGTCGGTGATCAAGTCTTGTTGTGGGATAAGAGGCGGGAACCAAAAGGGATGCACGGCAAATTTGACTCCTTATGGAGAGGCCCGTTCACCATTCGATAGCTTTGTGGTGAGGCTAGCTTCTTGCTAGAGTACTAGGATGGGATGCCATTCACACTACTTCACAATGGCCAGCATCTGAAGCTATTTAATCTTTGAAGCTTAGATGGGTCCATTTGTATATATGTATTGTTTTTATGTTGTCTATTTTTTTTTCATTTTTAGCCTGACTCCGTAGCCCAATGGCTTGGATGAAGGCACTTAGAGACTGATTTCTACTCCCATTGATCGATTTGATAAATGGAAGTTCCCCAACAGGAGCCAACTGTTGTTTCCAAAATCAGCTTAGCTCATTTTTGGGAACAACCCCCTACAAAACTTGTCTATTTCATCTTTCATCTCTCTAAGTTTGTTTTTGAGATGGGTTTTTCTCCTTCTCGTCTTGGTCCAACTGCACCTTTCAAAATTCGTAATGTCTTGTTACCATGTCTTTCCTAAGATGTGAAGGTCATTATGGTCTTGATGTGCTTAGGGGACCAAAACTTGCCTCTTTTAGACTTGGTGTTTTATTTCTTCTATTTTCATGTAAGGGCGGCAATTTTTGCTGCCCCTGCATTTTGACTTGCAAGGGTGGCAATTTTTTCCACCCCTACATTTTGACCTGTAAGGGCAAAAATTTTTGCTGCCCTTGCATTTTTACCTGCAAGGGTGGCAATTTTTGCCACCCTTGCATTCGAACCTTCAACCAACATGCTAGGGCGATGATTTTTGCTGCCCCTGCATGCCTCAATTTCCATGCATGGCATTTATTGCCATGCATGACAAGTTGTTGGGGTTAATTTTTACCCCATATAATTTGATTTCAACCTTATTTTTCTTCATTCTTCCTCCTCTCCACCTCCCCTTTACATCTGGATGATTCAGTGAATAAGTTACAGCACATTTTGGTGGATTTGAGCTTACTACACGTACGGCTTTCCACGTAGGTCTTATTTTAAACATTTATTTCTTTCATTTCCTCTTATTTAGCTTTGTTTTTAGTTTTTTTTGTTGTTAGGAGTGTTTTCACTTTTGTTTTTCTTTAATCTCTCCCTCCTTGTCGACCTTCCCTTTTTATTTTTCATGATGGGGTGGCAATTTTCGCCAACCCTCCCCTTTTTCTTGTGATTTTCTTTTAGAAGCCTACACGGGCAGTGATTTTCACCCCTTGTGCCTCTTGGCTGCAAGTTTTGCCTTTTACCTACATGGCTAGAAAATTTTGCCAGCCATGTAGGTTGATCCTGCATGGGTGGCAATTTTTGCCACCCGTCCCCTTTTTTGTTCAAGACTTGCATCGGTGGCAAATTTTTCCACTGATACAGGCCAGAGGTGTAGGGGCAACAAATTGTGCCACCCTTACACTTTCCCCTCAATTCTACATGGGCAGTGAATTTCACTGCTTGTCAGGTTGATCCTATAGGGGCGATAAATTTTGCCACCTCTACACTCTATCTTTTCTCCATGTAGGGGCAGTGAATTTTGCCACCCATGCATTTCTCCTCTGAATTCTTCTAACTGTTAGGGTGTGGAGCTAAAAGCTTCAACTATTGCAGACATGAAGAAGGGAGGTTGCTGAAGATCCAAAAGTATCGGTGTCAGCATCATGACCTACGTCGGTCATGACCAATGCAGAAGGCAACCAGCATCGGCAGGAAGTCAGCCGATGTCAGTCAGCACCAAATAGACAGGGACCAATGTCGGTCGCCTGTGGTGGTTCTAGAACTATTGTTGATGAATAGTCAGTTAAGTGAAGTGAGTGTTTGCATGTTTAGGGGTTAATTATAGTCACGAGCTGCATGTATAATTATTGTAATTAGAGTTCTATTTTTGTATGCATGAGATTCTATTTAAAGACCCATGAGGCATGTATTGTAAATTAAGCAAGCAAGTAAAGTATTGAAGCAAGGAGCAAGGTCAAGGAGATCGACATGTGTAAGGTCAAGGAGATCAGCTGAAGCATTCAAGGAGGAGATAATGACTCAGGTTGTTGAGTTGGTTGTGTTGAGCAAGAGAGAGAGGGAAGAAGGTCTTGAGGTGTGGCAAGCCTTTGAGGTGGAGGAAGAAGTGGCATCTTCCTTATTGTATTTTCTTCTAGTAGTATTTAATACAAGAGTGTGTATTGTCTCTCAAATTCTTTGCTATCTCAAGTTTCTAGTTACTTAATCATTCTGGTATAATTCCGTGTTTAATTGCTTATAATAAAGTAATCAATTGTGCTTTCGTTGGATAAGGGGTTCCTAACAGTTGGTATCAGAGCTACTATTTGTAGGGAACAAGTTATTATTTGTTGATTACAGGTCATTCATAGGGTTTCTGATTGAGTGGGAGTTTAGCAATGGCAGAAGAAAGTAAGCTATGAATGGAGAAGTTTAACAGCAAGAATTATCAACATTGGAGGATACAGATAGAGGATTATCTGTATCAGAAGGATTTGTACTTACCATTGGGTGGGGTTGCATGCAAGCCCACAGATATGAAGGATGAAGAATGGAGTGTTCTTAATCGAAAGGCTCTTGGTTCCATAAGGTTGAGCCTTGCATCGTTTATGATTTCAAACTTATCACAGTGCAAGACAATGGAAGAGTTGATAAAATCTTTGGTGAATTTATACGAAAAGCCCTCGGCTTCTAATAAGGTATTTTTTATGAAGCAGTTATTTACTTTGCAAATGCAGGAAGGTGGATTGGTACATACTCATCTTAGTGATTTCTATGGTTTGGTAAACTAGTTAGCTTTAGTCAATATTGTTTTTAATGATGAAGTAAAGGCTCTCTTGATTTTATGTTCTTTACCTAAAAGTTGGGATAGTTTGGTTATGGCAATAAGTAATTCTGCATCTGCTTCTAAAATCTTAAAAGTTGATGATGTTGTGAGTGTGATCTTGAATGAAGAAATATGTAGGAGAAGCATAGGTGAATCATCAAGAAATGCTCTAAGTGCAGAAAGTAGGGGAAGGCAAAGAGAGAAGATAGAGCAAGGGAAATCAAGGTCGAAGGTGGGAAGGAGATCTGAGTCTAGAGGTGTTACCTGCTGGTTTTGTGGAAAGAGAGGACACACAAAGAAAGAGTGTTGGTTGAGGGATAAAGAGAATCAACATGAAGGTAATGAAGAAGCAAAAGATGCAAATATTGTGGTACAGGATGCTCTCATACTTTCTTTGGATAGTTAGGTAGGATCTTGGGTTTTAAATTCTGGTTCTTCTTTTCATGCATCCCCAAACAGAGATTTGTTCCATGAGTATGAATAGGGAGACTTTGGAGTGCTTTATTTAGGGGATGGTACACCTTGTCAAATAGTTGGCAAAGGAAAAGTGCAGCTGAGATTACAAATGGACAACACATGGGTGTTGAAAGAGGTCATGCATGTCCCAGTTCTGAAGTAGAGTTTGGTTTCTGTAAGAAGGTTGGGTGATGAGGGATGCATAATAACCCTCATAGCAGATTTTTGGAAGGTTACCAAGGGTGCACTTTTTCTTACAAGAGGTAAAAAAGTAGGTACTCTTTATCTATCTACTTGTATTACTGATTCTAGTTCTGTTTTATCTACTTCAACTGTAGATTCGAAGATGTAGCTTAATAGGCTTGGTCACATGAATAAGAAGGGAATAGACATTCTTGATTCAAAAGGTATGTGTTCAGATTTGGAAAGCATAGATAGAGTTTATTATAGGAAAAATAAATTTGATGCTTTTGACAAGAACAAAAAAGCCTTAGTGTTTATGGAGGAGATAAAGGACATAGATCAGTCACAGGGGCTGAATAATTCTAAGCAGGGCAGTATGGACAGGGGTTTGATCCAAGATGAGCTCACAAATGAAGATTTCATCACTTACAAGAACACATAGACACCAATGTCAGTCACTTGGAACTGACGTCGATCAGGCAGATACTGACATCGATCATGTGCAGACCAGCAGGGTCGGTAGAGTCAGGCAGAGAAGGTCGATGTCGGTCAGGCAGGGACCGACATCGGTAGAGGGGACACTGGCATCGGCCAGGGAAATTACATCGACAGTCAGGGTTAGTGCAGGGAATCAACATCAATTAGGAGCAGATTTGGAGATGGCCAAGATCGGTCACTGGAATGGATGTTGGGTGGACAACTAGCTGTCAAGGAGTCTCAAACACCCATATGGAGGTCAGAAAGGGTAAGTGAACCTCATATTCATTGTTCACCTTTTTTATATTGCTTATTGATGGTCAAGAACTAAGAAGATGTGAAGAACCAATGCAGGTAGAGTCCAGAAATAGTGGGAGCTTGGCATGGATGAGGAGTGGGAGTCCTTGGAGAAGAACCAAATAGGTATTTATTGATGGAGTTGTCAGCTGAAAGAAAGCACTGGATGAGGGATGGATTTCCATGTTAGATAAGAGAGTGGATGGACACATGAGATAAAAGGCTATGGTATATGGTCTTGATTAGGCTACAAGACAATGGAGGTTTGACCATTGTATTTTATCTTTACCAGGTTGGATAATATTAGCTACATTATCCTATTACTGTATTGTGTTGCTTGCTCCAGGGTTTCATATACAGGGAATTTTCTAAGCTAAGGGTAAAGTTAGTTCAAAGGCATGTCATGAAGAATTTGGGAGCAACAAAATTCTTTTGGCATAAGTGATAGGTATAGCATCACAGGTTTTGTGGTGGTTGGTCTTCAAGAGTGATTTTGAAGAGGGATACAGAGCCAAGGGAACAAAGTAGATGGTGTACAGGTACAGGTATAGTTGTAACTATTTATCTCCAAGTGAGAGATTGTTAGGGTGTGGAGCTAAAAGTTTCAACTATTATAGACATGAAGAAGGGAGGTTGTTGAAGATCTAGAAGTACCGGTGTTGGCATCATGATCGACGTCCGTCATGACCAGTGTGGAAGGCAATCGGCGTCGACAAGAAGTCGACTGATGTTGATCAGCACCAGACAGATAGGGACTGACATCAATCACCTGTGGTGGTTCCAGAACTACTGTTGATGAACAGTCAGTTAAGTGAAGTGAGTGTTTGCATGTTTAGGGGCTAATTATAGTCACGAGCTATGTGTCTAATTATTGTAGTTAGAGTTCTATTTTTGTATGCATGGGATTCTATTTAAAGACCCATGAGGCATGTATTATAAATTAAGCAAGCAAGTAAAGTATTGAAGCAAGGAGCAAGGTCAAGGAGATCTACAAGTGTAAGGTCAAGGAGATCAGCTGAAGCATTCAAGGAGGAGATAATGACTCAGGTTGTTGAGTTGGTTGTGTTGAGCAAGAGAGAGAGGGAAGAAGGTCTTGAGGTGTGGCAAGCCTTTGAGGTGGAGGAAGAAGTGGCATCTTCCTTATTGTATTTTCTTCTAGTAGTATTTAATACAAGAGTGTGTATTGTCTCTCAAATTCTTTGCTATCTCAAGTTTCTAGTTACTTAATCATTCTGGTATAATTCCGTGTTTAATTGCTTATAATAAAGTAATCAATTGTGCTTCTGTTGGATAAGGGGTTCTTAACACTAACTCTAGAAGATTTTTTTCTCTTTTCCTTTCTTTCCTTTCCTTCCTCATTTTCCAACCCAGTTTTTGACCCAACCCTTTTAAAGTACCCTTCCATGGTCATGATCACTTAATATGTGAATTTCCCAACTCACCCCCTTTTTCCTAATTGCATGATCATGATTGCAGTACTTTCAGAGAATTTTTGCTCATCAACACCTATTCGACTGAGGCCAATTCTAATGTCTAAAACATCTCCTAGAAAGTCAAAGACCATGAAGTACAAATATCAGGGCATCTTCCCAATCACTTCAGTCACCTGCAACATTGATGACATCAGAGACACAGAAATTGGCCACGTAAATATGGCTGAGTTTGTGACTAGAATGAAGGCAACTAACCTAAGCTCCAAAATGAGGAGGATCAGTGAGAGCAACATTCACTTGGTTGCCGCTTTCCCAGTGGCAGCACATCTTATAGAGTTCATCCTCTAGTGCACCTAGTTCTACAACAAAGAGACAAGATCAGTCTCAGATGCCAGTGGCAATGTGATAATTCAACTAGACCCCAAATTCATTGACAAAGTCTTCAAGTGCCCTCCTACTACTGAAGTGCTAAAGATTGACTTCACAGAAGCCCAGAAGGAGTATGACAAAGAGCCTAAGAGGGCAAAGAAAGTGATGAATAACAGGTGGTTGAAGACACCCATAACCAATCTATATAGATGGCCACAAATCTTCTTGAGGAGTGATTTAATTGAAGAAGTTGGTGACTTGATCACCCTTCTCATTAGAGTGCGAGGCCTCCCATCTTCCTCACAATTCCAAGATGGATGTACGTGTTCATTAAGATCATCCTCCAAGGTAAACATGTCATCTATTGGGGTGAGCAGATTAGCAACACCCTTTATGAGCAGCTAACCAAGGTACAAACTTCTTCCAAGTTCTATATGACCTCATACCTTGTGTACAAAGTTGCCTTGATGCGAACCTTTCTAGGTTTGACAATTGAAGGGGATAGAAAGACCACCCTAGTCTACTCATATTACCCCTAGTTAACATTTCAAGGATCAATTCATCATTTCTAAAGGGTAAATGACGCTTTCTTTGCCATATTTTTATGCCTTTTCGACCCTCAGCTCAAATAGAAGAGAGTATCTGATGAGGCTTGGACAGTCGTCAATGACTATGGTTGTATGTTCCTTTAATTTCCCACATTCTGCTATCTTCAGGTTGGCTTTTTCCAAGGCTATTCCTATATACTCCCCAAGTTTCCTTCTGACAAGTTAGTTCTAATGGAGCTTTGTCGACAACTGGTTGTCATGTATACTAGGGAAATAGAGTTGAAAAAGCTAGGTTTTAGGTTTTCAGTCAAAATTGGTAGATACCCTATTGCAACAGTAGCCAAAGCCAAAGTCATAAAAATAGAAATGCAGCTGGTCACTCTAAAACAATTCAAGAGAAGGGATAAATTTGACTATAGGAGAGTCAAAGACAAGATCAGATGAAAGACTCAATTCCATGAGCCTATGATTGAAGACATCTGGGTGGACCTAAGAACAATTGAAGAAATCAGAAGAATGGACTATAGTAAGTTGACCCTGGAACAAATTGAGTATTTGGGGCTTGTAGAGATCCCCCCCAAGTTGGTCGACGATAGGAGCATTATCAATAGTAGGTACCTAGCCAAAAATATTGTTGGCTTCTCTCTTCCTCCAGTTCAGTGGTCTCAAAAAGAACTAACTTCTCTGAGAAAGAGATTTGAGCCAATATTGGCTAACACCAATGATTGGTTAGCAGCCAAAGGGATCGTACTAAAAAAATTTATCATGGGATCAGAGGTTGAGTTCCAAGCAGAGATGAGAAAAAAAGCAAAAAATAGGACCAAGAGCAAAGGTGATGTTCCTTCCCCATCTAGGCCTCACAAGCCTAGAATCATCTTTGCTTCTAAAAAATTAAAGGTTACTAAAGAGCTAGAAGCAGTGGCTAAAGGAATTATAGAATAGAGATCTCAAGAATAGGTAGCCCAACCAATGGAGACAGATGATCGACCTTTAGAACAATAAAATACTAAGCCTCTACCTTCCCAAGAAGAAGCACAACTACTTAAGAGTGTCTCTCCTTCTCTGCCTCAGTCTCCTGTGGCACCTCCTTCACCTCTCTCTCCTATCAGTGTTCTTTCTTTTGGAGCCACCTCTCCTTCCATAGTTATATTTGGTGATCCTCAGGGCACTTTTGGAGATACTCTTCACTCCTCTGGATCCATTCTTAGTTTGGCATCTCCTTCTTTTAATCTGGGAGAGAGTTCTTTGCAAGAGCCAAAATCAACGACCGATACAGTTTTGCCTGTTACTCCTACTATAACCACTATTACTACTAGTAGTAAAGACATTGCCATGGTAACACCAACTGTGAGAACTATTACCATAGTAAGTACTTCTCTCTCACCCTGGGTGTCAGCATTCACACCCAAAAGAAAGAAGCTAGCCATCTCTGTAGATGACTTTGATTTTGGCAAAATAGTGCTAGTGAGAGCTAAGGCTCCTAAGAGGCCAAGGATCCTCTCAAAATTGGTTGAAGAAAAGGGACATAAATTTCTGGAAATTGCTAAGCCTCCATAGGACGTAACCCTTGAGGGTTTTGAAATGAGCAGCTATTCCATCTCTAGTGTTGAACTTGGCAAAGTTACTCACGAAGGTGTGAAAAGTGATCTACAGTCTGCAATGGACATCATGGTCTAGAAATTTGACTGAGGAAGGAGATGAAAGACTATTATAAGGCCAAGATGGAGCAGTTGATGGTAGTAATAAGGAAATTCACTCTTCCCCCTGAAGCAGCGACTCCGGAGGCCTTCTCTATAGACAACCATGTCATTCAAAAGGTAGAGAAAACTTACTTAAAGGGGAAAGTGCTGGAGGATTACATTTAAAAAATGTATACTTAGGGAGTTTATTTGCTTACAAAGGTTGCAAAAAAGATAAACAAGATGAAGAAGGTGAGGGCAGATTTAGATGACCTTGTCTCTCTTATCTCTTAGGATATTGATAGTATAGAAAAATATCTTAGCAAATGGAGGGAGATGAAGGATCTGAAGAAAATCACCTTGATATCTATCGATGTCATTTACAATAAGGATTCCTATGTCGAGATCAAGGAGTCACTGATATACAAGATACAGGTACTCAAGGAGTTGATTGAAGATCTCAAATCTTCCAAGGATGCTAGTGAGAAGAGTGACACAGGCCTGCTGAATAGGCTAGAAGAACTACCTTCCAACCTTACTTTCAGGGATAACCAACCTCTTTCAGCTAAAGAAATGATCCAAATTTATAAGGGGATGATTCTAAGAGATTTTGAAGAGAAATCCTTCTCAATGACTTCTGTGGATAACATTTTAGACACTCAGTTGACTCTGGACAATCTGAGATCCAGGTTAACTAGTCATGCTAAGGCAATCACAACATTGAAGAATGCTTTAATTAGAGCCAGGGTCATCTCCAAGAACACAGTTGCACTAGACAGTATAGGAATTTAGGCATCCATTGCTATGTACGATGCTCATCTGAAGAAGTCTGGTGGCGAGAATTGAAGTTTTTCCCCCTTCTCTCTTCTTCTTTCCTTATGCACTTTTGTCTTGAGAAAAGTGCATGCAATTTTGTAATATGTAATTACATGTAAAAAATCCAAAAAAATATCTCAAAGTCAAAGATGAGTCATTTTTGACTAAGATATTTGTGTATTTTATTATTTTCTAAATTTTGAGAGTTTCTCCCTATATATAGGGGAGACCTCTTTTGTAAATGTATCTTGGATAATTAAGAGCAAAAACTCTGCCAAAATTGAATTTTTTTTTATGACTTTGTGCTCAACTTGTAAATCATATTTTATTGAATGAATAAGAAGTAGGTTTATTTCAGACTTTGTGTTGAAATTATCTGTGTTATTTAGGAAACAGTTCTTATGTCCTCTTTCCTAATAATCTCTTGTTTATCTAATTTAATAAGCAAAGTGGGTGTGTTAATATTATCTGAGGGCATTTCTAAAAGGTAGAAGAGAGACTTTGAGCTACTTTCATCTTTGTGATTCTGTTATCTTTTGTAGTTTTAGGTGAAGACTTTGTGCTTCATTTCACTCTACGATTATGCTTGTCCCAGATCAGGTAAGGAGACAACGTAAGACTTTGTGCTTACGTGGGTTTTCTATGACTTTTGTTACTGACTTCAGGTGATTTTCTACTCTGTGCTGGATACCATTCCTGAAAGAAGAGGAATGTTGTTGGCCAATGACCAAGATTTCTCTCTCTTGTTTCTTAAACATCACCTTTGAAAAAAGAGAGGTGGATGCTGTTATACCACCCCATGTGTTATTTTATGCTTAATTATATATACGTATAGTGCATAAATATTCAAAGGGAAACTCCCCTTGATGAGAGGAGAGATTTTCCTCATTCAGATTTGGTGAACCCACACTTTTTGTGGCATAAATCTCCCTATGTTGTGGTTGATATACCCATTTTGTCATCAGTTAGTTGACGACAAAATATTCACCCGATAGGTTGGACAAACAAGATAGGTATTGGGACCAAGTTTTAACATGTTACTTTTCTTTGACCTAGAATTTTGGCAGAGTAACACCTCATTGTGTGTGTATAAAAATGGTTTGGAATTGGACTTGGTTTGTTTGATTTGGTCTTAAGTATGAATAATATTTTGACATAACAATCAAGTAATAACACACAAGTAGTAAAAGGAAATTTAATAAGTGATTCATGTTTTCATTACATCTATTAAACCTTTGAAATACTTGCCTTGAGAGGATTATAAAGTTTAAATATTCATTATAATTTTTTTTTGTAATTATTGGAGATATTTAAACCCTGCCCTTCTCTTAAAAGGTCCATATGAGTAAGGTGATCTTCAAATTTTGTTACCTTTGCATTGCTACATCAATGAATGATCTATAGCAAAAAAAGGATCTAAGAAACAATCCAAGATGAGTCCATTCATGAGGGGGTATTGTACCTTTTCAACCACTTTAGTCATAAAGGTCTTAGTGAAGTGATAATGAATTTGGGGTTTGCTTATAATTTTACTTTCCTATGAATAAGTTCAATCTCATTGCCAATATTTCTTATTTCAAGGGTACCACACCTTGTCCTAAGATATTGGATATAAATCCCTAGGGTTTCTTTCCTTACATGATAATGTGAAAGCATAAATCTAGGCCTTCACAATGGCAACATTCCTCAATTTGTATACCCCACCAAATAAATTGGGTTTGGTACAATGTTAGGATGTTACTTCCTGGGTCAACATACCACTATAGACTTGTGGGAAGGTGATGAAACCCACCCCACATAGTCAAAATAAAAATAGTGTAAAATAAAAATAAGAAATTTTACATTTTATGAGTAACCCCAAAAAGGGAGAGAATAAGTACAAAAATAATCCCACAAAACAATCAAACACCAAGAAAAATTTGCAAGAAAATAAATAACATTAACATGAACAAGTTTTTTAAATACCCAATTGAAATGTGAATTTATTTTAATGCCCAAATTAAAGTGTGAAGTATAATTGATTTGTTTGACTCAAAATACAACTTATTTGGCCAAGGTCCTATAGAAAAAATAATTAAAAGTTTGATAAAAGTGGTTTTGAGACAATAAGGAGCTTGAAAGAAGGTTTGTTTAACTCTCAATTTTTGCACATAATGATTTCATGATTATGTAGAATTATTTCACTATTAGTTCCATTAATTTCACTACTAAAACATGCAAACAAAACACATAAAAGTCAAAAAATGATTTTTCCACTCTTGAAAATGTTTTCATCATCAGGTACAATGATTTCACTATTGAAGTCAATGATTTTAATGATGTTGGCATGCACATAAAAATAGAAAATAGAGATATAAAATTATTTCTCCATTGAGATAGACAATTTTACTACTATGATCTTGTTGTCCCCAAAATCAGCCACTCATTTTTGTAGTCAACATGTTAACTGTTTTGGTCCTACAGGCCAAAAAATGGTTTCCTTCTCAAAAATGTTCTGAGCAGTCAAGTTATCCAATTACCCAAGTCTTTTCAGCAAAAGGAAATATCTCATTTTCAAAGGGTTTTTCAGTCAGAAAAATGAATAAAGAACAATTAAAAAGACTTGAAGGCATTTCCTAAAGAAATGCTAAGTAAGGTTCAATGTCAGAGTTCAATTGTACATGGTTCATCAGCAAGGTTCGATGAGACAAAATAAACTATAGGGACCAACCATTGAACCTTTTTAAACCTTTGAACTTTGCTTCAAGGTTCAAGATTCAATCAAATAGTTCAACTAAAAGATTCAAGCTGAATGATCAAGCAGGAGGTTCAAAGTAGTTGGTTCAAATGACACATTAAACTCATAAGAAGATTGAATGAATGCAACTCTTTGAAAAACATAAGTGTTAAGCTGTTGAACCATTGAACTGATGAAATCTAACCGTTGATTTTAAAATAACATAGATCTGAGGACAAACTCAATAATCCACTAAGAAAGGAGCTGAAGAAGCTAGTAGAAGGTGAGAAGATAGCCTTGAGAGCTCAGATCACCAAAAAGAGACAAAATATAGCAAGGAAAGAGGGAGTCAAATAGAAAATCCAAAATCATCAGTTGAAGAGTTAATTTAGTGGGTGGAACAGTCCACCTGGTGGATATTAAAGAGCATTAGCATTCAATGGCACATCCCATTCTTCTTCAATTGAGTAAAGGTGAGTGGACAGTCATGTAAGTATCATAAATAGGAGTGGCCTTGCCTCTTAGAAAACCAGATAACCCATGCCTATGATGGGACATTGAATATTATTTAAATGCCTCTAGTATGGCCTCTTCGCAGGACTTTCTCTTTCTGATACATTAAACGCAGTATGGGCTACTTGTGGAAAGGTGTACCCAAGTATTTGAGGGAATACTATTTATTGTAATCTTCCATTTTGGATAAAGGAGATCTCTCAGTTATTAGAATCAAAACTCTACCCAAATTGAAAGGCATTTTTGAGAATTTGAGCTCAGATTGTAAATATATTTTATCAAGTGAATGAGAAAGCAAGTGACCTTTCAAAATTTGTGTTGAAATAACTTATGTTATGAAGGAAATTGTTCTTATGTCTTTTTCCCAAATATAGTCTTATCCATTTTATCAAATAATCAGAGCAAGTGAAAATAATATGGAAGATGTCCTAAAGTCAATTGTGGAGACTTTGTGCTACCATAATTGTCTTTAGTTTGTGTGTTTTACATTTCAGCACAAAGGATATTGGAAAGGCTTTGAACTACTTTTATCCTTTGTGATCATATACTCTGTTGTAGTTTTTGGTGGAGACTTTGGGTTGCACTTCATTCTACTATGATATTAGTCCTAAATTAGTAAGAGAAGCAATGCAACACTTTGTGCTTTCATGGGTTTCTTGTGGATCCATTTATTACCCAGAAAGTTTTCATGTTGTTTTATGAACATCATATCTTAAAAAAGAGAAATGGATTCAGTTATAACATAGGAGTTTTCCTTTACTTTGTGAACATATTTTAAAAAAAAAGAGAAATGGATGGTATGATCTCACCCTTGAGTTAGTATTTAGTATAGGTTTAGTTTATAATAGTTTATAGGGAGCCTACCCTTGCTAAGAGGAGAGATTTATCTCATCATGCTATGATTGATATAACAATTTTGTCTTCAGTTAGTTGATGAGAAAATATTAAACCAATATCTTTTTAGCGACTCCACTATGGAAGAACGCACAATTTGAAGCCTCAAGCTTTAAATTGAAGCATTTCCATTTCTTTTCCATTCTATACTCTGGTAGATCCACCGTATATGCTAAGCTACAAAACTCAAGGTATTATTGATCATATATTTGAGTTTATGTAGCAAAATCATTTTTATCTTTCTCCTCCATGAGCTCACCCCCAGCGAACCAGGAGTTTTCCTCCTACCAACATCAGGTCTCCAATACCAGGAGAAGCTTCTCTTTCTTTTGTTAGTAGAACTTTGTCTATACATACTCTACAAAGGTTTATTATCCCTCCTTTAAATCATCATATCATGGCAGCCCAAGGCCCTTGGGGTAACACATTTGGCCTCCTAAATCTAACCCCACCTTTACATGAACTACCTCATAGTTCAAGACAAAAATTTCCCAAGTTCTATGGTGATGGGAAAGTTCATCCTGATGAACATATTACAACTTTCTGCATAGCCTATAGTGTGATAGGCATTGAATATGAAGATATAGTGGTAATAATATTCATAGAAACATTGTAAGGCACTACCACAGATTGGTTTTATCATCTTCAAGATTAGACTGTAACCAACTGGGACACTCTCAAGGCCAAGTTTGAGGCTAGGTTCAAACTCGCAGAAGATGCACATGCCTTGTTGGCTCAGCTTACGTAAATGAATAAGGAGCCTCATGAGCCTATTTGAGACTTCATTGATAAAGTAAATAAGCTAAGAAATAGGATTCCTACAATTGCTCAGCCAACACCAGAAAATCTTAAGTGCTTCTTCATCAATTCTCAACTTCTTGAACTGAGTTTTTTATTGAAGTGGGCTGGCCATATAGATATTTCTATAGCTCAAATTTTGGCTACTAAGGTTGAAGATGATCTTATCCTTGCAAGTAAGATAAGAAGAGATCCTAATAGAAATAAATTTTCTTCACCTGCTAAAAATTCTTCTACAGACACCACTGATCTTATGGTGTAAAAGTTAGCAAATGAGTTATTAGCTCTGAAAAGGAAAATGGACCAAAGTATGTATTCTCCTCCTTATAGGGATATACCAAGGAGGAAATTTTCCAACCATTAATATCAAGGAAATGCCAACAAAAATTAAGGGTAGCCCAATGATCTTCCTCCCACATAGAGGAAGCTGGCCATTGAAGCAACACTAGTTGAGTCAATAGTCGATTACTATGAAGCTGAACATGATTTCTCTTCCCAACCTGAGATGGACCAAGAATAGGATGCTAATATCTTTATGAAAGAAGAAGAATAATTAGCTGGTGACTCCAATATTGGTTTTTTGGATTACCAAGATGAAGCTAGAAAGAAGGGAGAAGTGTTTGATGGAGCATATGTTATTTTTACTAGGTTCAAAAATTAGTCAACTCAACAAGCTGATAGGGGAAAAGTAGTAAAAGATCCTCAACCAGTAATATCGATTAATAAATAGGGAACTTCACCTTCACTATCTTTCCAATCAAAGGACCTAATGGCCAAAAAAAAAGTAAGTACCTCAAATAACCTTCTCCCTTCTGCTTTTATCCCTTAGCCCAGTGTCATATCAAATCAAAATCAGAAGGATGGACTTCCTTCCTTTATTTCTAATTAGTTCTAGGCATTTGACATAATTTATCATGTTAAGAAGACTAAGATCCAAATGTCTAAGTCTAAATACCTACAAGCCAATCTTGACTAGTTGGATAGGTTGGTTGAATGCATCAAAAACAAAACCATCCTTGCAAGACAAGATTCTCCCAAAGCAACTCATAATCCATCAAAGAACAAAGCCACCTAAAATAATCTTGTCATTACTCCTCTTATTGCCCTTGGGAAAATAGAACCTTTCTATGTTTCCATTTTAATTAATGATCATAAGTTGAGCAACTGTATAATAGACTCTGGAGCCTCTAACAATGTTATGCCCACCAAGGTAGCAGACTCTCTCAGTCTTACCTTAACTAAAAATTTTGGGAGATGTTTCTCCATGGAAAAAAATAAGTACCACTTTTGGGTCAGATTAAAGATGCCCAATTTACATTTGTGACCTTTCTAGATAAGAGAATTAAGATGATAGTCTTGGTGGCTGCTGTTCTCGCTTCATATGGCATCCTGCTCAGATGATTTTTTTGCAAAAATGTTGGTGGAGAGTTGAACATGGACCTATTTGAAGCCAAGATACCTGTTAAAGGGATCATGAGAAAGTTACTTCTTGAGAGAGAGTCAAAGTACATTGTTACTCAAAAATCAGACCCTGAAGCTCAAATTTTGTTTGAATCTTTAAGAATGGGTAATTATTTTTTGTCTACTGAATATGTTCTCATTTCATCAGACCAAAGTTCATTAGGTAACATTTTAGATGATTCAAATAGGAAATTAGAATAACTTGTAGAGGAAAGCTCAAGGGAAAAAGAATCTTCCCTCACTAATGAAGAAAAATCTATAAAAAGATCAAATCTTAATGATCTTTGGATCTTAGAATTTGATGGTAGCTGCTCTTCTACCAATTTAGGAGCTAGAGTTGTGTTGATATCCCCATAGGGAGATATTTTCCATTATTCATACAAGTTGTAATTTAATAATACTAACAACACCACCGAGTATGAATCATTATTGCTTAGATTGTGAGCTACTTGTGCTAAATGTGTTAAAGTTCTTCATGCTTAGGGAGATGCTAAATTGGTGGTTTGCCAAGTGAGGAGCCTTTATTGAACTAGGAATGAAATACTACAACATTATCTCAATCTTGTGTGGGATTGCATTTAAAGTTTTGATGCTTTCAATATTTCTATAGTGCCTAGAGAATTTAATGGTTGCACAAACACGTTGGCTATCTCTACAACCCTCATGGTTCCTCATAAAGATTTCAAAGGGAATAAGTACACTATTGAGTTGGTCTTTTGACCAAGTGTACCTAATAATGCTAACCATTGGTAGGTGTTTAATGGTAATAATAAAATTATCACTTTTCTAGAAAAGATGGATGATTTTAAGGAGTTCTATTTTGAAGGTAGTGCCTCTCTAGCATGGGAATCAGTTCCCAAAATAAGTTCATGAACTGGTGAAGAGTTTCTTCAACTCAAAGGGAATAAAATCCAAAAGGGTTTGGTTTCTCTTGAGAAACTATTTGATAAGCATGATAGGTGTATCAATCAGTAACCAATGGAATCAAGTTCATCCAAGGAGATCAATCAAGTAAATCTGAGTACTGAAGAAAATTCCAAAATAGTCAACATTGGGAAATGTTGCACTACTAACAAAAAGATAAAATTCATCACTCTTCTTCACCATTACATTGATGTTTTGGCATATTCCTATGATGACCTGAAATCCTTTAGGCCTGAAAACATTTGGCATGAAATTCCTCTCAAGACTGGGTCATTACCTCACAAGCAAAAGCAAAGGCATTACAATCCCAAGATATCAGGTACTATCCTCTCAAAGATTCAGAAGATGTTGAATTCTAGGATAATTTTTCCAATTCACTATTCCACCTAGATTGCCAACATAGTTCCTGTAAGGAAAAAGAATGGAGAAATTTGTATACGTGTGGATTTCAAGAATCTCAATCAATCTTCTCTAAAGGACAACTACCCTATACCTATCATGGATCAAGTGTTACAAATAGTAATAGACTCAGAGATGTTATCAATGTTAGATGGTTTTTCTGGGTACAATCAAGTAGAAGTTGATGAAGTAGATCAACATAAAACTACTTTCACTACCCCTTGGGGCACGTTTGCATATCAAAGAATGCCTTTTGGTTTGATCAACACTAGCACCACATTCTAAAGAGCAATGGACCTTGCCTTCAGTGATAAATTAGGGAAGTTCATCATGGTATATCTTGATGACTTAACTATCTTTTCCAAGCATCATCTTGATCATATGCATCATTTGCAATAAGTGTTAGAACGCTGTCGGCAAAATGGTCTTTCTTTTAACCCTAAGAAGTCAATTTTTGGCATTACAGAAGGTAAACTTATTAGCCACATTATATCCTAAGAAGGTATAAAAATTGACTCAAAAAGAATCAGATCTATCTAAAATATTACTTTGCCTACTAGTAAGTCTATAGTTCATTCTTTCTTTGGAAAGGTGAATTTTCTACGAAGGTTCATCTCAAAATTTGTAGAAAAAACCTGCCACATTATCGACATGATGAGAGAGAAAGCTACTTTATGATGGACTGTAGAAGGCACAATAGCATTTAAAGATATCAAGAAGGCTATTGCTCATGCCCTGATCTTAGTTTGTTCAGATTATACCAAAGACTTCATGGTATACAATTATGCTTTTGAGCACACACTTTTAGCTATATTGGTTCAACATGACAAAGAAGGTGTAGATTTTCCCATATCTTTTATGAGCTACCTTCTCAAAGATCATGAATTTAAGTATTCAATTATGGAGAAGCATGCTTATGCAGTGGTTAAGGTGATAAAATATTTCTGATTCTATATCCTGAATTCACACACTATTGTTTTGGTTCCTGATGCCACAGTGAAGGCTATTTTAACTCAGCAAGAATTTAGTACAAAAAGGGGAAATTGGATTGCCAAAACTCTAGAATTTAATCTTGATATCAAGGCTACTATGCTGGTGTAGAGAAGAGGTCTCTGTCAATTGATTGCTAAAAATGTATCAGAGGAATAAGACATGAAGAGGCAGTGATTGATGACATTCCAACAATTCTTTTTATTACTACTACTAATGAGTGGTATTCCAATATCACTCATTTTCTTACTTATGGTGAGTGTCCTACTCATCTATCTTACAAAGAAAAGAGAAATGTTAAGTTGAGAGCTACTAACTATGTTTTGTGGGACAATGGTTTATACAAAAGAAGCCTTAATGGGGTATTTCTTCACTACGTGGATAAAGCACAGCAAATTAAACTTTTAGAGTTCTTCCATAACTTGGCTTATGGAGGACATTTTTATGCACCTATGACTACTCATAAAATTTTATGAGCCATATACTATTGGCTTGCACTATTTCAAGATGCATATGATGGGTACGTAGATGTGATTTATGTCAATAGTTCATTGGGAAATCCAAGTTGGACACATTACCCCTCAAGCTTGTGCTGATCGAAGAGCCTTTTTAACAATGGGGTATTGACTTCATTGGCACTATGAACCCATCCTCAAGTGTTGGACATAACTATATCCTCACTACAATAGACTATTTTACTAAGTGGGTAGAAGCCATTCTAGTCAAGCATGCCACTTCAGAAGTGGTGTGTAATTTCTTAAAGGAAAATATTGTTTCCCATTTTGGAGTTCCAAACAAGATTATAGCAAACAATGCCTCATGTTTTTATTCTCATTAGATTACTAACTTTTGATACAATCACAAAATTATTCTTTCCCACTCCTTAGACTATTATTTGTAAAGAAATGGTTAGGCAAAATCAAGTAACCAAAATCTGGTTACTATCATCAAGAAATTGGTTGATGATAATCAGAGGACTTGGCATAAAGCATTATTTGATGCTTTATGGGTAGATAGGATTACACCTAAGAGGGAAATAGGTATGTCCCCACTCCAACTTCTGTATGGTCTAAATGTAGAAATACCCATTACCTTGGAATTACCAACATTGAAGTTGGCAAAGGCAGTAGAAGATTCAACTTTTGAAAGTTATATTGACAAAAGAATCATGTGTCTGACTGAGTTAGAAAATAAATGGACTATATTAGTGTACTATATTACTGAATATCAAATTAGGTGAAGAAACTTTTTGACCAAAAGCAAGGATTCACAAGTTTCAGATTGGAGATCAAGTCTTGTTATGGGACAAGAGGAGAGAACCAAAGGGAATGCATGAAAAATTTGATTCCTTGTGGAGAGGTCCATTCATCATCCATCAATTCAATGGTGATAATAGTTTTTTATTGAGATATCAATATGGGATGCCATTCTCACTGCCTTGCAATGGGTAGCATCTGAAGCACTTTAATTCTTGAAGTATCAGATAAGTTTATTTGTATATTTGTATAGTCTTTGCTTGTTTTGTTTTGGGTTGTTCATTTATTTTTTTGGGAATCTTTCTCTTTTTGGTGGCATGAATCTGTGGCCCAATGACATGGAAAAAGGCACTCAGATTCTAGTTTCTACTCCCTTCAATTATTTTAGAGTACAACTGATGGAAGTTCCCCAACTAGAACCTGTTGTTGTCCCCAAAATCAGTCACTCATTTTTGTAGTCAACATGTTAACTATTTTGGTCTTGTAGGCCAAAAAATGGTTTCCTTCCTTCTCAAAAATGTTCTAAGAAGTCAAGTTATCCAATTACCCAAGTCTTTTTGGCAAAAGGAAATATCTCATTTTCAAAGGGTTTTTCAGTTGGGAAAATGAACAAAGAACAATTCAAAAGACTTAAAGGCATTTCCTAAAGAATTGCTAAGTAAGGTTCAACATTGGATTTTAATTGTAAATGGTTCATCAGTGAGGTTTGATGAGATGAAATAAACTATAGGGACTGGCCATTGAACCTTTGAACTCTACTTCAAGGTTCAAGGTTCAAGATTCAAGGTTCAACTAAATAGTTTAACCAAAAGATTAAAGCTGAAGGATCAAGTATGAGGTTCAAAGTGGTTGGTTTAAATGACACATTGAACTCATAAGAAGATTGAATGAACATGACTCTTTGAAAAACATAAGTGTTGAGCCATTGAACTATTGAACCAATGAACTCTAAAAGAATGGTTCAAGGTTCATGAGGTTCAAAGTGACTAGTGACATCCTTGCAAACATTAAATTCAAGATAATGGAATAACCATTGATTTTCAAATAATGTAGACATGAGGAAAAACTTAGCGATCCATTGAGAAAAAAGCTGAAGAAGCCATCATAAGGTGAGAACATAGCCCTGAGAGCTCAGATCACCAGGAAGAGATAAAATATAGCAAGGAAAGAGGGAATAAAATAGAGAATCTAGAAGTGTCAGTTAAAGAGTTATTTTAGTGGGTGGAACAATCCACCTGGTGGATATCAAAGAGCATTAGCATTCAATGGCATAGCCCATTCTTCTTCAATTAAGTAAAGGTGAGTGGATAGTCATGTAAGTATCATAAGGAGGAGTGGCCTTGCCTCTCAAAAGACCAGATAACCCATGCCTATGAAGGGACATTGAATATTATTTAAATGCCTCCAACATGGCCTCTTCACAGATATTTCTCTTTCTGATACATTAAATGCAGCATGGGCTACTTGTGGAAAGGTGTGCCCAAGTATTTGAGGGAATACTATATATTGTAATCTTCCATTTTGGATAAAGGAGATCTCACAGTTATTAGAAGTAAAACTCTACCCAAATTGAAAGGAATTTTTTAGACTTTGAGCTCAGATTGTTAATCATATTTTATTAGGTGAATGAGAAAGCAAGTGACCTTTCAAAATTTGTGTTGAAATAACTTGTGTTATGTAGGAAATTATTCTTATGTATTTTTCCTAAATACAGTCTTATCCATTTGACCAAATAAGTAGAGCAAGTGAAAAATAATCTAGAAGATGTCTTGAAGCTGATTGTGGAGACTTTGTGCTACCATAATTGTCTTTATCTTGTGTATTTTGCATTTCAACACAAAGGATATGGAAAGGCTTTGAACTAATTTTATCCTTTGTCATCATATACTCTATTCTAATTTTTAGTGGAGACTTTAGGATGCACTTCATTCTACTATGATATTAGTCCTAAATTAGTAAGAGAAGCAATGAAAGACTTTGTGCTTTCATGGGTTTCTTGTGGATCTAGTTATTACCTAGGAAGTTTTCCTGTTGTTTTATGAACATCATTTTTGAAAAAAGAGAAATGGATTTAGTTATTACATAGGATTTTTCCTTTACTTTGTGAACATCATTTTTGAAAAAAGAGAAATGGATGGTATGATCTCACCCCTGAGTTAGTATTTAGTATAAGTTTAGTTTATAATAGTTTATAGGGAGCCTCCCCTTGGTGAGAGGAGAGATTTACATAATGTTGTGATTGATATAACAATTTTGTCTTCAGTTAGTTGATGATAAAATATTCACCCAACAGATCTAAAATTTTATAAATACCAAAAAAGACAATTTCACTATAGTTAAATTTATTTTACTGAATTTTCTCCCAATTTTGTAATTAGGACCTTTAAAAAAAACTCAAAATAGAAAATAATGACATAGACAATTTCAAAAATATCCAAAATAATTTCACTAAGGATGGCTTCAATTTCATGATTCTAGATAAAAATATATTCAAAATATAAACTACACAAAAATAATGTCATGATTTTTGAATAATTCTATTGTAGTGAAATCGATTTCACTATAGAACCTTGCAATTTGTAACTTGTCAAAAAATAGTAAAAAAAGGTAATACAATTTTTCTACTACCAATAATAATTTCACTATAGAAGGCATTGATCTCATAGTTTTCTCCTGTGTCTAATAGATTTAAGTCATATAGAATGATTTGATTGCTACAAAAAATGATTTCACTTATGATCTCTTTGAATTTGTAGTTAAACACTAACAAATTTGTTTTTGGTATAAAATGAAATTGAAAAGAAATTTGGAAGGAAAAAAGTAAATTAGATTGTTTAGAAAGATAATTATGGTAATAAGAATAAGGTAAATGGTCTATAAGATCTTGAAATATGTGTCTAATCTTTGGGTCCCACCAGACATGTCATTGTATAGATAAAAAATCGAAGAGAGGTTAGTTAATTGTTAGTGAATCAAAAATCAAAATAACTTGAAGACATAAATTATAAAGCCTAATCCCTAGGTTGAGATATATGGAAAATAATAAATAAATTCAATTGGAAGATAAATAACCATGATTTTTACCTCCCTTGAAGATTTACTTGTAGACTAGTCTAAAGAGGTTAAGCTTGACTTGTAGATGTAGAAGTCTTTATCAATGCTTGATTTCTCTCGTAATAACATCTCTCCTTGTCTACACTTATTTTGGATATGGTTTGTAATGAGAATTGGTTGAATGATGGCCTTGATATTTGGAAGAGCTTCACTTCCTTAGTTGACCATTTTGAAAGAATGTGTAGACCTTTTCCTTTTTATATTTGGTAAGTGATTGTGGATCATCCATCTTAAGATGAAGATCAAGGGTGCATGATTAGTCCTCCATTCTCATAAATGAGAAATATGAAGTGTGGAATAAAATGGGTAGAATATGTCATATAAATGTAATAGATTCAAATCATGACCCTTTGTGTATGTAAGAAGGGTGTAAGAGAAAGAGTGTGTAAGAGGGGTGTAAGAGCTTGTAAGATCTCTTACTTTCACACTTGGTATGATGATGTCACCTTGGGTGAATAAATATTCTTATTTTTAATTTATGAAAATAGGATAATTAAAATCCATGGATTTTCCTATTATATGAATGATTAGGATTAATTAAGTGGGATTAATAAATAATTATAAGAATGGTTATTTTGGTAAGGTTTAAAGTGTTGATTAAAGACATAATTAGAATTGACATAAAGTGTCCAATTTTAAGTGTCTACAATCAACTTATGGAATAACCATGGATAAATAAAGTATATATAGGAGGTAATGGTTAGTATTTTATCATAAAATTTTCAATATTGATCTTATTGAATTATTTTGGGTATTTCCCCTTCAATGTAGCCCATTCATAATTATCAAGTATTCTGCTCTTTTGTCAATTATTTTTGTGGATATGATTATTATGTTCTTAATTTTGTGGTATATTCCATTATTATGAAACATCTAAGTAGTATCATTACAAGTGGTATTAGATCATTTATTTTAGATAGTTTATACGGTGTTATTTTTTGGATCTGGTGTTATGGAAATCAAAAGAGATTTAAAATAGAAAAAAACATAACTCATAATCTAGGATTATTTTTGCCACTACAATATTGTTTGAAATATTTTTTTTGGAATTCTTTTTACATCCTTATGAAAATTAAAATTCATTTGATTCCTCTTGGTGAGATGATTTCAACATAATAATCTATTGGTGTGATTTTTTTGAGCCTAAAACCCTTCCTCCTATAGTTTGTGCATGGATAGTCCTAACACTTTCAAATGCCAGAAAGGTTAAGACACTAAAAAAACTCCTCACAATAATGACATGGATTCTCAAACTTCATATCCATTTATTTATGAGGCGGTTCAAATTTTTTTGTTAGATATATAAAGCATGGTAAGGAAGGATGATCTTGATGCAGTAAAAGGGGAAATTGATTTTATAAAGCACCAATTGCTAACTCTAAGTGATTAATTAACCACTATTATCGTTCAGGTTCCACAAAATAATCCTTCATTATTCTAATTGATTTTTCCTAATCCAAATAATCATAACTCCATTACTATTTTGAAGCACATGCTATGAAATGTGGAACTATAAAAGTTTTATGGTAAGGATCCACTCACTTAGATCAATCAAATAGAAAGATTGTTTGATCTACATCATACCCCATGTGTGAAAAGGTGACCATGGAATCTCTCTATCTAAAACCTAAGAAATTCATTTGGTATAGGTGGTTATGTGATCAAGTGCACTTTTATTACCTAGTTGAGTTTACTATAGAGATACATATGGAATATCATAATAAAATCTCACAAAACTACTTAAGTCAATTAGCAAAATTGAGATAAATAGATATTACTAAGGTTTATATTCAGTTAATTTCAAAATATATTCTTACGCATAGACAACATCAATGACAAAAATATGACTAAAATGTTCTTGGGGGGCTTAAGGATAACATCCAATTTGAGGTTCACATGATTAATCTAGTATTTATTTTTGAAGCCCTACCATTCTCATGCTAGGCAGATGAAAAATATTTATTCAAAAAGAGGGCTTACACTCATGGTTGAGAATGTAATTTCATAACATAATCATTTGTGAAACATATAGGATTGAACCCTTAAAAAATTGAAGAGAAAGATTACAAAGGGTCATGTTTTGGCTGTGAAAATAAGTGGAGAAAAATACATAAATGTACTAAAAATTAGTTTTTCTACATTGAAAGATTCAATGAAGATGATGAATATGATGAGGCTTTAGGTGAGGGTTTGGAAGAGCCAGAGGAGGAATCTAAAGATTCTCACTTTACTATCTTTTGTCATGCCCTTTTAGGTATATTTACTTCTTAAACTCTTAAAGTGGTATGATTCCTTAATAAATAAAAGGTGACAATGTTGATCAATTCATGAAGTACATAATTTAATCAACAATAAGTTGGATACTCATTTGAACTATTTTATTTATCCAACTCTAGAATTTTAATTCATAATTTTAGATGGTGGCATAGTTAATTATTCTAGAAAATTCCATAGTATAAAGATTTTCATGGGGGACTACCTACTTAATTATCCTATGTTTGTTATTCCCATTTGTGGGGATGACATTATTTTGGGAGTATAATGGCTCATGAATGTGGGCACAATAGAGATGAATTTATAGGAACTATTCATGCACTTTCATTCTGAAGGTAGGAAATTTAAATTATGAGGGTTATGATAAAAGTATCCCCAATTAGATAGTTCACACTAGATGATAAGGATTATTTAAAATGGGCTAAAGGATTTTTAGCATGATTGTTTTCCATATAAGTTTAGCTAGCACATGATTTTACACATCCCTATTTACAAATGATTCTTTATGACCACCCAATTTTTTTTGGTGCAATACCAATATGACCACCACCAAGTAGAGAACACGATCATGCCATCAAACTTATTACAAGTAGTACACCACCAAACATTAGAACATATAGGTATTTATTTAATCTTTTTGGGATTATTGGTGTATTATTCATAATTTAGTTAAAGTGTTTAAGTAGTAAAATCAATGAATAAATAACAGTAATTAAGCTACTGATTTATATAATTTGATTGTAATTTAAACTTTTCTACAAATAGTAATAAGAGTAAGAAAATAAGACTTAGTTGGAAATTAACTACTACGACTAAGACAAAGACTAGAAGTCACTGTATAGGACAGATATTGTCACAAATCAGGATCTGACCTTTGTTTAGTGAAAAGACAAGAGTATCAAAAACAAGACATCTTGGTGTTCGATACTATAGTCTACCTCTACCACTTTTATCCTAAAGATCTGAGATTTTTGGGTTTTATTTACCAGGTTTGTGTGACCCTAAGCATGGAGTTTCAATAGCTCTTAGTCTATAGAGATCCATATAGAGCTGATTTTATCTTCAAACACTAGAACTCATTGTGTTTTGACCAACTTTGAGAAATAGGGGGGTTAGTGTGTGTAAGTTCACTGATGTGTATCCACACCCCTTATGTGGGCATGATGCCTAAATACCAATATCCAAAGAGGGATAAAGCCATATGTAGTTATCTCACTTGATGTGATTTATGTAATAGTGTGTATGAAGATAAAAAATGCTAATTTGGGTGTGTTTGATATGACTAGGGACTAGTGTAAGGATTTGAATAAGCTAAAAATAGTATTGGATGGTTGTATCCAATGAATAGGGAAATATTCTTGAATAGTACTGCTTGTATTCTTTCTTGATTTGTGATATTTTCCAACCCTTTCTAAATGAACTTTGAATGGGATTTTATAAAGATATATTGGTCATGGGATAGATGTGCTCATACTAAGCTAACATAATGAAAAAGAGAAATTGGGGGAAAATGGTAATCTAGGCTCAAAATGTGATTAGATAGGAGTGTTGAAAAGGGGACACTTTAGGGTTCAGTACTATAGTCTAAGTTAAGCACTATTATCCTAAGCTAATGAGACCTAAGGGGATGGATCTATCATGAAAATATGGGTCTAGATTAGTTGGGATCAAGTTTGGAAGGCTATGGATGATTGGGAATCAGTGAAAAGATGCCTATGAGGGTCATGAAATCAAGAAAGAGGGACCTATGGGATGGATGTCACAAGTCACACTCAAGTTACCAATTTTCACATTTTATATGACTACATTCCCCCCCCCTTTATTCTAGTGATGTAACAAAGTGAAATTCTAAGATAAAGGTAAAGTAAAAAGAGTACCTAGACTTACCTACATGGGTGAAGCTCATGAATCTATTGTGATGTTGGGTGTGCATAGAAAGAGCATGTTTTGAAGTGTGAATATTCAAGAGACAACAAAGAGTAAATTAGTTATTACTAGATATGTTATATCTAAAATAAAAACATACAAAATTAGGTAAGAGAGATAGGAAGAGAAAGGAATGAGTACACCTCATTGGGTACGTAAACTAATACAAAACCTATTATGATACTGATTGATGTTGGATGATGTTGTAACAAGAGTAATATCACAAATGGAGTTGAGTGCTCAATTCCCTGAGAGTGGCTGAAGAATGAAAAGGCTGGCCCTTTGGCTCCATAATAATCCACTAAGTGAAGCTATGTGGTCATGCATGTGTTGATCAATGTTTAGACTATGTGTCTAATCCCTTTGAGTAGGTGGCTCAAGAATACAAAGGCTAGCTAGTCCTTTGGCTCCATCATTGCATCATAAAGTGAAGCTATAAACTAATACCAATATGAAATGAGTATCGTATAATATGGATCTTGAAGCCCATGAATGCTATATAATCTAACAATGTTGGCATGAATAGATAAATGTATGCTAGAAACTAGGCCACTCTTGGCCACTCTGGAAGATGGAGATTAGGCTTATATGAAAACCTCTCCAAAACTGAGAACTAGGCTTATATAAAAATGATTCTAAAATGTGGAGGTTAGGCTTGTATGAAATCCATTCTAAAGTAATTAAAACAAAGTATAGATGGAGTAAGGCACATAACTACTAAGAATACCTAGGTAATATACTAAACTCAAAAAGTAAAGAAAACAAATGTGCATCATACATTGCCCCCAATCACTGGTGTCTAAAACATGGATTCTGATCTAAAAGTTATACCAAGTACCATATCTAAAACTACAAGTGAGATCCATCATGTCATGCATGATGCCCCCTATATCTAGATTCTCTAAGCAAAGGTGTACTAAAAACTATTGATTTTGAACTAGTCTAATTATGCAAAATTGTAGCTAAGCCTACTTTTCTACTTTCTTATGGAAAGTCTAGTTTTTTTGTTATTTGGATAAGATCACTAAAAATAAGACACCCTAGTGTCTGGCATTATTTTCCATGCCTAACATTGTTGTCCTTTGCTGAAACTAAAAACTGTTCTAGAATCATCGCTATTTTTTAGTTTATTTTGCCTAGTTTGACCTCTGATTACTATTCTAAGTATTCTAAAACTAGTTTTTCAACTAGTAGGAGCTCTGATCTCTGTGGCAAAACCCTTATTTTTTACCCCACTTTTGAGGGTAGGAATGAAGACCTTGAAATGACTACCCTAAAAAAAAGAGACCTATAAGTTTGTTATGCTACAAAATACATGATATATCAATGATAATCGACAATATATCTCAAGATATGACATGGTTTATAATGAGAGATTATTAGATAAACAAGGGTATGCCTAGATAGATATAATAATGTAATAACATGTGCAATGCACTGAATTATAACTATAGGTATAGTTAGTTGTTAGTTGTTAGTTATTAATTATCATAAAGGGATAGAGCTTGATGTCCATCATGGCATCTAAGAAATCAAGATAATGCATGATGTGGATCATGGAATTGCAAACAATTGAAAAGCAATCAAGCAAAAAACACACAAGGTAAGAAGCAAGAAGCATACAAGGGTAGATAACGGGCCAAGAAAACAAGGGACATGGGAACATGTCACTCAAATTGGAAGCCAAGTATATAAGGCATGTTCAAATTCCACATACACATATAATTGAAACAAGCAAGGTTGGTATGAAAGCCACAAGCACATATAAGAGTACAGGTAAAGGACATTGGCAAATGTTCTAAGGAACACACATGAATAGAATCAAAGGACATTGGAAATTTTCCTAAGACACACACAAGACATAGAAGAAAAGGACATTGGAAAATGTCTTAAGGTATATATAGAAGACAAACAAGAACTGAGAAATACAATCACATCTAGCTACATAAAGTAAAGAAGGAAAGCATGCAAATACTAAAAATATAATCACATCTAATTAATCAAAGCAAGAAGTGAAAGTATGAAAGACATGTTAGTATAGGACTAGGTATATGCTAAGAAATACATAAGTGCTATATACTAGTGAGTGTCGATAGAGTAATCTATGCAAGCTAGTAAGTATTATACATTAAAATGATAACTAGAGTGTGTGGTGTAGGAATGGCATACCATGGATGGTGTAGTCATGTAGAAAATGCCCCTAGTGGGTATATGTATCAATGTCTCAAATGCCAAAGTAGGATGCCCCCTTGATGGGTAGAGTGAAGTAATAAAAGAGATGGATGTCACTGCACACACTCAAAGGAGATCAAGTGAAGCATGGTAATATAGATAAATTGACAAATAATAACATATAACAATAAATGTAAGTTTAACATACTAGTAGAAATGTAAAGCATGGATAATGCATATAATCAAAATGTTTTTGGTATTTTTGATTTGTTTGAACTTTTTTGTATTTTGAATGTTTTGAGCTATGTATAATCAAGCATAAGAAACTATGTATAGGTAATACTAAGAAACTATGTACAAGTAATACTAAGTAGAAATGATACTAATTGATGACTCTCAGGGGAGACTCCCTATCATGGTATCCTATATCAAATAAAATAATCATCCATGATTATGAAGCATGAAGGAATGATTGAAAATATGACTCTAAATATTTAGATTCATTTTCAATATCTTAGAAATCATCATAACCTATATTGTTTCACTCATCATTATCATCTTGATTTTGAACCAATAGAATGCAAGTGTTGACTTTTGTTGTATCTGGATATTTTCCTTTGATAAATTGTCTATGAATAATTTTACTTAGGATGTTCAATAAATCCCAAACCTTGGTGATAAATATTATCAACTACTAGAATAAGAGTAGTGATGCCTTGAGCCTGCTTGCCCAGGCCTTGACCTTGATAATCAAATTGTTGTAGATATTTTTGACCAAACCCATACTACTTTGAAAGTTGGGCCTTATTTTAGAGAGGTATATTTGCATTTTTTTTATGCTTGACATATTATTGTGATAGTTTTTCTTGCTCTGATTTTTATTTTTGATCTTTTTGTTGTTTTGATCTATGTTTTGGTAACCACTTTTATACTATTTCTGAATTTGACCCTTTGTGAATGTGTTCTAATGTCACTATGGATTTCTTGACTAATTTACCTTGTATAGGTTCCTCATTAGCAATGATATATTGTATATTTTTTTCAATAACAAACATGAATCTGTGTGATGCCCATGCATTTTATGATATGCATAATAATATCTAGATCTTCTCACTAGATGTAGAGGAGGTATTTTGACCAACTTAGATTTAATCATTTCCCTTAGTACCTTAATTTAACTCTTATTTTATATTTGAATGATTTTTGAAACATTATTTGTAGGGTTACTTTGTTGTGATTTCTTATTTTGAGATGTAACATTTCTTGTAACCAATTGACTAAGTGAAGGTGCATATACATGATTGATACTAAGGTGCCTTTGTGGCTTTTGTGTTATAATATGATTTTATAATATTGTGATGTTCTTATGTACTTTCTGATTCTACATTTGTGTTGATGATTCTAAATGTACCACAAGTGATCTAAGTGTTTAAATAACACTTCTCATTTTAGGATTCAAAAGATTCAAGGCATGAGTTACATGTATTTGGCAATTATGATGCCTATGGTGAAATAACAACAAAGCAATGTAGAGTGTTCTAAAATATTTATAAGGTTTGATGGTTGGGAGCCATATTGGTGCCTTATTTTATGAATATTAATGCTAATTTTGAAAAATCAGCCCAGATCTGAACTATGACTAAACTAAATGGTTATGAGCAATGTTTTAAACCAAAGAGAGCTATTTAAAGAAAGAGCAAAAGGAAAGGGTAGAGTAATAAAGAAATGGTGATGGTTGATCCTTGATTGTGAACATATTGACAAAGTTTCAATAATTAATAAACATGATCTTAACCAACATATAGTGTAAAGTAGCCTAAGCTCACATCTCACTACAAACCAAGCCTAATTCTAAAGATAGGATGACAATACAAGTAAGAACTATATTTACTTTTAAAATTTTACACCGCATATAGATAGCTAATGCACGTCTTTGTTGCAGAGCAAATAAAATGAATTAAACTCAATTTCATTCAACTAACCTAGCATTACACAAGTTAGCAACCCTGTAATTAATGATCTAACTCAGTATTTATAGAAACTATTCATATTCAAACTTAGACAAACAATTGAGAAACTTAGTAATTTAAACACATCAACCCAGATGATTCATACAAAATTCCTTGATATTTTGTATTAATTAATTAAAAGTGGTACAAAAATAGATCAAAGTCTCTCCTATTATAAATGGTAATACATGCTTTTATAGAAGAGCTAGGTAGTATACCAACCAATCTAAAAATATAGGTGTATAAAGATAAAGATAGTTGTATTTGTAAAAAACTATGACACATGTGTCTTTTACAATCATGTTGACCTAGAGGCAATCATGCTAACAAACTAGTGTGTGCCTTTAAAAAATAATATGCCAACTCTTAGGTAAACCATAATTAGGATGTTGGAGGTGGGGCCATTTGTCATTTAAGGATGCTCATATCTCGCTCATGTTATTCATCCACTAGGCCAAAGTCTACAACCAACCTTGTGATACACTCCTCTTCTTGATTAGCTAGCTCATCAAAATCCTTTTCATTCCTAGCCAAATATTCCTTAATGATTTTGGCTTCAATGATCCTCTCCCATGCATTGAATATCATGTCTAATATTCTACTATTATCTTGCCCTGACTATCCTTGGATTTTACCCTTGATTTTTTGAGTCACCAAAGTGGCTCTGTGTTGGAACTCTTCATCACTAATAATACCTAGGGTAGTGGGCTGTGTAGGATCCTTGAGCATAGTTCCTAGGATCTTCTCAATTCTACCCATGAGCTCTTTCTCCTCCTCAATAGGTTCTTCCATTTTGGTATGCCAAACACTCAAGGCTTGGACCTTGTCTACAATAATTCCCAAAATGGCACTTAGGTGCCCCATGTTGATGGCTATAAAATTTGATATTTGCTTCTTAACTTGAATATTAAGAAGTTGGGCAATCTTATCCTCAAAAGTTTTCCATTGAGTAACTAGCTCCTTAGCTAAGGTGGCCTAGTTTTCCAATACATCCTACCTTAATTTCATAGAATTTAGTGATATGAACATGTCATGGAATGAATCTTCAAGAATTTTAATCATTGAATATAGTACTAAGATAATTTATTGAGTTTGAAAATTCTCCTTTTCCTTCTTTAGGTTCTTAATTCTTTGTACTAATCCCTGGACACCAGCCCTAGCTTATTGAGATTGAGCCTCAATTAAACTTTCCACATCTTCAAGGATGGGAACCTTTCTAAGTTGTCCTCTAATAGGGGTTAGCCTGTGAATGGTTCCAACTTTCAAAAGGTGAATTCTTCTTAACCAATCATAGTTATCCTTGTGGTGATCCTTTCCAATCCTACTATGTCTAGGTGTAATTTGACTTTAACCTTTGGCTCCTTGAAATTTGGAGGCTTAGGTACCTCCATACTTGCACTACTAGAGGCTCTTGGGATGTCAATTTTCTATCCCCCCTGAATATGTCAAATTTGTATTCTTCTCTCTTGTTGCTTATCCAATATATCATTGATCCATGGTTTGATATTATCATGTATTATCAATCCAACCTGTGTCAAGGCCCATGAAGGAGAGAGGGATGGGATATTCTAAAACTTATCATAGATGAACTAGTCAGGGATGAGTGGTCCATGGATTCTCATCATTGAAGAGGTTGAATTCACTATTAGGTTAAGTAAAGGTCAATCTAGGATTCTTCCTTAGAGTCATAAGAACCAAGGCTAGCTCTAGTTTCCTTTTCTCTTTTTCCAATGGAACTATCTCCTTTCCTGCCTGTTCAAAGGGATCCCATTCTCTATCTAAGCCATGTGCTACTACTATATCAATGAGATCACCCTATAATGTCTCTTCTAGCTCAAGATCTATCATGTCATTGAATTCCATGGGAGAAGGTGGCCTTTGTGGGAGTTTTACAGGTGAGGGACCTTCGCTAGGTCTATGTTCCAATCTTGGTTCACCAACTTTCTCCTTGCCTTTATCCTTTCCAACTTGAGGTTATTCATCCTAAGGCTATTTAACTTGAGGCTCTTGATGGTGGGGTTGAGTTTCATAAGGCTGCCCTTGATCAGATGGCTCCTCATGAGTGGTCCTAGATGATCTTGGTAACAAATTATATTTCAAGGGATGTAACTTCCATATCTCCCCTATAGGCTTGTTGTCCTTGATCAATCTACATTCCAAATTGATATTGTAGATTTTGATTCTAGAGAGCACTTATTCAAAATTCTTTGCTCTAATATACATGTCATTACTAACACCTAGCTTATGTTCATATTCAATCTTAGGGATCATCTCTCCTTAATGTCGTTAACCACCCTACCCCTAGGGTCCCACATTTTAAGGTCATCTAATTGGAAATCAAAAGAATTCTTGTATTACCATGATTTTCAAATGCTTCCATTCTTTGATTATAATCATCCCAATAGCCAATGGGAAGGGGTAGATTTTGACTTTCCTCTTTTCTTTGCATACCTTGTCCATACCCTAGATGATTTGGGAGGCAATCTCTTGCTTGAAAAGATTGTTAGAGACATAGATTGGTAGCCTGTAAGGTTGGGTTATGATCCACTCTATCCTAATGATAGTGCATTCTAGATAATACCACACATACCCCATGGTTTCTATCTATCTCTTAATAAGGGGATGCAATCTTGCTATAATAATTCCTGTGATGGCTTCATATATGGTTGGGAAACACAATCACATATGAATTTCATGTGGCTCTTATACTTGAATATGTACAATTTGGAATAATGGTGAGAAATTATGGTTCTACCATTAGGGGACCAATTCCTAATGCTAGGGAAGGATACAAAATCTAGAAGGGAATCCAACAAATCAGACATCATATAGAATTGCTTAGAGGTCCATCTTTTGATGGCTATGCATTTCTTAGATAAGAAGAAGATAATTAGGTCCCCTACTAGAGGGGTTAATTTATCTTCTATCATGAAATGGACATAAGACACCCAGTCTTTGTTTACATATGTTTTGGAAGGGGCACCGAAGGCTTGATTCAGTAGGGTCATGGCTATTCTAATGGATTCCATAAATTGGAGAATGGGAATCATGCCATCTAGGGTTCTAAAGACATGGGGTATTTGGACTAACTAGGGTGTGAGGACTAAATTAAGGTCTTAGGTGATGGCCCAATTCCTCATATCAGGGAGGTTGAGATGGGGTAAAGTGAGCTTGTAATATGTTTTGAAGGCCATAAGAGAGATGTATGTGACCCTTTTTAAACTACCTTATTGAATGATCCATTCCCTATATATCTTATAATCAATAAATATGGGTGCATTACCTCTAGTTTCACTGTGGCATAGTGGAGACCAACCATTTGAATTGCAACCAAGTCATTATACCTTTGATTCATTATGGCATTCCTTTTTTCCTCCTAGAAGATATGATAAAACTCATCTATCAAGAAGTATAATTTAGACTAAGTCCTCACTCCATAGATGTTCAAGGCTACCAGGTCCAACTCTGTATCCTTGAAAATGGTTCCTTTATAATTAAAGGTCAGATAAATTTTAGGTTCCATCTTCAATTGCTGCCTACCAACCAACATTTTTGATGTTATTGAGTTGTTCATACTATATTTCCAAGGGTTCTTATTATAGCACTTATTCTCAGGAGGATAATTACGCTATCTTGATTTAACTATAACCAATTGAACCACTTTAAGTCTTTTTTATAGAGGTTTTAAGGTTCAAAGCTTTAATGGTAGGAGATATTCAGACTTTAAATTCATATGTGTTTTGGTTTTGATGGAGACCCTTTTGATTTACACCCTTAAATTTTTGAGTTCAAAATATCTTTGACTTTGACCTTTTATGCTTACATGGAGTCCATGTGGCATCATTCTAGGATTTTTGTGGCAATATTCATAAGCATCTTTTAGATACTAGCTATTGGATTTTAAAAGATTCCTTTTATTTTGTGTCATTGGATCAAATATAGTGAGTAAGCATGATCCATCAATCTAATTCTAAATACTTACCCTTTATTGGTCCAGTGATCTCTAGGTTTATGATCATGACACTTGGCATCCTAACAAATTTTTCTCATGTTACGTATCTTTTGTCAGTTGTCACCTTGGTTTAGAACTAGACACATGTCAAGATCATATATCTTTGAAAAATGCTTGGGTATTTTACACTGTTGGATCAAATCCAGTGAGTGAGTGATTGTCATTGATTTCTTATCTAGTCACAACTCAAATGAAAATGTGACATGCATTATTCCTAGAATCTTGGGATGCCTTTGAAAATTTTACTTGGGCCTCACACCATTAGATCAAATCTAGTGATATGATGATAGCTATCAATCCATATGGGGGGTTTAGTCATTAATTAGATGCATTTATTAGGTGGGTCCCTTTATTTCTTCCTTTCAATCATTAAGTCACCACATGTCTAGTGCTCAAAGCCTTATGATCCTTTTGACTTTTACTCTCACATCTCACACCATTAGATAAAATACAAAAAACAAGTGATTTCCATTAATCTATCATGGTGAATGTTATTTAACCCAAATCCTTTCAGTTAGGATGCTCTATCTAATCAAATATAGTGAGAAAGCATTGATCATAGGATCCTACAAAGAGTGAAAGAGATAACTATTAGACTCAAAGACATAAATAAAATCACCTAGCATAAGGAATTAATTATAAGGTCAAGATAATTATCAGATCCTTGATATTAATGACCTAGGTTAAGTTAGGTAATGTAAAAAGGGACATCATGGAACCATGTTAAATTAAACTTGAGGAACTTAGGAAAAGAAAGGGGGAAGAAATAAAGAAGAGTTTGAGTTATATTGTGAAAACATGACTTAAACCCAGACAAACCCCTTGTTTATATCTTCTTTTAAATTGGTTCCCACCAACTTGGCTCCCTCTAATATTTGAATTTGAATCAAGGGCCACCCAAGGTTTTTGAACATAGAACCCTAAATTCTCCATGGTAGCTGAAAAATGACTCACATAAACTTGTTACTAGGATTAGTCTAAAATAAGAGGATTAAATCACACAAGAATGTTCCTTAATAGAGTGGATGATATTCAACTTTTTTTAAAGACTTTAATGTTTAGATGACTTAGAACTTGGGCACAAAGACTTCTCAAGGGTCCTTAATTTTTAAATAAAAGGGGGTATATTCATCCCAAAAAATGGCAACTTCTGGGGGAAACATATCAATATGTTAGAACTTTCAGACTCTGAGTTCAGACAAACATTGAGTTCATCATTCCACTTGATCAAAGAAACTACCATCTAGATCAAATTAGGGTTGAAAAAACCTTGCACTTGTGGATTTGAGGTCAAATATCAAGACATACTTGAGTTGTGTGTGTGCTTTGATTCCACTTACTATTTACCATAGGATTCAAGAAGTAGTTTTAGCTTCCTACCTTTAATCAGTTATACTAACCTAGAGTACACTAAAGATTCATTATGAATAATGGTTTTGCTTAGGGAGGCCTTGGGAATTACTCTACTACTAGCCAAGTATCCATAGCCCTAACAGAGATACCTTTGGCTCCACTTATGACCTTACTCTATTACTAACTAGGCATCCATAACCCTGATAGAGATTGCTCAAATCACCTTTGTGTGAAAGATTCATTTTTTGCTTTGTATTCTTATTTTTTTTTGTATTTTTATATCTTTATGCTTCTATTAAGGTTGGGAACCAAGATAGCCAATTTAGGGTTTGGTCAAATATTTGGTTTTGGGAGGATCACTCAAGGCTACAACTCTTGTTTTAGGCAAGGATGTTGATTAAGTGATAGCTAATGGCACACTCTTGATAGTTTAAGTCTCCAATTATTGAGTGTAAATATTATTAAAAGTAGTGTGGATCCAAGGTCATGACTTAGGTCTCATGGAATGACTTTATCTCCACTGGTCTATACTTAGTTTCTCCAGGCTATATCATAATCCTCAGTTCCAAGACCATGGTTTCTTTTGTATGGGGTTTATACCTTATTTTTTAGAATTTGGGCATATATTGAGCATGTTTCATAACTTCTAGGTTCAAAGATGTCTCCAAGGACATCTTGAAATCAAGGAAAACAACAAATAAGAAACACACAACATAAGGAAAAAAGAAAGACAAGGAAACCAAACAAATATGAACAAACATATATACAAACCAAGGATAAGAAAGGAAAGATGTTCAAAGAAAACTAACTAACCTACCTAATTTAATCTAATCAGGTTACATCTCACTCTATGAAGACCCCAGGAGGGGTGGCAGAGAAGTAGTGCTTGATGTATTGCCCATTAGTAGGCAATATGAACTCTGCACCTTGTAAATCCTTAATCTTAAAGGTGTTATTATCTAATGTCTTTATAATATGGTATGGGCCAATCCATAGGGGTGTGAATTTTCCATGCTTACCTTTGGGTTTGGATTGTTTGTCCCAAAAGAGGACTAAGTCTCCCTACTTGAACACTTTGACTTTAGACCTTTTGTCAAACCATCTTTTCACCATGGCTTGATGTCTACTAAAATTAGTGAAAGAATTTTCTCTATCATATTCCATTAGAATGATGTCTAATATCTTAGAAGTGAAATTTTCTTGACATGCATCCATGTGTTCTTGCATAAATTTGTATGTAGGCAACGTAAGAGTAATGGGAAAAATGGGCTCCTACCCATATACCATCAAAAATGGTAAAGCCTTCAAGGCTTGCTTGATCCTTGTTCTATTAGCCCAGAGTGAAAATTTGAGTAGTTTATGATAAGTTATAGGTTTGCCTTTTGCAGAGGTTTTTATTTGTATATTCAGAAACACCATTCCATTAGGGATAGTGATTGGAGGAAAATTTAAGTGTAAAATCATTATCATAAGCCCATTCAGTCATCTCAATTGAGATTAATGTAGACCCATTATCACATACTAGTGAAACTAGGGTCCCAAATCTAGTACATACATTATCCTCTAAGAAACTGATCACTTCTTTTATTTTACATTACTTGGTGGCCACTACCTCAATCCATCTAGTGTAATAATCTATGGTAGTCAAGACATATTTGTGACCTTCAGTTGAGTTGGGGTTGATCAATCCAACAAAGTCTAGACCCCATTGTGCAAATGGTTTGTTAACCATGCTTGGTTGTAGAGGCATAACTACCTTTAGTTATTTGGTGTTGAATAGTTGACATGAGTGGCATTCTCTCACATGCTTGTGAGCATATTTGAAGATACTAGGCCAATAGTAACTAGACCTTAGGATTTTGTGATTTGTGGTTCTTCTAGAGGGAAGTCCACTACCCATATTTTCATGAAAGGTGTACATAATTTGGGTGGTTTGTTCTTTTGAAACATATATTAGGTAGATTCCTTTAAATTTCCTTCTATACAAGATTCTATCCTTGATGAGGTAGTGGGCTACCATGAGTCTCAAGGATCTCTTTTGCTCCCTAGATAGACCTAAAAGACAAATACCATTGATTATCAAGTATATGATTGAATCATACCATTCATTATTTTGAAAACTATGCTAGCATACTTGCATGACACTTAGCCTAGGGCTAGTATTAGAAATCATCTGAATCAAACCTTGGTATCTTACCAATTTTTATACCTTCATTTCTAAGTCATATTCCTACAAAAATAATAACCACTTACCTTTACATTCTCCAAAATCATTTTGACTCAACATAAGCTTAGTGGTAGGGTTAGGTAGAATAGCATGCACCTTATTTATGAGGATGTAGTGCCTAAACTTCTTTAATACCTTTACTAGTGCATATGGATGCTTATCAATCATGGAATAGTTTAGTTCAAAATTATTAAAATTAGTACTCATGAAGGCTATTGGGTGGTCACACCCTTACACTTTTTGAGTCAATACAATAACCATAGTATGGTTAGATGCAAAAGAGTAAAGGTAGAAATCTTTTGAGAAATTTGGACTTATAAACACTAGGGATTAGCCAATGGCCTCTTTGATGTTACTGAATGCCTTCTTAGATTCTTCATTCCAAATTACCTTGGAATTTTTCTTGAGAATGTCATTCAATGGCTCGACAATTTCTACAAAACTAGAAATGAACTTCCTTACAAAATTTATTTTTCCAAAGAATGACTTTAGTTCTTTCCTACTATTTGGGAGCTCAATTCTAGATATGGCCTCCACTCTTTCAGGGTTTATGGTCATGCCATATTTGGTTATTACATAATAGTTTACCTTAAATTACACAATTTTTTTCTTAGGGTTCAAGAAAATGCCATACCTTCTACATCTCTCAAAAAATTATTATAAGTGCATAAAGTGATCTTCCCTATTTTTAGAGAAAACTATTAGAGCATACATATAAATGATGAAGCACTTACCAATTAGACCTTGGAAGGTGTGGTCGATGGATATTTAGAAGGTAGCTCCTACATTGATTAGTCCAAAAGGCATCCTTTTGTAAACAAAGGTTCCCTACTTTATTTTGAAGGTTGTCTTCATCCTATCTTCTCTATTTACCAATACTTGGTTATAGCCTAACAATCCATCTAAGAAGGACATCATAGATGAAACTAAAATATTTTGAATTACTTGATCTAGAGAAGGGAGAGGATAGTTTTCCTTCTTTGATGCTCTGTTTAAATTCCTAAAGTTAATACAGAGCCTAATCTCACCATCCTTCTTCCTGACCAACACTAAATTGGCCACCCAAGTTAAATGTCTAATAGGAAAGAATATTCTAGCCTCCAATAATATTTTCAAATATTTGAAGATCATACATTATAACATGGGGTTTAATGGTCTTTGTTTTTATCTCAAAGGTTTACAACTTTCTTTAAGGGGTATGGTATGGGTAATGACCCTTGGATCAAATATATTTAGGTCATCATATGACCATGCTATAACATCCTTGTACTTGGTAAGGATTTCTTTGGATTTTTCATTTTCAAAATGTGTGCAAGCCTTTCCAACATTCACTAGTTGGGGTTACTCTTGGAGGCCAAGATTCATAGTATTGTAATCCTTTCCACTCACTTTGGGATTTTGGACACCTCAGCTAGTTTGTCTTGATCAAACAATATTTCTAGAGCAATCATCCCTTTATGGATTTTATTATCATTCAATTAAATGACCTTGATATAAGATTTGTTCCCTCCAATTGTATTTTCATCAATGCAATCAATGACATGGGTTTTAAATGCCCCATAATTGGTTAAGAAATCCAATATCTTCTAGTCATCATTAAAGACTTGAAAATGATTAACATTATTAGGTACTGATAGGCATGGGACTAATTCAATACTAAAATTATTAGAGTCTAGATTAGGCATGATATTTGTTGTAACAAATGCTAACTCATCCATAGCTTGGTTTTCTTCCCTAGGAATGGAAGTGATGTTGAAAGCATCAAAAGACTCAATCAAGTCCCAAACTCTAGAATTATAATTATTGAGGTATGAGAGTTTACATTGGTACCTACTCTTAACTTGTTGACCACTAGTTCAAAGTCACCAAGAACTAGTAGTTCCTTAGCTTTATTCTTGATAGCTAATTGTAAACCAATGATGAGAGCTTCATATTCAAAAAGATTATTGGTGCAGGGGAATTGGAGTCTATAAGAGGCATGGTACCTTTTGATTTTAGGATCAGTTAAGATAATGCCAACACTTGATCTAGACTTGTATCTAGCACCATTAAAATACAATTTCCATAGCCTAGGAGGAGTTTTCATGTCCTTCAGATCATCTAACCTATTAGATTTTAGGGTGAAGAAACTTAAGTCTGAGTCAATTATGTTGACTCTTTCATTTACAACATTATACTCCATTATCATATGTTTCATTTTTGGTTCCATCTCAACTCTAATTTGATTTGGGACTCCTTTCCAAGGTATCCGTAAGTTGAAGTAGTCATGATGAGCTGTCTAAAAGAATAACGCTTTCCACAAATAGGTATATATATTCTTCTTCATTACAACAAGTGTTTGCCCTCAGGTTTGGTCTATTAAACTGTGAACTTCCATCTCCTCAATGCATTCGTCATAGATTCTATGAGTTATTTCAACAGTGAGTTTCAACCAATAGCATTTACCATTTCTGAGATTCAACTTTCCAGTCTTACAAATTAACTTCTACAACATAGTTAACTTGATCTTTATCAATTTGAGCAACACACTTATGCAGCGTTGTTCAGTTCTTTCAAATTTAATGGCACGGACAGCTTTTCTAACATGTATCAACATCTACTTCAATTGCATATTCCTTAATCTTCTCATCGGATAACAGATTGAAAGTGTCCTGTGCAATGATATTGGAATCTGGTAATCTCATTATATTAGCCTCCGACAACAGTTCCCAGGTTGTTTGGGAGAGTTTGGATATCCAGGAGATACATGGTTGCCCTCGATGAAAATGTGGAAAGGCATGAGGCTTACTTCTTGGAAGAGTTCTGTGGATCCTGCGCCTAGACCTTTCTCTTTAGGAATGGAGCCATCCCCCAGAGAGACTCAATTTCTACTCTTGTATAACAAGACTGTAAAATATTGGTCCAGTGGAGAGTGGACTGATGACAGTTTCATGAATGTGTCAGAGTTGAAAAGTATTTTGAAGTATGAGATGCCCTTTGTGAAGAAATCGCCTTCAAAAATGTACTTCATTCAAGCACCACAAATTGCTAAGCTCGAGCACAGACTTCACTGGCCATGCGCATATCTTGGCTGCATCTTTCCACGGACACAACCTGCCAAAAGATTTCCGTGGGATCCTCCATCGGTATCTGATATTGGACTGGAAGAATTGTTAATTCTAGCGGTTACTATATCATTAGGCGGGGGAGGCAGAGGCGAATTGATTATATACGTCCTTCTTGAGTTGGTAAACTGTGAATGTAATCAATCATTCTTCTATTCCTTGCCACCCATCTACAACTTCTACCAAATTTAAACAAGAACCATTCGTCCCACCATAAAATATCTAAGATACAGCAGAGAGAGAGCACGTTCAATCTCCTTGACTGGTCGCTGGGCCTTATCAAACAAAATAAAGCGTCTCTCCTCCTTTGAACCTTCGGGACTGTCTAGGAGTGTCAGTATCACGTGGGATGCTTACATGATAGAGGGATGCAAAAATTGGATTCTTGTCCCGAAGGCAACTGGTTTTTGTAGTAAAAAAAATGTTCTGAGATGTTTTTGCAGCTTTGGAATCTTGTTAGAGTGGTGAATCTGGTTGGTTTTGGGATTACCAGCAGGTTTGTAGATACAAATAAAAGTATTGACGCCTTCCCTAACAGGAATGTTACTTGACTTTAAACATAAATCACAAGCTGGGTTCTGCGTCCCTGTTCTTTCCTACGCCAATGGTCTCTATTTGGGGACTCCCAACAAACTAAGCAATGGATTTGTATTACTATTTCAAACCTGTGTTTTCCCTTTCTAAGTTTATAAAGAAATCATTGAACTCCCAAAATGCATACAAACATTTACTCACAGGTTATAAGGTGGCGAATCAATCCACAGACTTGATTAAATTCATCAGATTAAAATTTACATACTTATAACAAAATATATCAAAGATCATACAGACCTCTCCTTTTTTTTTTAACTCAACCAGAACAGCTTTCCATTCAGTCAAGGATTCAACAAATTCTTTGCGCCTTCCACTCCACCTACGCTCCTGGCTATTTTATCTACATACTTCTGTCCTTCCTCCTCTTACAGCAACTTTTCTTTCTATGAGAGGTCCTTACCTCTCTTCCTACGCCCTGTTTTTCTTCTCTTCTTTTTTTCTATATTTAATTTTCTTGTTTTTAAAAACCTCCTCTCTCTAACTTCTACGCCAACTTGGGCTGAAGGTAAAACAGAAACAGTTTTCAATTTACTAAGGTTGAAACCATTTCAACCATTCTCCCATTATTCCCTCAACAGCCCAGCAATCATTTTCTTTTTACGTTTATCTTTTTACAATTACTCCTCAGTTTCAACATTTTAGACGAAAATACAATAAATTTAATTTTCAATTTCATCATGACCACGTCTTGCCAAGACGTATGTAGATGCTCCTGCATCATACTCTCTCTCTAGAAACAATTTGAACCTTGGTTCAAATGAACTGTTGCCTCCATGCTTTAGTCTTTACTGTATGCCTGGATTCCAAGGTGTTCTTGTCAATGCCAATGCTTGTCTTTGATAGTCTCTGTATCTCATCTTGCTTTTCTTCCTCTTCTGGTATGTCCTTCTCCTCATCTCCTTCTCAGCTGCAATCTCCCACTTCCATGTTTCATTTTCATATGTGTCTCCAAAGTTTTCATCTTCATATATGTCTTCAAAACATATGTCTTCCATACCTACATTCAAAACATCAAAAGCCACCTTAGTAGAAAAACATTGAGGCCATGAAGCCTCTTGGCTGCCTTCACATTTCTACTCTTGTTTCTTGACCAAAATTGTCTTGGTCTCATTGCTTTGTTCTTGTATTTTCTCACTCTTCCCAATGCTACCTTCATCATGGCTTGTACCTTTACACAACTCTCTTGGATTACCAAACAGCTCCTCTATCATTCTCAACTCTACCTTTAGTGAGATCTCATCTATCTCACAATCTTCATCAAACTTGGGCTTATCAACCTGAAGGATTGCTTGTTCCTTACTAGCCTTACTCTTCATTTCATCACTCAACACAAACTCATCTAAATCTTCATGTCCTATATCAAACTTAGGACTAGATTGTCTTTCATCTTCTATAATTACATTCATCCACTTTATAGTTTCTTCATACAAATCAGCTTCTTCATCAACATCAGTATATTCATCAAAAACAATTGCAGTATTCATACCTTCTGTCTCCTTGCTTTCTTCAAACTCTGCTTGAAGCCATCTTGTCTGTTCTGCTGCATAGTCTTTTCTTTTCTCATCATCCATCCCTTTGGAAGTCTCTCCTTGCTGCATATTAGTCCTTATAGCCACTTTCCATTCCTCATTTTCCATAAAAAGATTATTAAATGATTCAAAAACATCATTACCTTGCCAAGTACTTGTGTCATCCTTTACCTTTTCCCATTGATTTCTTGGTGTTGCTGTCTTAACACTCACATCTTCATTCTTTGCCTTCTTAGGCACCCATACTTGTTTCTCTTTCTTACCATTTGACTTCTCAAGCCATTTAGGCATCCTATAACCATGTTCTTGTGGCACTACTGAAAAACCAACTTTGTTTGTCTTTTTATTTTTTTGCACATTCATATGAGAAAAATCAATCTTATAAGGTAAACTTGCCTACTTGCTTACTTGTTGCTTGCTTGCGTGCTTCACCATCCACTTAGGCATTATGTAGCCATGATTGACTGCTTTGTGTGAGGATTTCATCTTCCTCTTGCCTCTTCTAACCTGTACATTAATATCTTCATACTTATAATAACAATCAAAATCAGCACTTAACACTTCATTTACCTTTTTGTTAGCTTGTTCCACGGAGCAATCTTTTTCTTCTTTTGTGCTTGGCTGTCCTCTTTCTTCTTCATGGCATTCAATGGCATCATAGAATTTAGCTTCATCTCCCTTACCAACAGCAAACTCACTTCTCATTCCTGCATATTCACTCATGCATTTGGTGTCTTTTCCTGTACCAATTTCTTTACTCTCCAAGGCCCTTCTCTTGACCTTCAATAGGCTGCTCATACCTGCATTTACCCACTCAAAAACAGCATTAAATACAAAAACAAGAGACCATAATGTCTCCATGAGTATCCTCTTAATGAACACTCTCATCTTCTCAAGTGCTCTTCCTGGCACTTCATCTTTTCTCTCTTCTCTCTTGTTCTCCTCAATGAGAACTTTCTTCTCAACTTCTTCTTCTTGCTGCTCACTTGGCAACCTTCTTATATTCTTGCCTCTTTGGGCTTCCCTCTTCATGGTAATCTTCATTTGCCTTCTTCTCCTTTTCACTAGGAGATCTATTGGCCACTTCAATCTCTTCTTCATTGGCCATATCCATACTTGTCTATTCAGCTGCATCCAAGACTCATACTCATCCTTAACCTTAGCTAATTCTTTCTTCAAACTAGCAATTTCTTTATCAAAATCAACATTAGTCATACCTTTGATGCTTGCTTTCCTCTTGCTGCCCTCATATACCTTGCTGCTCTGCAGTGCCTTCAACAATGCTTCCATCTTCACCCAAGTCTTTTCCACCTTGGTCTCTTGATCCCTTGTCTCACCCAAGCCTTTTCTCTTTGACTGGTCTTTTGACAATTCACGTGATCTCACCTAGGCCTTTTGCATCCTAGTCTTTTGATCTTCTTCTCAATTCTGCAACAACTCTTTAACAAACACAAATTACAAATCCAAGCTTACCTTGCTTTGGATCTTCTTCTTCTAGGCAGTCCTTCTATCACTCTGCTCAAAACTTCATCCTTTACCTCACCTAAGTCTGTTTCACCTTAGTCTTTTGGCAAATTATCCAAGCTTCCTTTTGGATCTTCAATAAGCCTTCCTTGGCTTCTTCTCTTCTTAAGCCTCAATGGCTTGGCTGCCTTTCTCTTCACCTGTTGCTTCTTAAACAAAATAAACTCAAATCAAATAACATAGACTTCTCATACCTTTTCTCCAGCAGAGTCATTTAGTGCTGTCCCTGTTGATCTTTGCCAATTCCTATCACAACTGCAACATCATTCTTTTCTTAATTCTGCAGCAACAAATTATCTAATCCCAAGAGCTTCAAGCTCTGATACCAAAATTGATGAGCTGTCTAAAAGAATAATGCTTTCCACAAATAGGTATATATATTCTTCTTCATTACAACAAGTGTTTGCCCTCAGGTTTGGTCTATTAAACTGTGAACTTCCATCTCCTCAATGCATTCGTCATAGATTCTATGAGTTATTTCAATAGTGAGTTTCAACCAATAGCATTTACCATTTCTGAGATTCAACTTTCCAGTCTTACAGATTAACTTCTACAACATAGTTAACTTGATCTTTATCAATTTGAGCAACACACTTATGCAACGTTGTTCAGTTCTTTCAAATTTAATGGCACGGACAGCTTTTCTAACATGTATCAACATCTACTTCAATTGCATATTCCTTAATCTTCTCATCGGATAACAGATTGAAAGCGTCCTGTGCAATGATATTGGAATCTGGTAATCTCATTATATTAGCCTCCGACAACAGTTCCCAGGTTGTTTGGGAGAGTTTGGATATCCAAGAGATACATGGTTTCCCTCGATGAAAATGTGGAAAGGCATGAGGCTTACTTCTTGGAAGAGTTCTGTGGATCCTGCGCCTAGACCTTTCTCTTTAGGAATGGAGCCATCCCCCAGAGAGACTCAATTTCTGCTCTTGTATAACAAGACTGTAAAATATTGGTCCAGTGGAGAGTGGACTGATGACAGTTTCATGAATGTGTCAGAGATGAAAAGTATTTTGAAGTATGAGATGCCCTTTGTGAAGAAATTGCCTTCAAAAATGTACTTCATTCAAGCACCACAAATTGCTAAGCTCGAGCACGGACTTAACTGGCCATGCACATATCTTGGCTGCATCTTTCCACGGACATAACCTGCCAAAAGATTTCTGTGGGATCCTCCATCGGTATCTGATATTGGACTGGAAGAATTGTTAATTCTAGCGGTTACTATATCATTAGGCGGGGGAGGCAGAGGCGAATTGATTATATACATCCTTCTTGAGTTGGTAAACTGTGAATGTAATCAATCATTCTTCTATTCCTCGCCACCCATCTACAACTTCTACCAAATTTAAACAAGAACCATTCGTCCCACCATAAAATATCTAAGATACAGCAGAGAGAGAGCACGTTCAATCTCCTTGACTGGTCGCTGGGCCTTATCAAACAAAATAAAGCGTCTCTCCTCCTTTGAACCTTCGGGACTGTCTAGGAGTGTCAGTATCACGTGGGATGCTTACATGATAGAGGGATGCAAAAATTGGATTCTTGTCCCGAAGGCAACTAGTTTTTGTAGTAAAAAAAATGTTCTGAGATGTTTTTGCAGCTTTGGAATCTTGTTGGAGTGGTGAATCTGGTTGGTTTTGGGATTACCAGCAGGTTTGTAGATACAAATAAAAGTATTGACACCTTCCCTAACAGGAATGTTACTTGACTTTAAACATAAATCACAAGCTGGGTTCTGCGTCCCTGTTCTTTCCTACGCCAATGGTCTCTATTTGGGGACTCCCAACAAACTAAGCAATGGATTTGTATTACTATTTCAAACCTGTGTTTTCCCTTTCTAAGTCTATAAAGAAATCATTGAACTCCCAAAATGCATGCAAACATTTACTCACAGGTTATAAGGTGGCGAATCAATCCACAGACTTGATTAAATTCATCAGATTAAAATTTACATACTTATAACAAAATATATCAAAGATCCTACAGACCTCTCCTTTTTTTTTTAACTCAACCAGAACAGCTTTCCATTCAGTCAAGGATTCAACAAATTCTTTGTGCCTTCCACACCACCTACGCTCCTGGCTATTTTATCTACATACTTCTGTCCTTCCTCCTCTTACAACAACTTTTCTTTCTATGAGAGGTCCTTACCTCTCTTCCTACGCCCTGTTTTTCTTCTCTTCTTTTTTTCTATATTTAATTTTCTTGTTTTTAAAAACCTCCTCTCTCTAACTTCTACGCCAACTTGGGCTGAAGGTAAAACAGAAATAGTTTTCAATTTACTAAGGTTGAAACCATTTCAACCATTCTCCCATTATTCCCTCAATAGCCCAGCAATCATTTTTTTTTTACGTTTATCTTTTTACAATTACTCCTCAGTTTCAACATTTTAGACGAAAATACAATAAATTTAATTTTCAATTTCATCATGACCACGTCTTGCCAAGACGTATGTAGATGCTCCTGCATCAAGTCAATAGACATATACCCATTTAAGGCCTTAGTCAATTCCCTACTCAATAAGATCCCATAGGCATCTGACATGAATTGTTTAATTTTTGGTTTAGAAGCTATCTATATGTGAACATTCATATGTTCTCCAATCACCTTTACCCTTAACTTGTCTAATTGGGTGACAATCCTATCAGACTTGATGGGGGTTAAGCCAAGTTCTTTACATATACTAGCAAGCATGATATTTATAAAGGAATCTGAGTCTAATAAGCAATTGTAAAAGTTATTACCAAACATCCTAAGTATGATCAAGAAAGGGGGGATTTAGCTTTGGCCCTATGTACTATTACATTAGTGTGATTAGTCTTAGGAGTTTTACTAAATTTCAAGGACTCCAATAGTAAATCTCTTTACTCTGTGATTTGTGTTAACTCATAAAAGGTGATGTTGGCCTTGATTTTATTGATGTCTTCAACAATATTATAGCCAATCTTGCTTGGTGAATCATCACTAGGCTTGGAAGAACTTCCTTTGGGTGGCTTAGGGTCATTCCTTGAAGTAGTGTTAGGAGGGGTCCCATAGTTATTAAGAATTGAAGTGGTCAAAGGTTGATTATGCTCTCTATTCCTTAATGGGTAAATATTTTTCAAGAACTATTGAAATGCATGGATTTCCTTAGGGATCTCATCTAGTTCATTTTCCTCTTAAAAGGGGAAATCAAAGGTTTCTACTATGTGGATTTGGTTAGAAGGCTTAGGGTTAGATGTATCTACATTGTTTTCATTATTAGGGACTACTTCAAATGTATCTAGTTCTTCCTAAAAAGCTTTGAAGGCTTTACAAAAGTCAATACAATAAATCTCACCATGTTTAGCAGTAGCATGCACTTTGTAATAGTCAGGAAAAGCAATGTCTATGAGATTAATGTCCATGGTTTTATTACTTGTATATTGTTCATTAGTCTTGTTGTTGTAGAAGCTATCATTATGAAACCTATTTCCCAGTCTGTTGAACTTTTGGAACGTAAAGTTCCTTCTTGAATTTTCACCGGTATTACCAACTTGTTTTTATAATTAGATAAAATTGGTGCTAAGTTTTTGAACCATATTTAATATAGACTCATTCTTTCTCTTAGGGGTCTTATAATTATGGAATTAATTATTATTTGAATTAGGAGTGGGTATTAAGGCCTTTTTATCATTAGTAGAAGATCCATTACTAGATTGGTGACTCAAGAATCCTAGATTTTGATTAGGAGTAACATAACTAGTAGGCATAATGTGCAAGTTTGGGATTTGATTAAGAGCTAGGGTATTTTGGTTATTATTTGGAAAAAGGTTCAGAATAGGCATTTATAGGTTAACATTGGGGATGGAGTATGCCACGTGGCCTTTTGGTTGCATTTGATCACTGATAGCCACTACTTCAGAATAGGCTTGGGCTAATGAAGCTATAATTAGGATGGATCTCTTTATAAATACAAAATTCATTGTATCTACTACATCTTTGTAGATATCTAGGGCTAGAACATCATTAGGTTTGTGGGGTTCCATAGTCCTGCTATACCTTTTTAGGATTCTAGCATTAAAAGACCTTATAGGTTCATTAGCATCTATTTTGATGGTTGTAAATTGATGATAAATGACACAAAGAATGATAATCTTCCCAAATTGATTAATGAAAATGGTGTTGAAATCATTCTAGGTGGTAATGCAGTCATTAGACAAATTGAGGAACCATTGATACGTAGCATCTTTGAAAGTAGAGGGAAATAGTCTACACACTACATCCTCATGTATGACATTTAACAACCTAAAAACAAATTTAAAAGACTTAATATGTTCTTCCATGGTTACAATACTAGTATGACTAAATATGGGAAAATATTTCTTAGAATTACATGGTAAATCATGGACTACCCCTTGTATATTAATGGGTAAACTACCTAACCAAGCCATACCTAGATGTGGTATAAATGTATAGTTTCTTTGAATAGTATAAATTTGTAAAGTCTTCATCTATCTTTGTCACACCTAGTTCTTTGATGACTTTGTAGCTCTAGTAAAGGCTTTCTCATTTCTGAGCATGATCTGGTATGAATCCTAGGTAATTCTAGCTTAAAGATGTGAAATCCTATTTAAAACATTGTACATCAAGTTAATTTTTATAATAAATGAGAACCAAACATGTATCCTAGGCTGATTCTATAAAAAAATACATAGTAAGTGACAAAAGATATCAAATTTCCACAAAGGTAGCTTGAGGATGTATCTTATTATGCAAAGATAACTAAGCTTTGTAAGTTTGAGCTTGAGATGGACCATAATTTGTAAGGGATAAATTGATCTTTGATCAGAATAAGTTGTTCCAATTTCAAATACTATAGATCCACAAATCCAAAGCTATATTTACTAGAACTACCAATCATTTATCAAAGAATTATGATATTTGCCTCAACAAAACACAAAAATATGTCAGAAACCTCTAAGACCACCGATCTTTACACTTGGGATCAGAGATCTACCCAAAGGTGCAAAGACATCACAAATACTAGGCTAACTAGCATCAATAGCCCTCCTTCTAGCACCATCAAAGCTTCTCCTATTGATTCTTCTAAAATTACCATAGGTGCTCTTAGTGTTTAAAGAACACTTCTCATATTTGGATCTAAAAGATTTAGGATTGATTTTTAGGTATTTAGTAATTGGGATGCTATGGTGAAATAAAAGCAAATCAATATAGACTATTCCACAATATTTATATAGTTTGATGGTTAGGAGCCATCTTGGTGCCTTATTTTATGAATGTTGATGCTAACTTTGACAAATTGACCTAGATCTGAACTATGACTAAAATAAATGGTTATGAACAATCTTTTAAACTAAAGTGAGCTATTTAAAGAAAGAGCAAAAGGAAAGGGTAGAGTAATAAAGAAATGGTGATTATTGATCCTTGACTACGAACATATTGACAAAGTTTCAAAAATTACCAAGCATGATCTTAACCAACATATAGTGTAAAGTATCCTAATCTCATGTCTCACTACAAACCAAGCCTAATTTTGAAAATAGGATGACAATACAAGTAAGAATTAGATTTACTTTTATAGTTTTACACCACATATAGATAGCTAATGCATATCTTTGTTACAAAGCAATTAAAATGAAGTAAACTCAATTCCATTTAACTAACCTAGCATTACACAAGTTAGCAACGCTATAATTAATGATCTAACTCAGTATTTATAGAAACTATTCATATTCAAACTTAGACAATAAATTGAGAAAATTAGCAATTTAAACACATCAGCCTAGATAATTCTTGCATAATTCCTTGATGTTTTGTATTAATTACTTAAAAGTGGTACACAAATAGATCAGAGTATCTCCTATTATAAATGGTAATACATGACTTTATAGAAGAGCTAGGTAGTATACTGGTCAGTCTAAAAATATAGGTGTAAAAAGATAAAGATAGTTGTCTTTGTAATAAACTATGATACACATGTATTTGACATTCATGTTGACCTAGAGGCAATCATGCTAACAAACTAGCATGTGTCTTTACAAAATAATATGCTACCTCTTAGGTAAACCATAATTAGGACATTAGAGGTGGGGCCCTTTTCCATTCAAGGATGTTCATAGGTCACTCGTGTTGTTCATCCACTAGGCTTAAGTCTACCGCTGACCTTGTGATACACTCCTCTTCTTGATCAACTAGCTCATCATAATCCTTGTCATTCCTAGCCAAAACTTCCTTAATGCTTCTGGCTTCATTGATCCTCTCCCTTGCATTGAATATCATGTCTAATATTCTTCTATTATCTTTCCCTAATTGTCCTTGGATTTTACCCTTGATTTATTAAGTCACGAAAGAGGCTCTATGTTGGAACTCTTCATCACTAATAATCCCCATGGAAGTGGGCTATGCAGGATCCTCGAGCATAGTTCCTAGAAGATTATCAATTCTTCCCATGAGCTCTTTCTCCTCCTCAATAAGTTATTCCATTTTGGTATGCCAAGCACTCAAGGCTTGGATCTTGTCTAAAATAATTCCCAAAATGGCACTTAGGTGCCCCATGCTAATGGCTTTAAAATTTGGTAGTTTCTTCTTAACCTGAAGATTAAGAATTTGGGAAATCTTATCCTTAGAATTTTTCCATTGAGTAACCATCTCCTTGGCTAAGGTGCCCTAGTTTTCTAGTTCATCCCACCTTAATTTCATAGACTTTAGTGCTCTAAACATGTCATGGAATGACTCCTCAAGCATTTTAATCATTAAATCTAGTACTAAGAGAATTGATTGAGTTTGTAAATTCTCTTTTTCCTTCTTTAGGTTCTTAGTTCTTTGTACTAATCCCTTGACACCGACCCTAGTCTTTTGAGATTGAGCCTCAATTAAACTTTCCACATCTTCTTTATGGATGTGAGCCTCTCCAAGTTATTGTCCTCAAATAGGGGATAACCATGTGAATGGTTCCACCTTTTGAAAGGTGAATTATTATTGACCAACCATGGATATCCTTATGGCGATCCTTTCTAATCCTATTGTGTCTAGGTTGAATTAGACTTTAACCTCTAGCTCCTTAAACTTTGGAGGCTCAAACACCTCCATACTTTCACTACCAAAGGCTCTTAGGATGTCAATTTTTATCCCCCCTAAATATGTCAAATTTGTATTCTTCTCTCTTCTTTATTTTCCATTATATCCTTGATCCATGGTTTGATATTATCATGTATTGTCAAGCCAACTTGTGTCAAGGCCCATGAAGGAGAGAGGGATGTGATCTTCTACAACTTCTCGTAGATGAACCTTTTAGGGATGAGTGGTCCATAGATTGGATTTTCATTAATGAAGAGGTTGACTTTACTTATAGGGCAAGTAAAGGTCAACCTAGGCTTCTTCCTTAGAGTCATAAGAACCAAGGCTAGTTCTACTTTCCTTTTCTCCTTTTCCAATATAACTAGTTCCTTTCTTACTTCTTCAAATGGATCCCCTTCTCTATCTAAGCTATATGTTTCTAATATATCAATGAGAACACCCTCTAATGTCTCTTCTAACTCAAGAGCTATCGTGTCAATCAAATTCCATGGGAGAAGGTGGCCTTTATGGGAGTCTTCTAGGTGAGGGACCTTCCTTGGGTCTATGTTCCAATCTTGGTTCACCAACTTTCTCCTTGTCTTTATCCTTTCCATTTTGAAGTTGTTTAGCCTGAGGTTGTTCAGCTTGAAGCTCTTGCTAGTGGGTTTGAGGTTCAGATGGATACCCTTGATCAAATAAATCCTCATGAGTGGTCCTAGCTGATCCTAGTAACAAATGATATTACAAGGGATGCAACTACCATATCTCCCTTATAGGCTTATTGTCCTTGATCAATCTACATTCTAACTTGATATTATAGCTTCTAATTATGGAGAGTACTTCTTCAAAATTATTTTCTCTAATATAGATGTCATCACCAACACCTAGCTTATGTTGATATTCAATCTTAGGGATCTTTATCTTCTTAATGTGGTTAACCACCCTACCCCTAAGGTCCCACATTTTAAGGTTATCTAATTGGAAATCAAAAGAATTTGTATGTGTTACCATGATTTTTAACTGCTTCCAATCTTTGATTATATTCTTCCTAATATCCAATGGGAGGGGGTGGATTTAGCCTTTACTCTTCTCTTTTCATACTTTGTTATCACCCTAGGTGATTTGGGAGGCAATGTCTTGCTCATCAAGATTTTTGGAGACATGGACTGGTAGCCTGTAAGGTTGGGTTAGGATCCCCTTTATCCAAATGATTGTGTGGTCTAGATAATACCATACATCCCCTATTGTTTCTATCTATCTAGTGATAAGGGGATACAATATTAGCATAGGAATTCTTGTGATAAATTCATATATGGATGGGAAAACATAATCATAGATGAATTGCATGTGGGTCTTGTAATTGAATATGTACAATTTGGAATAGTGGTGAGAAATTATGGTTTTACCATTAGGGGACTTGTTTGTAATGCTAGGGAAGGATACAAAGGCCAAAATGGTATCTAATAGATAAGATATAATATATAATTTATTAGAGGTTCATATTTTTATGGCTATTAATTTCTTAGCTAAGAAGAAGCTAATTAGGTCTCCTATTGAAGGGGTCAATTTCTCTTCTATCATGAAGTAGACATAGGACACCTAGACTTTGATTACATATCTGGTGGAAGGGGAACTGAAGGCTCAATTTAGTAGGGTCATGGCTATTCTAATTCTTTTCCTAAATTGGACAATTGGAATCATGCCATCTAGGGTTCTAAAGACATGGGGTCCTTAGATTAACCAGAGTGCAAGGACAAAATCAAGGTCTTGGGTGTTAGCCTAGTTCCTAATGTTAGGGAGGTTGATATGGGGTAAAGGGAGCTTGTAATAAATTTCAAAGGCCATTTTAGAGATAAATTCCACCATTTTATAACTACCTTCCTAAATGATCCATTCCCCATCTATCTTACAATCAATAAAGATGGGTGCAGGGAAATCAATGCAATACATTACCTCTAATTTCACCATGGCATGGTGAAGATTAGCCATTTGAATTAGAACTAGTTTATTGTACCTTTGATTCATTATGTAATTCCTCTTTTCCTCCTAGGAGATAGGCTACAACTCATCTATCAAGAAGAAAAATTTAGACTAATTCCTCACTTCATGGATGTTTAGGGCTGCCAGGTCTAGCTCTGTATCTTTGAAAATCCTTCCTTCACTATCAAAGGTCAGATAAAGCTCAACTTCCATCTTCAATTATTTCCTACCAACTACCATTTATGATGTTATTGAGTTTTTCACACTATATTTCCAAGGTTTTTTTATTATAGCACTTATTCTCAAGAGCATAATTATGCTATCTTGATTAAAATATAATTTTTTGAACCACTTTAGGTCTTTTTTATAGAGGGTTTAGGGTTCAAAGAGTTAATGGTAGGAGATATTCAAAATTTAAACTCATACATGTTTTGGATTTTATGGAGACCCTTTTACTTTATACCCTTGCATTATTGAGTTCAAAATATCTTTGATTTTGACCTTTTATGCTTATGTGGAGTCCATGTGGCACTATTCTAGGATTTTCATGGAAATTTTCATAAACATCATTTAGATACTATCTCTTGGATTTTAAAATCTTCCTTTTATTTCAAACTATTAGATCAAACCTAGTGGGAAAGCATGATCTATCGATGTAAATCCAAGTCCTCACCCTTTATTGGTCTAGTGATCTCTAGGTTTGTGGTCATGACACTTGGCATCCTCACAAATATTTCTTGCACTATGTATATTTTGTCAATTATCACCCTAGTCAAGCATTGGCCACCTATCAAGCTCATGGATATTTGAAAATTTGTTGTTCCTTTCACACCATTAGATCAAATCTAGTGAGTGAGTGCTTTTTGTTGTTTTCTTAGCTTGTCATGGGTCAAATGAAAATATGACACACATCATTCTCAGGAGCCTGGGATGCCTTTGAAAAGTCCACTTGGGCCTCATGCCATTAGATCAAATATAGTGAGATGGAGATAGCCATCAATCCATGTGGTGAGTTTGGTCATTAATTAGATGCCTTTATTAGGTGGGTCCCTTTATTTTTTCCTTTTGATCATTAATTCACCACACATCTAGTGCTTAGGGCTTTATGATCCTTTTGAATTTTCCTCTCATGCCTCACATTATTGGATCAAATATAGTGAGAGATTGATTTCCATTGATATATCATGGTACATGTTGTTTAAGCCAAAGCCTTTCAGTTAGGATGCTCCTCTAATCAAATCTAGTAAGCATCAATCATAAGATCTTGCAAAGAGTGAGGGAGATAACTGTTAGACCTTAGGACATAAATAAAAGCACTTAGCATAATAAATTAATGATAAGGTTGAGATAATTATTATAGACTTATTATTAATTACCTAGGTTAAGTTAGGTAATGTAAAAAGGGACATCATGGAACCATGTTAAATTAGACCTGAGGAACTTAGGAAAAGAAAGGGGGAAGAAATAAAGAAGAGTTTGAGTTATGTTATGAAAACATTACTTAAACCCACACAAACCCCTTGTTTATATATTATTTTAAATTGGTTTCCACCAACTTAACTCATTCCAATATTTGAATTTAAATCAAGGGCCACCTAAGGTTTATAAATATAGAACCCTAAATTCTCCATGGAAGATACAAAATGACTCATATAACTTGTTAGTAGGATTAGTTTAAAATAAGAGGATTAAATCACACAATCATGTTCCTTACTAGAGTGGATGATGTTCAAATTTTGTTAAAGACTTCAATGTTTAGATGCTTCAAAACTTGGGCACAAAGACTTCTCAAGGGCCCCCAATTTTTAAATAAGAAGGGGGGTATATTAGTCCCAATAGTTTGTAAATCTGAAATTAACTTGATCATACTAGTAATTTGATCCATTGGAGTCTTACAAGTACAAACCCAAGTTGTTTTTTATTGAACATGTAATGAGATATGTTGAAGATGGTTTGAAGAAGCTATAGGTTGAATGTATACATTATAAATAATAGTATAGGCTACCTCACCTTTTGGCAGGGTGATAACATGGACCTGGTTAGCGGGAAAGTAGCTATCACCCTCTTAGGGGAGAGGAGGAAAAGGAAGATAATCAAAAGCAACCAAAGAGTTAGATACATCTAGGTAAAAAAACATGTATATGAAATGAAATTCATGTAATTTGTATAGAAATAAGATTATAAAAAAACATTCCACATGAGAGATAACAAACAAGGGATAGGGAGCATGGAAATTTGCACTAATGAATAAATAAAATTGATATGTGATATGATATTTATAACATCTTTATCAAGATAAAATTGAAAATGTTGCCAATATGAGAGATAGAAAGTAAGTAATGAAACCTTGTATTAAAGGTAAGTAAACATTGTTTTGAAGGAGATGGATCTTACTATGTTTAGCAATAAATTTCTTAATATCATCCCATATTATGAAAAATAAGCATGAAAGGGAAATAATGAAGCTTTACATTAACATATGGTAAAATTCATCATTCATGTACATGATAGGACCGAGTATGGTCTCCTTATTATTTGTAAGAAATGCAAGAAATATGTGTAAATAAGTGAGATCCATTTTTGTTTTTATGTGTAATCTAAGTTTAGATGTAAGGTGATACCTCAAGCAAATAGAGGGACCTAGTATATGCAAGCAGGGTTTAAAATATGATTATTTTGAAAATTACTATGAAATTTTGAAATTTAAAGTGAATTTTTGTGAGAAATATGTAAGACATCAACAATTTATTATAAATTTGGTGATTTAAAGAGACCTAGTAGATGCAACTAGGGTTCTGAAAAATAAATATTTTTGAAAATTACTATTGAATTTTGAAACTTAAGGTTAATTTTTTTATTTTATTATGCACGTAAAAAATTATAAAATTATTGGAAAATTACTAGGAAAATAATGGGACCTAGTATGGGCAACTAGGGTTTGAAATAAAATTATTTAAAAATCACTATGAAATTTTAAAATTTAATTCTAATTTTTTATTTTATTATGTAGGTAAAAAATCATAAAAATATAAGAAAACTTAGTAGGAAATTTACCCTAGGGTTTTTAGGTTTTTTATGTGCAAATAAAGTAAGTCATGTTTACAAAATGATTTAACCTTTTTGGAAATATTAATGTATTATTCCTAATTTAGTTAAATGGTCTGAGTAGTAAAATTAATGAATAAATATGCAATAATTAAGCTACTAATTTGTATAATTTGATTGCAATTTAAACTTTTCTAAAAATAGTAATAAGGATAAGAAAACAAGACTTAGCTAGAAACTAACTAATAAGATTGAGATAGAGACTAGAATTCACTATGCAGGACTAAGATAGTATCACAAATCAGGGTCTGGCCTTCATTTAGTGAAAGGATAGGAGCACCAAAAACATGAGACCCTAGTTTTTAGTGATATAGTCTACCTCTGCCATTATTGTCCTAAAGATCTAAGCTTTCTAGGTTTTGTTCACCAAGTCTGTGTGACCTTTCCTATGAAGCTTTGATAGCTAAAAGACTATAGAACTCCCTATAAAGCTGATTTTATCTTCAAACCCTAGACTCCATTGTGATTTGACCAAATTTGAGAAAGAGGGGGGGTTAGTGTGTGTGAAACTCATTGAACGTGTATCCATACCCCTTATGTGGATATGTTGTCTAAATACTAATACTCCAAAGAGGGATCAAGCCATATGTAGTTCTCCCACTTGATTTGCTTTGCACAATAGTGTGCATGAAGATGTAAATTTCTAAATTGGGTGTGCTTGAGATGACTAGGGACTAGTGTAAAGATTTGAATAAGCTAGAAACAATATTGGATGGTTGTATGTAGAGAATAAGGAAATATAATTGAGTATTCTTGCTTATATTTTGGTTTGATTTGTGATATTTTACAACCCTTTCTAAATGAACTTTGAATGGGATTTTATTAGGATCTATTATTCATGGGTTAGATGTGCTTGCACTAGGCCAACACAATGAAGAGGAATTACATAAAAATGGTAATCTGGGCTCAAAATGTGATTAGATAGGATCATTGGAAAGGGGACACCCTAGGGCCCAACCCTATATTCCAAGTTGGGTGCTATTGTCTTGAGCTGATGGGACCTAGAGGGATGGATCTGTCATGAAAAGAGGGGTCTAGCTCAACTGGGATCAAGTCTGGAAGGCTATGGATGACTAAAAATTAGTGAAAAGATGCCTATGAGGGTCATGAAAGCAATTAGGAGGGACCTATTGGATGGATGCCAAAATTCATAATCAAGTTACCAATTTTTTCATTTTATATGACTATAGGTATCCATATGCCCCAAAAAGTGAAATTGAAAGGATGGTATATGAGATGCTAGAGGAAAATATTATTTGACATAGCCAAAGTGAATATTCATCCTTAATGGTCATGGTGTGGAATAAAGATGACACTTAGAGGATGTGACATGAATACAAAGAACTTAATAAGTTAACCATCAAATTTAAATTCAATATTCTAGTAATTGATGATTTTTTAGATGAATTATATGGTTCTATTTATTTTACCAAACTATATCTTCATTTTGGGTATCATCACATTCATATTAGATATGAGGATATCCCTAAAATAGATTTCAAAACTAATGAAGTCCATAATGAGTGCATGATCATGCCTTTTGGTCTAAAAAATGTACCATATACTTTTTAGAGTTTGATGAATATTGTTTTAGGCCTTTTTTAGGAAGTTTGTGTTGGTGTTTTTTGATGGCATCCTAATCTATAATTAAAATTTGTAATAACATTTAAATCATGTGAAATAACTAGTGTTAGTTATAGAATAACATCAAATTTATGTAAAACCTTTAAAATGTGATTTTTGAGTCTATGAGGTGTAGTACTTGGGTCATATTGTTTCACATGAAGTAGTTAAAATTGACCTTAAGAATATCCAAGATATGATGGAGTGGAAAGTGTAAAAGACCCTTAATAACCTTCATGGATTTTTAGGGTTAATAGGTTACTATCATAGATTTGTAAAAAATTATGGTAGAATAGCAACTCCACTCATAGACTTATTTAATAAATATTAAATTCATTAGATTGAACTATCCACCAAGTCATTTTAGAAGATGAAATAGGATGTGTATAACTCCAATTTTATCAACCTCTAATTTTGTAAAAAAGTTTATTGTTGAATGTGATACAATAGGATATGCCATGGGGGAAGTAATAATGTAATAATGAAGACCCATTACATTCTAGATTTGTCAACTCAATGGAAAAAACAAGCTCAAGACAATCTATGAGAAATAGATGATGGTTTACTCTTCATTTGATCAAGAAATGGATACCTTATCTGATGGGAAGACACTTTCAGATAAAGATTAATCATGATAATATAAAATACTTTTCGGAACATAAATTTTAATTAGAAGAACAAAACAATGGGTGAATAAAATTTTGAAATATGTATTTGAAATAGTTTATAAGAAAGGAAAATAGAATGTGGTAGTAGAGTCACTTTTGAAGAAGGATGAATTGGTTGAGGCATTGTTACACACAATGACCATTTGGAAAGTAAATTTGTTAGAAGAAACAATATTAGAATGGGATAATGATAAGGAGGTCTTGATTCATAATATTTAGCATGGATTAGGTGTTTTTGAAAATTATGAGTGGAAAAGGAACACATTATGATATAAAGATATATTATACCTATGTAATGATTTTGTCTTCAAATACAAGATCATTTAGGAACTTCATGCATCTTAAAAAGGGGGTACTCGGGATTTTTGAAGACATATCATTGAATCAAGTAATATTTATTTTGGTAAGGAATGAAGGAGGATATATATAAATTTATGGTAGAATGCATGGTTTGTTAACAAAATAAAGGATAAATAATTAAGACAATGGGTCTTCTACAACCATTATCCATCCTTAGCCAATGGTGGGAGGAGGTTTCTATGGATCTCATTTTAGGGTTGTCATGATATGAAGGTAAAAATGTCATCATGGTAATTATGGATAATCGCATAAAATATTCTCATTTTTGTTCCTTATCACAGCTATTTATATCTAGTATAATAACTACTAATTTTCTCAATATAGTTCAAAAGTTGCATGGCACCCCCAAAATCATTATAAGTGCTCAAGATATTATATTTAAAATTAAATTTTGGACTAATTTATTTACATGTTTGGGTACTCATTTGGATCATATCCCATCTTATCAACCTCAATCTAATGGGCAAACATAGGTTGTCAACGAATGCCTTGAATAATAGCTCTGTTGTTTCAAATTAGATAAATAGGAACATTGGGTCCATTAGTTGTCATTAGAAAAATTATGATACAAAAATTACTTACTTATTATAAAATGTATTCCTTTATGTCACTTTATGGATATAATCTCCCATCCATAACTTCATATTTGAAGGTAAAACCCAAGGTTCGAGCTGTTGAAGAATACATCCAACATAAACATGAGGTACTATCTAGTTTAAGGGATAAGTTAGCAATGCCATAATAAAATGAAGCAACAAGATAATAAACATTGTAGTGAGATACATTTTGATATAAATGATTTTGTATTTATGTACTTGTAGGTATATAAAAATATGTCATTGAATTAATATAAAATGGATAACAAAATTTATCCTAAGTATTTTGTCCCTTATTAGATCCTATAAATATTTGGTAGTGTCACATATAAGCTAGAGCTACCCTTATACACTCACATGCATCCTATATTTAATGTATCTTCATTGAATAAGGTCATTTTACAGAGAGTTTGTACCTAGACTAAGTTACCTAAAATATATTAATAAGGCAATCATTTTTTAACATGAGGATACCTTCACACACGCATAAAAATGATACAAAAAAGAGATATTAAGGAGTATTTGATCAATTGGAAGAGTCTGAATCATGAATATGTAACCTAAGAGGATGAATCTTTCATTTAATAACATCCATATTTGATTCAACATTGAGGGAAATGTTATTTTTAAGGGGAGGGGAATGTTACATCCTTAACATATAATGCATCTAGGGATATGTGTGGATGAATTGTGGCTTACATACCTTTCATATTATCTAATTGGATTTCTATATGTTTGTAATATTGTCAACCTATGGAATAACCATGGATAAGTAGAGTATATATAGGAGGTATTGGATAGTCTTTTATTATCATATTTCAAATTCTAATCTTATTAAATTATTTTGGATTTTTCCCCATTAAAGTAGCTAAATCATAATGATCAAGTATTATTCTCCTTTGTCAATTATTGTTGTGGATATAATTATTCTGATCTCAATTCCATGATATATTCAATTATTATGAAACATCTAACTAATATAATTATAGTTTATATTTATAGTAAGTATAATTGTGTAATCAAACGCTACTTTTACATTTAGATCATTATTTTATTGCAATACATTACATAATCTGAATAGTGCTAAAGTTTTATCTTATTAAATCACATGACTAAAAAATTAGCTAAAACATATTGGTGAAATCATATATATAATGATCATTTCAAAACCTAGGTTTCCATTAAGTTTTCATCTTTATTTCTAGGGTTTTATATTTGTATATTTATATTTGATTGTTAGACTTGAATTTTGATTTTCGCTCATTCACAAATTACACATGGCTATAATGCATATACATAGTTTCTATTTTTAACTCAAGCTATGATTGTAATAATTACACATTGTTTCTATAAAATATATAATATATTTAACAACCATGAAATTAAATAGATCAAATTTATGTGCAATAATAAGGTTAAATTTAATTTTGAAAAATATTTAGCCTTGATTTCTAATTCCCAATGTTTAAATATTTAATATGAGTTGCTTCCCATTACTACTAAATTCCAAAGATCACATATGAATTATCTCCCCCTTATATTTCACCCTACTAATGGATATCATCTCACTCCCATTATTTTACCTAGGCTTATATAAAATTATGTAGTCCATTTTGTTACAATGCAAAGGTCGAAAGGTGACCGATATTTTAGTACAAAGTATAGATAATCATAATTTCCATCCTCACCCCCTTGTACCTCCCAAAAGTCCAACAAATCAAAGTAAAGGATATGAAATTATTGAGAAACTTATAAATACACCATCTAAAATTTATATGTTAGAATCATTCCATAATATACAACTCTATAAGGATATCCTTTATGCATAATTTTATTACACAACTATACCAATTGATTTAGAAACAAATTATGTTGTCTCTATTGTACAATTGATGGATGGAGGAAAGTATCTCTTCAATAAAGAGGATATAATTTTTAAACATATTATTGATCATCACATTCCATTATATATTCAAGTGTGTCAAGAACATGGAAGTGAACTAGTTTTGGTGGATAATAGATCGAGACTTAAAATTTACAATAACTATTTTCTAAATTTACTTGGTATAGAGGCAAAAAATTTCACTTATTCAAACATGAATATTCATGAATTTGAAAACATACCTAATAAATTGTTAAGATAATTTACATAGAATATATTTTAGGTCCTATAATAATAAATACAATATGATATGTTATGCCTAATGATATTAACTATTATATTATATTGGAAAGACTAGGGATTTATGTTATGAATGTAGTGCCTTCTACCTTACATGTGAGTCTCAAATTTATCTATTAAGACACACACACACACACACACACACACACACACACACACACGCACGCACGCACGCACGCATGCACACACACACACACACACACACACACACACACACACACACACACACACACACACACACACACACACACACACACACACACACACACACACACACACACACACACACACACACACACACACACACACACACACACACACACACACACACACACACACACATCCCTTGGATTAATAACCTTTCAAACATTATGAAATGTATCAACCCATGGACCATTACATACCATATACACAACCATTCTTTTAGGAGCATAGAAATCCTATTTAGGATAATGATAAAACCATACTAGTATCTATTTTAGCTACTCTTACATCACCATAAACTTATTTAAATAAATATAGTTTTGGTCTAAGATATTTAGAAAATATGGGACACACAAGATAAGGTTAGGAAAACATGCAAATGGCATCATGTATCCCATTAAAACATCTACTCATAAAAGATGACAAGGCCTTGGATACATAGATGATTTAACAATCAATATGGAAATTAAAACCAAGATAGATAATATTTATGAACATTTATAAAATTTGAGACCCAAACACACCTATAAACTTCATCATTTATCAACATTATAGTTATAAATATCTTAACCTCATTTATGTGAGTATTTCATTATAAATTTGGACATTAGACAAATTCTCTAATGATGAGTCTATTTTGGAATACTCAAAAGCATATGAGGATCTCCTTTATTTTTATCATAAGAATAAGTTTCACCATAACATGAATTCCCATGCATATTTTTTAGAAAAATAAAATCCTAATACTATGTCCAAATAGATGGCCTAAACATAATTCCTACTACACCATATATGGAGGATAGATCAACTCTAATAACTGAATATATAATTGAATTTAATTATGAAAAAAATAAATATCCAAATTTAGTAGTTATATTAGCCATGTTAAAGGATGATGAAAGGCAAAGCCTTTATACAAGTATTAAATAATCACCCAAATTTGTTCACTTGGGCTTATTCTAATATGTCAGGAATTAACCTTGTAATTGTAATGCATAATATTTTACTCTACTCAAATGCATATATAGTTAAATAAAAAATAAATAAAATGCATCCAAACTAGTTTTTCTTGTTAAATTTGAAATTTAGAGATTATTGGATGCAAGGTTTATTCAATCTATGGATTATCCCAATTGATTTTATAATACAATGCTAGTTACAAATCTTAGTGGTTAAATTAGATATTATATAGAAAACCATGATTTAAACAAGGTGTGCCCCAAATATGACTTTTCAATACTAAATATCAATATGATTTTAAAATCTACAAATAGTTATGAGATGTAATTTATGGATGTGTTGAGTTCAACATACCCCCATTTCCAAAATTTGGGGACCCTTGTGTCAAATTGTGTAATTTGTACCTTAAAATTGAAATTCACTTGATCATAGTGTCATTAATATGTTTTCACATTATCTATATTTGAAGATCATCCACACCTTCACTTGGTTAGCTTATTTATTCATGGCTCTTGTTTACCTTTGTCTAAATTTGCTAACATATGTTCTTCATGTTTTAGGTTGCAAGTTTGATGAAACCCTTTTTGAATGGGTTATGTCTAAATTTTATGGTTTAATCCTAATTTGACCTTTTGCTAGCCCTAGTCTATGGAATTCAAGATAAATCCATGTTTAGAGCTTCTGAAAACCTTCCTTTATGAAACCATAGCATAGGTTCTTTTGGACCTAATTAAAAAACTAGAAGGAACAATTTACATGGGAACACTTTAAAATTGCCATGAACTTAAGTTTAATATTTAAACTAAGCCTTGGGTGTATTTTTAAACACAACCAAACCTTACCTTAAAAATTATATACTTGGTCTCTTCATGTCTTGAGCCCTTCATTCCTTTTATATTTTAGCATGGTCTAACTTTAATATTTATAGGGTCCTTTTATTATATTCCTAGCATGGTCCAACCTTATTGTTTGCATGGTCCCTCTCATCACTTAGACTAATATCTTAATCCCAAGGTGATGTTCATTATTATTAACATAAAAAAGACCTTAGTCCTAAGACTTTAACCTAAGTCCCTTTATGTCTATGAGTCTTAACGTAAATAGTGTGCTTCTTTATAGGATCAATTCCCTATGTTTAATCAAGCAATGTTGATCAGACAGAGTGAGATGAGCCTAATATGCCTAAGACTTTAGCCCATGGGACCAATCCTGCTAAATCACCTAGATCATGATCAATGGTCTACGTTTGAGTGGACATCAATGATCCAAAAACATGAAACTAAAATCAAAGTCTAAAGGGGTCCCTTTAATTATAACATAGACATAACCTAAGACTTTACCATAAGGTTTTAATTGTATTAATACAATAAAAACTTAGGATAAAATCTTATACTATAGCTTTAATTATAGGAAGGGTCTTTGTCTTATTACATTTCAAGGCTTAGATTGTGTTGGGTGAATATTTTTTCACTAGCTAACTAAGGGCAAAATAGGTGTTTCAACCATAGCATAGGGAGATTTATCAGCCAAATGTGTAGGTCAACCACATCAAAAGGGGACAAATCTCTCCTCTCATCAAGGGGAGGTTCCCTATAACTATGATATATTAATATACTATAAATATAAGCTGAAAATAACACTCAAGGTAGGATAACACCATCCATCTTTCTTTTTCTAGAGATGATGTTCAAAGACATAGGAGAATTCCTAGGTGATTGCTGGAGGTACTTCTCTTCTTTCAAAAGTAATACTCAGTCAACAACCAGATTCCTTCCTAGGTAGTAAAAATAACTGGATGCAGTAAAATAGTAAGATGAAGTGTAGCAAAAAGTCTCCACCTCAACTGCCAAAGAGTGAAATATACGAAGGACAATGGGGGCACAAAGTCATCCCAAGATCCTTTACACAGATATAGAAAGCAACACACTAAAGACCATTGTGGTAGCACAAAGTCTCTCCATAGTCAAATTTAAAACACCTTCTTGATTACTTCCACTATTTCTACTTGTTAAACTAAATGGACAAGAATGCTTCTAAGAGACAGACATAAGAATAATTTCCTAAATAACACAAGCTATTCCAACACAAAGTCTGAAAGGTCACTTGTTTTCTCATTCAAATAACAAAATATGATTAATAGTCTGAGCTCAAAGTCTCAAGAATGCCTTTCAATTTGGGTAGAGTTTCACTTCTGATAACAAAGAGGTCTCCCTAAAACAATAAGAGAGATTACAATATATAGCACTCCAAGAAAGACTTGGGTGCTTTATTTCATGGAAATGGCCCAAGCTGCATTCAATGCCTTGAATGTATTTTTATAAAAGGGCCATGCTAGAACAGTTCATTAACCTTAACTTTGACATTCTAAATCATATCAAACATCCTTTCCTAAGCATGGGTACTTGGTTTTCTTTATGATGCTTACATGGCTGTCCATTCATCTTTACTTAATGCAAAAAAATAGGCCACATCTTTGAATGCTCATGCTCTCTAATGTCCACTTGGTGGACTATTCCACCTACTAGAAATAACTCTCCTGTAGATATTTCTAGATTTCCTATAGTTATTCTCTTTTTTCTCACCATGTCTTGTCCTTCCTTGGTGATCTAAGCTCTCAGGGCTATCTTCTCACTTTCAGCTAGCTTTTTCAGCTCCTTTCGCCAGTCAGTGAGTTTGTTCACAGGGTCCACGCCATATTTGAAAATCAATGAATATTTCATTGCCTTGAATTTTATGTCTATGGGGACATCATGATCACTTAGTCACTTGAACTACTTTGAAACTTGAACCTTGGAGTGCATCATTTCAATGGTTCAAAGTGGTTCAATGGTTGGCAGTTCAATCAAATTGTTTATTCACTTGGCTCTTTGGTTCAATCATTCTTTGAACCCTTTGGTTGAACTCCTTGTTGAACTTATTTTGCTTCTTGCATTCGCTCAAAGCTTCCTTTCTACACTTTGAACTTATTTGAACCCTTTGAACCTTTGAACCATTTTGGTTCAAAGTTCAACGGTTCAATAGTTCATTCTCTTTCTTTAAACCCTTTTATTCTCTAAGTCTTTTGATCTTATTAACTCATTGAACCTTTGAACTCATTAAACCATTTTGGTTCAAGGTTCAACGATTCAACAGTTCAAACTTCACTCTTCGAAGCCTTATTTTCTTTAAGTCCACTAAAGTCTTTGAACCTTTGAACCCATTGAACTTTTGAACCTTGTAGAGGTGAGGTTTAATGGTTCAACGGTTCAAAGTGGTTCATTCTATTTGTTTGAATCCTACTGATGGACCTTTATTGAACCTCAGCGTTGAACCAACCTTGAAAGCTCCTAAGTGTTAGAAATTCTTTTAGAGAAAGCCTACCTATTGAACCTATGAGTTATTTAGCTGAGAAGACTTGAATAATTGAAGAATTTGAATACTTAAAGCATTTTTGAGAAGGGAAGAGATCATTTTGGCCTTCAAGACCAAAATAGTTGATATGTTGTCCCCAAAAACAAGTGATGAATTTTTGGAACAATAGCTAACTAAGGGGAAAATAGGTGTTTCAACCACAACATAGGAAGATTTATTAGCCAAATGTGTAGGTTGATCATATCAAAAGGGGACAAATCTCTCCTCTCATCAAGGGGAGGTTCCCTATAACTATGATATATTAATATACTATAAATATAAGCTAAAAATAACACCCAGGGTAGGATAACACCATCCATCTCTCTTTTTTCAAAGATGATGTTCACAAACATAAGAGAATTCTTGGGTGATTTCTAGAGGTACTTCTCTTCTTTTAGAAGTAATACTCAGTCAACAACCAAATTCCTTCTTGGGTAGTAAAAGTAACTAGACACAGTAGCACAATAAGATGAAGTGTAGCACAAAGTCTCCACCTCAATTGCCAAAGAGTGAAATATACAAAGGACAATGGGGGAACAAATTCATCCTAAGATCTTTATACAGATACAAAAAACAACACACTAAAGACCATTATGGCAGTACAAAGTCTCTCCATAGTCAGCTTTAGGACACCTTCCTGATTACTTCCACTTGTTCTACTTGTTAAATTAAATGGAGAAGAATGCTTCTAGGAAATAGACATAAGAACAATTTCCTAAATAACACAAGCTATTCCAACACAAAGTTTGAAAGGTCACTTGTTTTCTCATTCAAATAACAAAATATGATTGACAGTCTGAGCTCAAAGTCTCAAGAATGCCTCTCAATTTGGGTAGAGTTTCACTTTTAATAACAGAGAGATCTCCTTAAAATAATAAGAGAGATTACAATATATAGTGCTCTAAGAAAGACTTGGGTGCTTTGTTTTATGGAAATAGCCCAAGCTACATTCAATGCCTTGAATGTATTTCTATGGAAGAGCCATGTTGGAACAGGTCATCGGCCTTAACTTTAGCATTCTAAATCATATCAAACATCCTTTCTTAAGCATGGGTTGCCTAGTTTTCTTTATGATGCTTACACAACTATCCATTCATCTTTACTTAATGCAGAAAAATAGGCTATGTCTTTGAATGCTCATGCTCTCTGATGTCCACCTAGTGGACTATTACACCTACTAGAAATAACTCTCCTACAAATATTTTTGGATTTCCTATAGTTATTTTGTTTTTTCTCACCGCATCTTGTCCTTCCTTGGTGATCTGAGCTCTCAGGTCTATCTTCTCACTTTTAGCTAGATTTTTTAGCTCCTTCTTTGGCCAGTCATTGAGTTTGTTCATAGGGTCTATGCCATATTTGAAAATTAATAGATATTTCATTACCTTGAATTTGAAATCTATGGGGATGTCATGATCACTTAGTTTCTTGAACTATTTTGAACCTTGAACCTTGGAGTGCATCGGTTCAATGGTTCAATAATCAGTGGTTCAATCAGCTTGTCTATTCACTTAGATCTTTAGTTCAATCATTCTTTGAACCCTTTGGTTGAACTCCTTATTGAAATTCTTCTGCTTCTTCCATTCACTTGAAGCTTCCTTTTTGCACTTTAAACTTCTTTGAACCCTTTGAACCTTTGAACCCTTTCAGTTCAAAGTTCAATAGTTCAACAATTCATTCTCTTTCTTTAAATCCTTTTATTCTCTAAGTATTTTGATCTTATTGAACTCATTGAAATTTTGAACTCATTGAACCATTTTGGTTCAAGGTTTAATAGTTCAACAATTCAACCTTCACTCTTTAAATCCTTCTTTTCTTTAAGTCTACTAAAGTCTTTGAACCTTTGAACCCATTGAACCTTTGAACCTTGTGGAGGTGGGGTTCAATGGTTCAAAGTGGTTCATTCTATTTTTTTGAAGCATACCGATGGACCTTTGATTGAACCTCAACATTGAACCAGCCGTGAAAATGCCTAAGTGTTGGAAATTCTTTTGGAGAAGCCTGCCTGTTGAACCTGTGAGTTCTTTAGCTGAGAAAACTTGAATAATTGAAGAATTTGAATACTCAAAACATTTTTGAGAAGGGAAGAGATCATTTTGGCCTTCAAGACCAAAATATTCAATATGTTGTCCCCAAAAAAAAGTGATAGATTTTGGAAACAATAGTTGGATCTAGTTAGGGAACTTCCATCGATTGCAAAAAAAATTAAAGGGAGTAGAATCCAAAATATCAGTGTCTTCATGTATGCCATTGGGATAAAAAGTTATGCTACCAAAAAATAAAGGCACAAAAACAAAACAAAATGAACCAAACAAAACAAAACTAAAGACTATACAAACATGTACAATTGATGTCATCTAATACTTCAAGGATTAAAGTGCTTAAAATGCTGCCCACTATGAGGTAGTGAAAAGGGCGTGCCATCTTGATACTTTAGTAAGAAACTATTATCTCCATAGAATTGATGATTGGTGATTGGACCTCTCCACCAAGAATCAAATTTTCTATGCATTCCTTTTGGTTTTCTCCTCTTGATCCATAGCAAGACTAGATCTCTAATCCAAAAACCATGAATCCTTGCTCTCTTGCCAGAGAGTTTCTTTACCTAACTTTGACATGTAGTAGTATGGTCCATTATCATAGTTCATTGCTCTTCTAGTCTAGTGAAGCACATGATTTGATTATCAGCATCAACTCTTGCCAATGGTTGGCATTATCAGGTACACTTGGTCAAAGGACTAGTTTGATAGTGTAACTATGTTCTTCAAAGTCTTTGTGAGGAACCATGAGGGTTGTAGAGATAGCCAATGAATCTACATGATTATGAAGCTCTTTAGGCACTACAAAAATATTGAAAGCATCAAAACTTTCAAGGTAGTCCTGTACCTGATTTTGATAATGTCACAATCTTTCATTCTTGGTTTGATACAAGTTCCTCACTTGACAAACCACCAACTCAACATCTCCTTTGGCATGAAGGAACTTAACACCTTTATCTTGAGCAGCCTTTATACTGAGTAGCAAAGATTCATATTCAGTAGTGTTGTTAGTGTTGCTGAACTACAACTTGTAAGCATAAGGAAAAATATCTTCTTGCAGATATATTAAAACAATCATGGCTCCATAACTAGTAAAAGATAGCTACCATCAAATTCTAGAATCCATATGCCACTGAAAATTGCTTCTTTCTCAAATTTTCCTTCTTTTGGAGGGGAGGGTCCTTCTACACCTACACTATGATTTATTAATTCTTCTATTATCTCATCTGAATCAATTCCTAGATTGCCACCTATAGGACTTTCATCTACTAAAACATGAACATCCTCTATGGTCAAGAAGTAATTACCCACCCTTGAAGACTCAAATAGAATTTGAGCTTTGGGGGTTGACATTTGGGTAACAATATACTTCAATTCCTTTTTAGGGAGTAGCCTCTACATGACACCTTTGATAGGTATCCTTGCCTTGGATAGGTCCATACTTAACTCGAAACCAACATCTTTTCAGAAATTTCACCCAAGAAGGATGCCATAGGAGGTTGGGACATCGGCCACCAGGACTGTCATCTTAATTTTTTTTTGGAAAGGCTGCAAATGCAAACTGGGCATCTTTGATTTGTCCCAGGAAAGGGACTTATTTGTTTTCCATGGAGAAGCATCTCCCAAATGTCTTGGTCAGTGTGAGACCAAGAGATTCTGCCACTTTGGCAAGCATGACATTGTCAGATGCGCCTGAGTCAATGATGCAATTATTCAGTTGATGACCGTTTATCAACAGGGAGACATAAAATGTTTCTATCTTCTTGGGAGCAATAGGAGGAGTAATTACAAGGTTATTTTGGGTGGATATGGGATTCACCTTTGGAATAACTAGTCTTATATGGATGGTTTAATTCTTTACACATTGAACCAACTTATCCAACTGCTCAGGGTTGGATTACAGGAATTCAAAATCAGACATTTGAATTTTGGTTTTCTTGACATGGTTAATTATATCAAATGTCTAAAATGAATTAGGAACAAGGGAAGGTAGTTCATCTTTTTGGTTTTTAGGAGGGGTGGTAGTAGTCTACGAATTTGAATCAGAAGATGAATGAAAACTTGATGTACTTACCTTTTTAATGATCACCGGGTCCTTTGACTGAAAAGGTAGAGTGGTTCCCCACTTAGCAATTGAAATTGTTGGTTGAGCTCGCTCCTCTATTTTTTCCTTATCAACTTGTTGGGCTGACTAGTTCTGGGACTGGGTGAATACAATGTATGATCTATCAAATGCTTCACCTTTACTTCTGGGTTCATCCTAGTAATTCAGGAAACCAATGTTTGAGTAGCTAGTTGATTCATATTGGTCTTCCATAAAGAGATTAGTGCCATATTCCTAGTTCAACTTAGATTGGAAAGAAAATTTTGATTCTATTTCAAGGTATCCAACTGCTGAGTTGGCTGGAGCTACTTCAATAGCAAGTTTCCCCTGAGGGTGAGGAAGATGATTTGGCTGCCCTTGATTCTTGACAACATTACCTTGGTATGACTGATTAGGGAATGTCCTCCTTGGTATATCTTAGTATGAAGGAGGAGTAGACATCCCTTACACCATTTGCTTTCTAAGAGCTAACAACTCATTTGCTAGCTTTTGCACCATTAGATCAGTGGTGCCTATAGATGGATATTCAGAGGATGAAGAAGATCTACCTCTGCTAGGATCTCTCCTTATCTTCCCCACCAAGATGAGATCATCTTCCACCTCAGTAGCCAAATCCTATGCTACAATAAGGTCTATGTGGCCAACACATCTTAGTAGAAAACTCACTTTAGGTAGCTGAGAGTTGATGAAGTATTTGAGATTCTTAGTTATTAGCTGAGCAATTGTAGGAATCTTATTCTTTAGCTTATCAAAATTGGATATGAAATCTCTCATTGGTTCATGAGGATCCTTATTCACTTATGTGAGCTGAGCCAGTAGTGTATGCGCATCTTCTATAGGCTTGAACCTAGCTTCAAATTTGGTTTTGAGAGTGTTCCAGTCAGTCACTAACTAAGCCTATAGATGGCAGAACCAGTCTATAGCATCACCTTGTAATGTCTCTATGAATAGCCTAACTACTTCGTCTTCATACTTCACACCTATCATGCCATAGGCTATGCTAAAGGCTACAATATGTTCATCAGGATGAACTCTCCTATCACCAAATAATTTGGGGAAATTCTTCCTTAAACTATGTGGTAGCTCATGTAGAGTTGGAGTTAAATTGAGTGGGCCAAAAGAGCTACCCTAAGGGCCTTGAGCTACCATTGTATGACTATGGAAAGGGGGGATAATAAATATTGGTGGGGTATGTATGCGTAAAGCTCTACCTTGTATTGGTGACTTGGTGTTGGTAGGAGGAAGACTCCTAGTTCGTTAAAGGTGAGGTTGTGGAGGAAATAAATCAAAATTGCTCTGTTGCACCAACTCAAAAATAGGGTCAATAACACCTTGAGCTTCCTATCTTCTTGTATAGCATGGAGCTACTAAATTGTAGAATAAAAATGGAAAATAACTAGCCCTACTTTAGCTTGGAGCTTGAGGTTCCAAACTTCTCATTCTTCCCCAGCAGAGTCGCCAAAAACTATTAGCGTGGAGCTGACAGAGTAGACAATAGCAATGAAATGTTCGATCCCCAAAATCTCTAGTTTCATAGATCATAATATATAATGGAAATGGATAAGGATATGGAGATGGAAAATAATTGGAACATCTCATTCAATCCCCAACAGAGTCAACAAAAATTGTTGGGTGAATATTTTGTCACTAGCTAACTGAGGGCAAAATAGATGTTTCAACCACAGCATAGGGAGATTTATTAGCCAAATGTGCAGGTCAACCACAGCATAAGGAGATTTATTAGCCAAATGTGTAGGTCAACCACATCAAAAGGGGACAAATCTCTCCTGTTATCAAGGGGAGGTTCCTTATAACTATGATATATTAATATACTATAAATATAAACTAAAAATAACACTCAGGGTAAGACAACACCATCCATCTCTCTTTTTTCAGAGATGATGTTCATAGACATAGGAGAATTCTAGGGTGATTTTTGGAGGTACTTATCTTCTTTCAGAAGTAATACTCAGTCAATGGCCATATTCCTTCCTGGGTAGTAAAAGTAACTAGACGCAGTAACACAATAGGATGAAGTGTAGCACAAAGTCTCCACCTCAACTACCAAAGAGTCAAATATATGAAGGACAATGGGGGTACAAAGTTGTCCCAAGATCCTTTACATAGATATAGAAAACAACACACTAAAGACCATTGTGGTAGCATAAAGTCTCTCCACAGTCAGCTTTAGGACACCTTCCTGATTACTTCCACTAGTTCTTCTTGTTAAATTAAATGGACAAGAATGCTTCTAGGAAATAGACATAAGAACAATTTCCTAAATAACACAAGCTATTCCAGTATAAAGTCTGAAAGGTCACTTGTTTTTTCATTCAAATAATAGAATATGATTAATATTCTGAGCCTAAAGTCTCAGGAATGCCTTTCAATTTGGGTATAGTTTCACTTCTAATAATAGAGAGGTCTCCTTAAAACAGTAAGAGAGATTAAAATATATAGCACTACAAGAAAGACTTGGGTGCTTTATTTCATGGAAATGGCCCATGCTGCATTCAATGCCTTAAATGTATTTCTATGAAAGAGCCATGTTGGAATAGGTCATTAGCCTTAACTTTGGCATTCTAAATCATATCAAATGTCCTTTCCTAAGCATGGGTTGCCTAGTTTTCTTTATGATGCTTACACGACTGTCCATTCATCTTTACTTAATGCATAAAAATAGGTCATGTATTTGAATGCTCATGCTCTCTGATGTCCACCTAGTGGACTATTCCACCTAATGGAAATAACTCTCCTATAGATATTTTTGGATTTCCTATAGTTGTTCTCTTTTTTCTCACCATGTCTTGTCCTTCCTTGGCAATCTGAGCTCTCAAGGATATCTTGTCGCTTTCAACTGGCTTTTTTAGCTTCTTTAGCCAGTCACTGAGTTTATTCATAGGGTCCACACCATATTTGAAAATCAATAGATATTTCATTACTTTGAATTTGACATCTATGGGGAGGTCATGATCACTTAGTCACTTGAACTACTTTGAACCTTGAACCTTGGAGTGCATCAGTTCAATGGTTCAAAGTGGTTCAATGGTCGATGGTTCAATCAACTTGTTTGTTCACTCAGCTCTTTGGTTCAATTGTTCTTCGAACCCTTTGGTTGAACTCCTTGTTGAAATTCTTTTGCTTCTTCCATTTGCTCAAAGCTTCCTTTCTACACTTTGAACTTATTTTAACCCTTTGAACCTTTGAACCATTTTAGTTCAAAGTTCAATGGTTCAACAGTTCATTATCTTTCTTTGAATCCTTTTATTCTCTAAGTCTTTTGATCTTATTGAACTCATTGAACCTTTGAACTCATTAAACCATTTTGGTTCAAGGTTCAATAGTTCAACAGTTCAAACTTCACTCTTCGAAGCCTTCTTTTCTTTAAGTCCACTGAAGTCTTTGAACCTTTAAACCCATTGAACCTTTGAACCTTGTAGAGGTAGGGTTTAATGGTTCAATGTTTCAAAGTGGTTCATTCTATTTGTTTGAAGCCTGTCGATGGACCTTTGATTGAACCTCGGCATTGAACTAGCCTTGAAAATGCCTACGTGTTGGAACTTTTTTTGGAGAAAGCCTGCCTATTGAACCTTTGAGTTCTTTAGCTGAGAATACTTGAATAATTGAAGAATTTGAATAATTAGAACATTTTTGAGAAGGGAAGAGATCATTTTGGCCTTCAGGACCAAAAAAGTTGATATGTTGTCCCCAAAAACAAGTGACAAATTTTGGGAATAATAGGTTGAGGACTTATATTATGCTTTGGTATAATTTATATATAATCTCAAGCTCACTTAATCTATTTATGATTGTACAAGCCAACCATATTTGACTACCTAGATCATAATCAATTTCCTAAATTTTCTCAATCAAGATCAATCAAATGATGCATATCAATTCAAAGTTCCTATGAGACTTACTATATTTCATGGGACTTAAATTTGACATTATCATGACTATCAATTGATGCCTATGAGGTCATAATTGCAATCCATGAGACCATCAAATTTTAGCCCCTATGGTTAACTATGCTATCTTACATTTGACATTATTTTGATCATCAATTGATGTTTGTAAGGTCATTATTGATGTCTATGAGACTGTCAAAATTCAAGCTCAAAAATAAATCTCAATTGAATAAATGAACATGTTATTTATTCATGTTGCACGATCAATAGAACCTCATTTGGAAAATAAAAATGATTAAAGATCTATACTTCAATGTTAAAATTGATCTTTCATTAGCCTTTAACCTATTATAGATTGATTGGATCTATTAGAAGCCATTCTAACCAAGTTTAAATTTTCATGGGAGCAATTGTAAACACCATATACTTAGCTTAAATCTTATCTTAAGATTTAGTCATGTTTTTAAACATTTGACCAAACCTTAGTCCAAAATATTATAATTGGTACATATATGTCCCATGATTTTTTGATCTATTTTATTGGCTTGATCTAACAAATACAAGGTCCTATTGTTATAAAACTTGGATTGGATATTTTACCCTAAAGTTTTATTATGTTTATTAGTATGATAAAACCTTAGGTGAAAAAAACTTACGTTGGGTCCCTTTATTATTTGGGGTCCCCATTTATATGTTCTAATATTATCTTAAACATTTTATCCTAAAGTTTTTCTCACGTTTATTTACATGAAATAGAACCATAGTCTAAAGTCTTTAACCTAAGTTCTTTATAGATCTTGACCCTAACTTAAACATTGTTCATCTTTGTAAGATCTATGACTCATGTTCAATAGGATGGGATTTATCTGATGGAGCATAGCCAAAATCAAGGTTTTAACAAAACTTTGAGCAATCACAAAATCACCACATGGTGAGAATGCATTAACTAGCAAGGTTGACAAGGTATGGAGCTTAGAAGGCTTGTAAGACTACCAAGTGGTGTAACCTCAGGGACTAGTACAAATAATGACCAATGGCATGCAACTCTTGGGATCAAGATTAGTGATTCACATTAATACATGAAAAACAATTCAATGAAGTGAGATAAAGCATATTTTTCAAAAGGCAATGATCATTTTTTGAACATTAATAAACAAAGTGCCATGAAAATGCCAACTGGATGCCACATAGGTAGAAAGTGACAAAATTAAAGATTTTGTGGGCTCAAAAAAGCAAAGTTATAAATGCAAAGATCCAAATCAAATATAAGGCACAAACTCAATTAAGTTCAAAAAACCATCACCATTAAAGCTCATAAAAGACTTTCATAAAATCCCTAGCATCCATAAATGCCCTAATTTGATCTCATATTAACCATAGTCAAGCTTGAGAGAGTTTGATTACCATTTGAGAAAGTATAAATTAATATAGAAGCAAATTATAGACCATTAGTGATAATTTTTTTAAACTCATAGTCATGGTGACTTGAAAACAACAAGACATTAAGCTCTATCTAACCACTAATTTAGAAGGTAGACTCTTCAAAGATATAGAATTCAATGCTATAACTTTCAATGTGGGAGACAACAATTAGTCCAAGCTTTTATAAACCATTGAATAGCTATCCAAAATCACCAAAGAAGATGAGAGGAACACATTAGTCAAGAGGAGATTCTATGACCTAGTTGCCATCTAGATGATAAGCCTTCACTATGTTGTAGGAAAACCATAGGTACTACATTATATCAGTGTTATTGCTCCTCTTTTTAAGGATTAAAATATTGATTAGGGTATGATATTACATGAACATAGTTTTAAAAGAGTTTCTTATATCTCCCCTCTTGACTTCAAAAACTACTATAATTTACCCAAACCCCAAGTGGATGTACCCACAATTAATGAATGGTCCAAAAAGAATGACCTAAAGACCATCCTTACCTCATGGTTATATTTAGGAACCCAGGTAATCTCTGACCTCAGTGGAAAGATCCCAATTATCTAATTTAGGGTTAGGATTATGATGATAATGACATTGTTAAAAATATTGTCTAGGAACCCCTCCACCACCTATGTTGACAAAATCTAGGTACCTTCTATGTATTTTATGGTTGAGAGAGGACTTACCCCTCCCATAAGTGAGATGATTAGCACATGTTTAAAGAAATAATTCACTATAATCAAGAAGACCAATAGCCATTTCTACATGATGTCTTACCTTTTGGACACCCCCTAGCTACCACCAAATTCCCCAGCATTAAATAATGGTCACTTGAAGGGAAATAAATAGTCTCCTAATACTACTCAAAATTATATATTTTCAAGTATAGGGACCATATATAATTCAGTTGTGACTATGTTTATTCAGACTTAGTTGAGGTCATTATAGGGATCCCAATGATGAGGGTTAGCCCTTTGATCAAAAATTATGTTTAACTCATTGGGGCATTTGGTTATATTTAGATTACACTATAATTAGGATAGAGGGAACTCTAAGTCAACTCATTAGACTACCAATTTATGTGCCCACCAAATTGGTAGAGCAATAAGTGACATACCAACTATTCTAAGGAATAGATAGTGTAGTAAAAGCAAAAGGAATGGATTTCTCCATTCTTTTCCCTTAACCATTAGTAGGACCATGTTTCAAAATTAGGATAATGTAGAGACTGTCTCTAGGTATATGGCATCCTTCAATATTTAAATTGATGAATTAATACAATGTAAGCCTAATAAAAAGTTTGAAAAACATTTGAAGGCCAATCAGATCAACATGACCTATGAAAATCACCCTGGTGTCTATGAATCAATGTACACTTGGGCATCCTCTTTCATAGAGGTCTTGACAAGATTAAAGAATTAAAAACATCAAGCTCGAAGCTAGATTGCAAAGAAAGAAAAATCCGAGTGATGATATATGGTAAATGGGGCTTATGCAGTACCATTTGTTACTAGGACCATCTTCTAGACCTCCTCAATCTACACCAAGGCTAGAAGAAAAGAAGCCAAAGGAGAGGAACCTGGTGAGGTGGCATCTTCTTCAGCTTATCCTAAAGAACTAGAGTCACTTGTTGAATAAATTGAAATAATTTCATTGGATCCCAAAGAGATTGTAGATTATTCCCTAAAAGTACTAGCTTATGCGTATAAATTAGATGAAGAAGAAGTACAAATAATAGAACCTCAAGCTCTAGCTAAAGAAGCAAAGGAAGAAAATGGGAAGGAATTAGATTTGGACTTGGTTCCTATTGAAACCCAACCCAAAAGGAAAGTTGAGCTAGCTCTAGTCCAAATGAAGAGCAAGAAGCCAAAGTTGACCTTCACTCATCCTTTGAGTGAGGTCAACCTTTTCAGTGATGATAATCCAATTCATGGTCCAACCATTCTTGAATGGTTTTTTAATGGGAAGATGTATAAAATCCCAACCATGCACCACCCATGGCCATTAAAAAATCAAATAATATCCATGTGCATGATGATCTCAAGCCCCATATTGTGTCATTACAATGACAAGAGAAGGAAAGATAGATGGATACTCTTAAAACTTTAGGCACACAAGTGGAGACCTAAAAGCCTCCAAAAGTAACTCAATCATTAGTTAGCATCAGGTTTGACACAAAAATAGTTGGATTACAAAGAGTTACTGAGAAGAAATCCTTGGTTGGAGGAGAATAATTCACTTTTTCAAAAAGTGGAACCATCTATTGGCTTGACTCTTATTGAGGGGAAGAGACTAGGTGAAAAACACATCTTTGAGGAAAATGTGCTTGAATTAGATCAAACACAATCATCTCAATTATAGGATGCCATCAAAGGCCTACAGTAGTGAATGGACAATCTACAATAGTATAAGGATAATTTGGAAAGGCAAGTTGTGTTGTCAATTCTTGATGCCACGATCAAGATGTTTGAAGAATATTTCTATGATATGTTTGACTCCCTAAAGTCAACAAAGGAGAGATAAAATGTATTGAGATGGAAAGATATAGTATTCAAAGGCTTAATCACCCAATGGTAGAGTTCGAAGGATAATATGAAATATTTGATCAACATCTTGGTATAGGATTAAATCCCTAGTTTCAAGACCATCAACTTAGATCACTTGAACATAGACATGGGATTGACCATAGACAAGATCAAGGGTTTGAGTACATGTTTAAATATCTTGGAAATACTCCTTGAATATGATAAGGTGCTACTAGATAAGATAGAACAATTCCTTGGGACCATGATTTATCAACCAATAATGCTCAACCCCATGGTCCTCATAAGAGATAATGAATTCAAGCACATGACCACCTTAGTCATGTAGGGGTAAAGAGTAAGAGCCAAGGCAAGTCTAAGACTGATAATAATAGGATCATGGATATGATCTTAATAATATAAGAAAACATTTCTAAGGTAAAGAGCATTAAAGAAACCTTAGAGAGAAATGACAGGGACCTTGGAGACATGGTTGATCAAGAAGATGAGCTCTTCTTAGAACCCATAGTTAATTTGAAGCTTATTAATGAAAAACATTAGAAGGAAATAATAATTCTTTAACAAAAATAGGGGACTTCATCAACACAGGGTCCATAGAGTAATTTAGGAATATTATTTCATAAAGCTTTGTAATATTGAAAATAGAATATTCTATTATAAAGGCATGTACAATTTGTACACACATTTGCCTTTGGGTCAGCCCATTTTGGAAAGTATAGTGTATCCTATAACTTTGGTAGTAAGGATATCTATCCCTACACTTGTACCTTTTTTATTGGGTATGACTGACTGACATGTTTCCTTACACCTTATAAAAAGAACATTGTCAATTGTAAAAGGAGCGAGTTTTTTTGAGATAAAAACTAGTGTAAAATTTGTGCAACTAATGCAAGATGAGAATTCTAAAAATATTGTCTCATTTTATTTGTTTGAATTTGTATATGGATTCTCTCTCACTTATTTTTTCTAAATTATAGATTTGAATAGTTATTTTAGACTCTTGGTGTGTAACTTTGAATGCAAATTTATTAACTTGTGCTTATGCTAGGATAATTGAAGGTTCTCTAGTTTACTTCATTTTATTTTCTTTGCATTTGTAGATGTGCATCAACTATCTGATTATAGGGGTAAATATTTAAATTAAGCTTGGCTTGTATTTACATTATTTTCACATTCCTTATAAGTTTTCCTGATGCGTGGTAAGATTCAAGATTAAGTTGTTTCATGTCATACATTGGTTTTAGGTACATGCCTGAATAATATTTGAACTTTGTCACAATGTTTGGAATAAATATTAGAAACAACATATTTTCTCTCTACCCTACCCTTCCTTTTTCTTCTTTTTTAACCAATTCAATTTAGATTAAAGATTCATTTTATATGTCCATCTTAGTTTAGATTTGGACTTAGGATTGAGCATAATTCAACTTAATTATCATAGATAATCTTCTTATTTTTAAATATTTATATGCCATGGTGGATCCCAACCACCAATTAATATAAATATTATGAAATAACCATTTGTTCTACCTCTATTCCATCATAGATAATAGGATTATCACAAACTACAACTCATGCTCTGAATTCTAAAATGAGAAGTGTTTCTTAAACACTTTGAGCACATTATGATACATATTTAGGCATCAAAAATATAGTTTTTATGGGTAAAATCAATTAAGTATTAATCCCAAAGATTTGAAAAAACATCATTTATCACATGATGGGGACATTTTATTATGGGTCACACCCTTCATATTGAAGAACACATGGACACTTATCAAAGAGATATGATGCAAATGTTTCTTGATTATATACATTAAAATGTGTAAGACTATGTTTATGACTTAATTTAAAAATATAGACATCAATAAAATCATTCTATAGACCTAGGATAGATATTCAAATGTTTATGAAGATACAATGTGTGTTTAAATCCAAATAAATGTGTATTTGGGATTTCCTCAGGAAAGTTATTGGGTTATATCATATCTTAGAGGGTCATATAATTAGACCTAAATAAGTTAAAATATATCATTAATAGAGCATCACCAAAGGGATTGAAATAGTTATAATGTTTAAATAGAAGGATAAGACAATTTGTGTCTCAATTATCTAATAAGACACAACCTTTCATGTGCTTATAAAATAAAGATACAAAGGTTCAATGGGATACACATTTTCAAAAGAGTTTTTATGTAATATAATAATATCTACTTAATTCACATATTATAATTATTACAACACTAGATAGGCATTTGATATTATACATTTATGTTATAAAGCATGCCTTAGGGAATTTATTAGCACAATACAATGCTAATCATAGAGAAAATGAAATTTATTACATCAGTCATACATTAGTATACTATAAAATAAATTACAATTCTATGGATAAGATATGATTAGCTCTTGTTTTTGTAGAATAAAAACTTCAACAATATATCCCTAATAATGAAACATATGTCATTATAAAGGTGGATATATTATAATTTCTCTTTTCAAAACCATAATTTTCAAGATGTATAGATAAATGGGTAATGTTACTCATGCAATTTGTCTTAAAGTTCATGTCTCAAAAATATGTAAAATAAAAGTAATTAATGATCAATTAGCTAAATCATCATTACTCAATAAATTACCAAGGAATGATGTTTTTCATGATTCTCTTATTACATATCATGTCGATTATGATACATAGACCATGTACTTTGATGTATCCAAGTGCACCACATGTGTTGGAGATGGTATAGTTTTCATTACTCCTCAAGGGTAGCTTATATCATTTAAATATCACTTAGAGTTATCATGTACAAATAGTATATCCAAATATGATGCATTAATGCAGGGATTATTTACTTCACAAAAACTAAAAACAAAATCTATTTGAGTGTATGAGGATTATTAATTTTTTTTAATCAATTTTCATATATTTATAAAAAATAAGAAGAAATTTTATCCCATATAAATAAATGGTGCAATGATTAAGGAATTTTGTAAATATTTTCAATTAAAATTATACCTTGCAAGGATAATCGACACATATATGTTATGGATAGTGTATCTTATATGATCCATATTAACATAAATGATGATCATTCAACTTTTGATATATTAAAATTACAACATTCATTAGTTATAAAAATAAATGTATACATGTTAGTAGTACTAGTAGTTACTCATAGTGTAATAACTCTAAATGGTATAATGACATTTATAATTTTTTATATAAGTCTATTATTCCAATAAATTTTACACAAAATGATGAATGAAATTTATAACCAAATAAATCTATTATACTATAATCAATGGTGTCTTATTCAAATGATCATTTGATAAAAATTTACTACGATGCCTTAGCTACAAGGAAGCTAAGATTGATTTACTTGAGGTACATGATAACAATTGTGGGGGGAATTCTAATGGAAAAAAATGTCTTACATAATTTTGAGACAAGGTTACTATTGTCATACCATGGAACATGAATGTTAAGAGCATGTAAAATTATGTCCACAGTGCTAGAAACATAGTAATTTGAATCACACATCATCACAAGAATTATAACCCATTGTTTCACCATGACCATTTCCCCTATAGGGATTTGATTTGATTGGAAAGATAAATCCAAATTCATAAAATGGTCACTTGTTCAATATTAAAACTACATAATATTTTAAAAAATAGGTTGAGGTCATACCACTATAATTGACTATAGGGGAATACATACATAAGTTCTTAATGGAAAACATCATCTTGTAATTTGGTCTCCCATTAGCTATTGTAATAAATAATGGAACATATTTCAAAAATAATGTAGTTAAGATAATTTTTTCTAAATAAAATATTTTTTATACTTATCTAATCCTTATTATCCATAAGGAAATGGGTAAGCATAAGAAATAAATAAAAAAATTTACTAAAATATTAAGCAAAATAGTTTCAAAACATGGTGAGTATTGGCATAATTAGATTACCTATGATTTATGGCATATCACAAAAAAATTTGGTTGTCTAAAAAGAATACTCCTTATTCCATTGCTTATGAAACAAAATATTTATTTACTTTAGAGTTAGAGATACCATCTCTATGTGTTTCCTTAAGATACATTATCAAGGATAATGAATATGATAAAAATAGTTTCATAAGTTATCAATGTTGGATGGCAAATGTATAAAATTTATTGATCATATTAGAGTTTATTAGGATTTTAGAAAGATAAAATATGGTAATAAGGTTTGAAATTTTAAATTTAAATCTTGGAATTTTTGTTCAATGGAAATCAAAATAAGACCAACACACATAAAGAAAACAAAGGAATATTTAAACCAAACTTGATGGGCCCATTTTTGATTAAACAAAAAGTAGTTAAAATATATTATCATTTTTATAAATTTTAATGAAAACCCATGAGGAACCCTATAAACAAATCATTTTTTAGACATTTGAAAAATACATGGATTTAAAAAAAAAAATCCAAAATTATGACCTAAGCATGACATGTTTGATAGTTTTACACATTCATTGATGGTATTTATCACATGTTTGGTAGATTACAAATATTTTTTCATACATATGTAATTTTCATGACATATAAGAATGAGATGCAAGATACATGTTTTACATGATAATGGATGCACATATGCAGGACATTCCTATAACTAGGGGCCATGCCAATGTTTGGGGGCATATTAACCCATATGCCACATTGTTTGTTATAAGTTATATCTTTATATGACCCTTTAAATCTATCACATTGAGTTACATTGATTTATTACACAAGCCTTGTTCTTTATTATACTATTTATTGTGCTACATTTTATGGATATTTTATTTTGCTATGTTGTGACATTGATATAGATTGATGGTGTAAATTATTTGGACCTATTTTATGCTTCATTATTTTTATTTATTCTCCTATAGTATAATAATTTATTATGATTTGTGTGACCCTTATCTTCTTATGTGAATTTTGATTGATTGAATTTTCATTGTATGACTCTTTCTTTAGTTCCTTGTCTTCTTCTATGAATTTTGATTTTTATGGCCCTTACCTTGTTGTGTGACATTTAATTGTCCATTATGTGTGAATATTTTTAGTGATATTTGATTGTATATTATGTGTGTAATATTTTTTTTGACATTTAATTGTCTATTTAGTGTGGCTCTTGCCTTGTGTGACATTGAGTGCTATTTCACAAAATTATATTGTAGTTTCATGTCCATGACATTTTTGTGTTTATGAGTGGATAAATCTAGGATAATCTATTGAGTTTTTGATGTTGTGATACATATAAAATATATTTTGTTTGTGGGGTTCCATGATCTAACTGCATATGTTACTACTCAGTTATATCTATGATGATTAATACTATGTACTTCACTATCATATCTATCGTGATACAAAACATGTATGCCTTACTTTAAATGTTTCCTATATGATTTTGATGATATATTCACACTATAATTGAATATTATCAAAATTTTAGAAAATTATTATAAACGATTACATATTTTTACATAATGAGATGATTATTTCAAAGCATACATCCCCAATTTCAAAAGGGGGGCATATTAGTTATCTTGTCATAGAGATTCAAACTTTAATTTATAGATATTTTAGGATTTTTGACATATTACATTATTCATATAGTTCAAAGTGGTTTATAATATCGATTTAGTTCAAATTATGGAAAAACATTTATAGTATAAGGTATATTTTGGGGCATATACAATGCATATGCACACATTTTATAAAAACACAAGTTATAAATTTTCAAATATTTTTTGATTTCAGATAAATTAAGGTTTATATGTATAACATTATATATCATGTTGGCATTGGTTGAATAAAAGTGGAATCATGACATCATTCATATGTCAACTATTGTAGTTATATTTATGTTGGCATTGATTGGATCAGATTAAGGGACATGAACATTGTTCACACACACACACACACACACACACACACACACACACACACACACACACACACACACACACAACTTTTTTATATTTTCCAAGAATGACATTAATGTTATAGATAAGTGAACATTTTTAATATATAATTCTATATATAATGGTCCATTCACCCTAAATAAGCCTAGTATATGATCCCCTTTCCACCTTGGAGTTGAAGATCAATTAAATGAGTAGTACAGTTGAGGTTCAATTTCACTCAATGGATGAACACTACTCCCTCCTCATGAGGGATAGGATAATTATTTTTCCATCCCATGGCCCTTGCCTTAGTACATTTGTACATTGGGGCATGATCAATTCCAACTATCCAAAGTATTATTAGGAAGCACATTATCCAATGCTTTAAAAATAAGCATCATATTAAATGCATCACAAAGAAACATGGTTTACCAACTTATAGATATATTCCTTCCTTTCCATTTGAATTATAAAAGTTTCATTTATCTAATTCATTTCAAATTTCATTTCACATATGGACATTTATTTCTACATGTTCATTATAGGTTTTCATGAAGCAAGTTACATATTTTGAGCCTTCTTTGAAATAAAAAGTGTGTTTACACATTAAAGTGATCTTTACCCTATTTTGGATTAATTTCTAACCCTAATTAAGATAAAAAATTATGTATATTCAGATAGCATAATGCATAAAAATTAAGAATACATCTAAATTTAAAGTACTGAAATTTATTTGACAATGACACTTTATAAATATAAAAATAATAAGAGTGACAACATACTTAGTAATTTTATGTACTGTTCCAGATTGAAACAAGTTGTAATAAATAAGACAAGTAGAAAGTAGGATTGTAATCACTCAGTGTAGGTTATAGATCTCTATCTATGCCAAAATAATATTGGCAACTTCAAGTTGGTAGAGTATGATACTACCTTCCAAACTAGACAAATCTACCTTGTAGATTTTTCCTTTTCATTTTGACATAGGTAGGTGCACCTATTTATCCTTCAAATTTATGTGTGATTTTTAGGTCTAATCATGCGCACAATATCCATATATCCATATTCTTCATCTGAAACCCTAGTTTCACTTATGAAGGGGTAAAAACCTATAAAAATTTGGGAAGTGTAATGGGATGATGTGATATAAATCATCTCCATTGATTATTTAATGTTTCCTAAATATCCAATACTCTAAAGAGATAATTGAAAATACATGTAGTTCTTCCCCTTAGTTTGATTGTGAAATTGTGTTCCTTTACTATATTAATGCACCTAGTTAGCTAGCTTTTGACACTTAAAAATGTTCACTCTTGAATTAGATTAATGTAATTTAGACTTGGATAATTAAATCTCTTAGTTATTGATTTTAAAATTGGGAGGAATAGGGTAATTTTTATCAATATGTAGTAGTGTATAGATGTGTGCTAGATGAGTGTTAAATGCCTAATAAACAAAATTTTGATTTGTATTTATACAAGTCTATTTAGGTAATTTCTAATTTCACAAAGACAATAGGTAGATAGGTTAACCCATAGGAATGTTTTGATTTTATAATATGAATACTATTGGGTGAATGAAAAAATTGTCATATTTAGGTATTAAAACATGAGTCTAAATTTTTTATTTAAGAGTTAGGGTCATTGATTTGATGATCTAAAGGTGTCTAAGTATAATAATTTAATAGTTTAACATAGAGTGGGGGAGTTCCTAAGGTGAATGATAAAAAATTATAAGGATTGGACCCATAAATATTATTCAAAGTGAGAAAATGGTGAATAAGAGTAATTTATGTATGTACAAGTCATGTAGGGTGAAGGTAGGTGAAAAATGAAATTGTTAAGTGTTTAATACCAAGTTTTAGTATCTTCAAATTCCCCTTTTTTATTATAGTATCTAAATGAAATAAAAAAACTAGAGTAAAAGGATGAATATATACATGAGTATGTACAACACAATCTATCTTTGGGATAAGGCTATGAATGTGAAGCTTGCTCCGAGAAAAACTTGCAATGAATATGTAACAGTTAATGTCCATATGGTGAAATTTGAAATCTAAACTATGATTAAATTTTTTAAATTTAATATCAAGAAATTTATACACATATATGTGGGTGAAACCATGTTTCCATATAACTCTTTGAAGATTACACTTCCTTGAAACAATAGGGAAAGGTGATTTCTATTGAAACACTTGGAGAATGGTTCATCCCATTGAACCATTTGGAGAAATTGGGGGATAAAATTGAATTTTTTATAACTATATAAGCCCATGGTTTGGGAGTATAAATTTACCAACCCTCATGAATAAGGATTAGTGCTGAGGCCATTGAGTGTTGCTAGACCACAACCACACTAACTAAAGTAACTAATATAGTTCTAATATTGAATATAAATATTATAAGTTTGGAACCACATAATGGAGTAATTATGAATAATTACAAGGATGTTGAGTGTTAATGAACCTTAACCACATTACCTCAAAAATATGAATTAACTATTGCAAACAAAATTATAGATTCAAGGTTGCTCACTTCCTGGTGCCATAAAATTGTGTTTGGAAATAAACAACTATAATAGTACCAATTAAAAATGTCTATATGTGTATGAATAAGTATCATTCCCCTTGAATTTTTATAAAATACAAACTATCATTATGGTATGTGTATGAGAAAGTATAATTCCCTCTAAATATGTAAGTGTTTATATTGCATGATCCAATATCATGCCCTATAAATATGTGTCAATTGATATACAATGTTAAATATTTATATTCTAAATCTAAGAACCTATATATAAAATGTATTTGTGTGTGGAAAACTATAAATCTTTTTACAATAAACCATGTACATATTTTATACATATGCACCCGATTGTATATAAATATGTAATCTATAACTTGTATCTCTATAAATTTAGTATATATGCATGGAATATGCCCATAGAATCTATACTAATATGTGGATATTTGTCCCGAATCTGAAGTCATCTGATATATTAACCATTATGAAATCTCTTAGTCATGTATTTTATATAAAAAATATGTCTTTTCTACTTGTAAAGGCTTATGTATCTATGAAAAACCCACTAAAATGTACCCTTTTTGAGGTGAGGGATGTAACTTGTAATTCACTCATCTAAAAAGAAGCAATTAACTATATCATGTTATGTATAAATATATCATTATGTATAATCATGTCAACATATATATAATATGTCATCATAGTAACATATATGGTAGTAAGGCATGTATTTAACATATGAAATGCAAGTAATATAAGTGTCATGCCAGGATAAATATACCAATTAGGCATGGAATAGTAACCACCATCTATATAATAATAAAAAAAGAATACAAAATAAGGAGGTGCATAATATGAATCATGAAACCACATAAAAAGGGAAGGTCCATGATATGGATCATGATACCCTAGAACTCAAATATTAGAAAGCTCAACAAGTGTAACAACCTTAGAAAAAAATCTTAGATTAATCCATTCATAAGCACACAATGTCATACATAAGGCTAAGGGCCACAAATAAGGGATAAAATTATGCCATATCAAACAAGGCCAAGGGACACACACAAGGGACATAAATATTTATCACACACCTAAAGTTAATGGACACATACAAGAAATAATAAACCTATATATACAAGTAACAACATAAATGAATCATAAAACAAGTGAAAACTAATCTACACTATCCATGTCTATAAATGTCACATCATATTAAATTAGCATAGCCATGTAACACTAAGTAAGGTATGAGTAACTAACAAGACGTGTAAAAAATTTATGTAGCTAAACATGGTGAGAGGTCATAAAAAGATATAAACTATGATAGTGTGACTTATGGAATAATATGCCCCTGACATCAGCATGGCCATTATGTATAGAAAAGTCCCATATCTATATGTCCATGTATGATATGTATGTCCCACGTCACACTATATACCATGAAAAGCATGTGTGTATAAACAAAAAATATGTAATATAACAAACATGAAATAAATAACATAAGTAAATAGTGTAACTAGAGATCATGTCATGCTTAGTGTAGACACTCCATTTTTATAACTTCTATGTCAATTGACAAAATATAATGAATTCGCATAATTACACATAATACGGTCCAAAATATCATATTCATCTATGTACATGCTTAAATTAACCTTGAGGTACATTTAGGTGTGATAATTTGTTGTATTAAATCTATTTAATTATCATTCTCTAGTCAATTGCTCTCTTCAATTATCCTTCTAGTCAATTTTTTTGGTCAATAATCCTACTCTACTCAATTCAATTATTCCCCCTTCTTTGATAAATTAATGATATTTATTACCCTTTTCTAAATCATTATTGTAAATTATATTTCTATTTAAAATAGAAGTATAATATCCTTTCATTTAATTAATTCCTCTTTTTCCCTTTAAAAGTGATATGTTCATGCAAAGAAAGGATCTTGATATCCTCTAGGATATTTTTTTGTGAGATATTTAAATTGATAATTGAATTAATATACAAGATTATTATTCACCCTTTATTTTGGAGACAAGATGAAGGGCCCATAGTGAATCTTGTGTGAGAGAATTTTCAACCCTTCATATTAGAAATAAGATGAAAGGCCCACACTAGTGATCCATGTGTCTTATGGGGAATGACTCTCCACCCTTCATTTTGGAAACAAGATGAAGGAATTATATTAAATATGATTTGATATTTTCAACTATCATCCTCCACCCTTCATCTCGATTAACATGAAGGGCTCACATTAGTAATCTATGTGCCGATCCATGTGCACATTTGAGGACTCATTTATAACTATTCATCTTGATTTCATGATAAAGGGTCCTTATTGATATATGTTCATTATAAATAGAACTATTTGCATTGCAATTCAACATTTTCAAGATATATAACAAAACCCCAAAATTTTATCATGATAACTTGTTTATCAAATTCCTACTTGTGATCAATTTAACATGGTCCATAGCTTTAATGAAGATGCATTCACAAAAATTATATTGATAAAGATTATTTGATGCTAATTATGAGTTACATCCTATGTAAAGACATTTTTATTGGAGGTTTGCATGTTTCAAGTTTGAATCTAATGCATTATTGACCAATATTTGTATACTTATGAGGTCTTAGGTTCTAATCTTATTTTCATTTGTTATTATGTTCATGATTGACTGAAACTAACTTGGTGAAAATATAACTAAGCAATATTCTTAATGACACATATGGCATGCCTAATAGGACTAGTTATCCATACCTTTATTTTGAGCCTATTTAACAAACTTAATTTGAATAATATTTGATTATTTTATCTCTTTCTATTCTAATTTTTTACCATTTTCATTTTTCTATTTTCAGTGAATTCATTCATAAAAATGGTGAAACCATTCTTGTTTTTATGCTAATCAATGAAATCACTCCATAATTAGTGAGATCATCACTATTTTATATTCTTTACTCTTTGTTCCTATGATTTTTTTTTTAAATTTTAAGAAATCATTGAACTATCAATGAAATCATAGCATTTATGATGCAGGAGCATCTGCATTCAAATTCGATTTATTATATTTTCCCTCCCATATGCTTTTACTAAGGGGTAATTGTAAAGAAATAAATAAAAGTAAAAAGGTAAATGTGGGCTGTTGAGAAAATCAAGGAATGGTTGAAATGATTTTTCAACCTTAGCATATTGTTGTAATTAAAAACTGTAATTTGTTTTACCTAAGCCCAAGTTGGCGTGGAAGTTTAGAAGAGATTATTTACAAACAAGATAAGATATGCAAGTGTGGCATGAGAGGAGGGTACATAGAGGAAGAGAGAGAAAAAAATTCATTCATTCAAGAGAAAAAGGTAGAAATGAAGAAGAGAAGGAGAGGGGACAGAAGGATGTAAAGAGAAGAATAGAGGCATAGAAAGAAGACAGACAGCATAGAAGACACAAGGCATATAACCTCTGGTATATATTAATACAGGTGTGTATTTATTTTGATCTATAAATGAATGTGAGTTCTTTTTGAGGAGATTGTTTTCCTGAGACCAAAGAGGCATTGTTATAAGTTGCTGGACGTATGATTTCTGGCCATGCGTTGAAATTAATACAAATCTGGGCCACTAAAATGTTATATTTGTAATTCTGGGCATTTCAACATATTTAATACAACTTGGCGCTCAATGATTGAGCTGAACAAACACCTGTTTTCATCATTTGCCACATATCTTGTTGGCTGGGCATGTTTTATATTAAATAAATTGATTGAAATTCTAAGTGATTGTAATTCTGGGTGCGTCTGGGTCAGCTGGGCTACCTAATGAAGTAATTACAGCCTAGTCATCTCAATGTTATGCTAGACATTTTTGTTTGTTTTTAAATATGTTAAGCAAAATAATTGTTTGATACTGCTGCGTCTGCCACTTTCACCATATATATCTGATCCCTAGGTCCATTGCGCTTAGTTTTAAAAGTGAAAACAAAAATCAATGGGAGACGCATATTTATAGTGTTGAAAGCACAGAGAGGTTGTATGAAAATTTGTTGAATTCTTGACTGAAATAGAAAGCTGTTCCAATTGAGTTGAAACAACTGAGATAAAAAGAATGGTGACGCTGTTGCTCTTGGGCCGATCTGTGTCATATGCATCTATTGCATGAACTTGCCCTATTATGTAAAGCCTACGCCAAAAGTATTTTATTATGGGTATAAGATCATGTGTGGTACACCATGTCCTAGGAATATATATTACAATGTTACATTAAGAATCGTGCTTCAATGAATTTAGCATATGATTGTTACTCCATGTACATTTAGAAAGAACTCGGGTAGTGCTATGCCCAATTAAAATCCCTATCTTCCATCTAGATGATCATATTTTGCAAAATTCTCATGAGCTATAGGATCGATAAGAGCCTGGTAAGCAATTGAGAAGACTTTCTCATAAGCTGGAAGATGCACACCATGTTATACAGTTGAGGGAAAAGATTCTATATCTACGTACTGAGTTGAAGGATGAACAAAAGTTTTGGGAGATCTACAACTTTGCCTTTAATTGGTCAAAAGAAAAGGGTCAAAAGTTTTTGGCATTGGACACAGCTATAAGCATGTGGTAACTATTGTTTGCAAAAAAAAAGCAATGGCCATTGGTTGATTAGTGGTGCCAATTCTTGCAGGCCAGGCATAACAAGGCGATTTCCAAGGACACCTGGTCACAACTATTGGAATTTGCAAAGATGGTAGACCCTTCATTGTCCAATTATGATGTAGAGGGTGCATGGCCATATTTAATTGATGAGTTTGTTGAGTACTTGACTGGGAATGGACTCATTCATAGAAGCAGTTGACATATTTACTGTTGCATTTTATGGTGCTTTTACATAAAATTTCATGAAAGGTGCCATATCCCTATTTGCAATCAAATACAGAGATGTGTATGGTCAGACCATTCACCATTTAGGATTGGTGGGGTATATACATTAAATATATGACATTCTAGACTGTAGATCAATGCATAATTGTATGATTGTAGTTGTTTTTTGTGGTTGAGTGGTGTTTTGCTGAAGATTCTTTGGTATTTTAATTTTTTGAATTTGCAGTCTAAGAACAGTTGCATCAATTGGTATCAGAGCTTAAAGCTCTTGGGGATTTAGGAATTGATCATAAGTTGTCACAAAATTTGGAATGGTTGCATTTGTCAATGATGTTGCAGTTGTGAAGGATTTGGCAAAGAGATCAATAGGAGACAGCACTAGAAGACTCTGCTGGAGAAAAGGTATGAGCAACTTTGCTTTTGATATGAGTTTATTTTGTTAAGAAGCAAATAGGTGAAGAGAAAGGCAGCCAAGCCATTGAGGCTTAAGAGAAGAAGCCAAGGAAGGCTTAGAGAAGAAGATCCAAGAGGAAGCTTAGATTATTTTCCAAAAGACTAAGGTGAAACAGACTTAGGTGAGGTAAAGGATGAAGTTTTGAGCAGAGTGATAGAGGGACTGCCTAGAAGAAGAAGATCCAAAGCAAGGTAAGATTGGATTTGTAATTTGTGTTTGTTGAAGAGTTGTCTAAAGAGTTGCTCTAGGATAGAGAAGAGGATCAAAAGACTAGGCTGCAAAAGGCCTAGGTGAGATCACGTGGATTGTCAAAAGACCAGTCAAGGAGAAAAGGCTTGGGTGAGACAAGGGATCAAGAGACCAAGGTGGAAAAGACTTGGGTGAAGATCTTAGAGATGGAAGCATTGTTGAAGGCACTACAGAGCAGCAACGTATATGAGGGAAGCAAGAGGAAAACAAGCATCAAAGGTATGACTAATGTTGATTTTAATAAAGAAATTGCTAGTTTGAAGAAAGAATTAGCTAAGGTTAAAGATGAGTATGAGTCTTGGATGCAGCTGAATAGGAAAGCATGGGTATGGCCAATGAAGAAGAGGATAAAGTGGCCGATAGATCTCCTAGTGAAAAGGAGAAGGAGGCAAAAGAAGATTGCCATGAAGAGGAAAGCCCAAAGAGGCAAGACGATAAGAAGGTTGCCAAGTGGGCAGCAAGAAGAAGAAGTTGAGAAGAAGGTTCTCATTGAGGAGAACAATAGAGAAGAAAGAAAAGATGAAGTGCCAGGAAGAGCACTTGAAAAGATGAGAATGTCCATTAAGAGGATACTCATGGAGACATTTTGGTCTCTTGTTTTTGTAATTAATGTTGTTTTTGAGTGGGCAAGTGCAGGTATGAGCAGCCTTATGAAGGTCAAGAGAAAGGCCTTGGAAAATGAAGAGATTGGTACAGGAGAAGACACCAAGTGCACAAATGAATGTGCAGAAATGAGAAGAGAGTTTGCTGCTGTTGATAAAGAAGAAGAGATGCATTGGTTAATGCATAATGGAGGTATTGAAGAACCTATACAAGCAAGGGAAGAAGTAGAAGATGAAGCTGAATTCCAAGATGCCATTGAAAGCTAGGAAGAAGAAAGAGGACAGTCAAGCACAAAGGAAGAGAAAGATTGCTCCATGGAACAAACTATCAAAGAGGTAAATGAAGTGTTAAGTGCTGATTTTGATTGTTATTTTGAGCATGAAGATATCAATACACAGGTTAGAAGAGGCAAGAGGAAGATGAAGTCCTCACATGAAGTAGTCAATCATGGCTACATAATGCCTAAGTGGATGGTGAAGCATACAAACAAGCAACAAGTAAGCAAGTAGGCAAGTTTACCTTATAAGATTGATTTTTCTCATATTCCAAATATGAATGTAAGTGTGCAAGAAAATAAGAAGACAAACAAAGTTGGTTTTTCCATATTGTCAAAAGGGCATTGTTACAAGATGCCTACATGGCTTGAGAAGTCAATGGATAAGAAGAAGAAATAAGTATGGGTGCCTAAGAAGGCTAATAGTGAAGAAGATGTGAGTGTTGAAACAACAACACCAAGAAATCAATGGAGGAAGGTGAAGGATGACACAAGTACATGGAAGGGTAAGACAATTGTTTGCAATGAAAGGGATAATGATTTGTTTGAATCATTTAATAATCTTTTTATGGAAAATGAGGAATGGAAAGTGGCTGTAAGGACTAATATGCAGTAAGGAGAGACTTCCAAAGGAATGCATGATGAGAAAAAGAGAAAGTATGTAGCAGAACAGATAAGATGGCTTCAAGCAGAGATTGAAGAAAGCAAGGAGATAAAAGGTATGAATACTGCAATTGTTTTTGATGAATATACTAATATTGATGAAGAAGCTGATTTGTATGAAGAAACTATAAAGTGGATGAATGTACTTATAGAGGATGAAAGACAATCTGGTCCTATGTTTGATATAGGACATGAAGATTTGAATGAGTTTGTGTTGAGTGATGATGAAATGAAAAGTAAGGCTAGTAAGGAACAAGCAATCCTTCAAGTTGATAAGCCCAAGTTTGATGAAGATTGTGAGATAGATGAGATCTCACTAAAGGTAGAGTTGAGAATGATAGAGGAGCTATTTGGTAATCTAAGAGAGTGGTGTAAAGGTACAAGCCATGGTGAAGGCAGCATTGGAAAGAGTGAGACAATACAAGGACAAAGCAAAGAGGTCAAAACAATTTTGATCAAGAAACAGAAATCTGAAGGCAGCCAAGAGGCTTCATGGCCTCAATGTTTTTCTACTAAGGTGGCTTTTGATGTTTTGAATGCAAGTATGGAAGATGAAAACTTTGGAGACACATATGAAAATGAAACATGGAAGTGGGAGATTGCAGCTGAGAAGGAGATGAGAAGAAGAACATACCAAAAGAGGAAGAAAAGCAAGATGAAAGGTAAAGACCAGCAAAAGACAAATTCAAGCATTATCATTGACAAGAAGACTGTGGGATCCAGGCATATAGTAAAGACTAAAGCATGGGGGCAACAGTTCATTTGAACTAAGGTTCAAATCTTTTCTAGAGGGGGAGTATGATGCAGGAGCATCTGCATTCAAATTTGATTTATTATATTTTCCCTCCCATATGCTTTTACTAAGGGGTAATTGTAAAGAAATAAATAAAAGTAAAAAGGTAAATGTGGGCTATTGAGAAAATCAAGGAATGGTTGAAATGATTTTTCAACCTTAGCATATTGTTGTAATTAAAAATTGTAATTTGTTTTACCTAAGCCCAAGTTGGCATGGAAGTTTAGAAGAGATTCTTTACAAACAAGATAAGATATGCAAGTGTGGCATGAGAGGAGGGTACGTAGAGGAAGAGAGAGAAAAAAAGTTCATTCATTCAAGAGAAAAAGGTAAAAATGAAGAAGAGAAGGAGAGGGGACAGAAGGATGTAAAGAGAAGAACAGAGGCGTAGAAAGAAGACAGACAGCACAGAAGACACAAGGCATATAACCTCTGGTATATATTAATATAGGTGTGTATTTATTTTGATTTATAAATGAATGTGAGTTATTTTTGAGGAGATTGTTTTCCTGAGACCAAAGAGGTGTTGTTATAAGTTGCTGGACGTATGATTTCTGGCCATGCATTGAAATTAATACAAATCTGGGCCACTAAAATGTTATATTTGTAATTCTGGGCATTTCAACATATTTAATACAGCTTGGCGCTCAATGATTGAGCTGAACAAACACCTGTTTTCATCATTCGCCACATATCTTGTTGGCTAGGCATGTTTTATATTAAATAAATTGATTGAAATTCTGAGTGATTGTAATTTTGGGTGTGTCTGGGTTGGCTGGGCTGCCCAATGAAGTAATTACAGCCTGGTCATCTCAATGTTATGCTGGACGTTTTTGTTTGTTTTTAAATATGTTAAGCAAAATAATTGTTTGATACTGTTGCCTCCGCCACTTTCACCATATATATCTGATCCCCAAGTCTAGAGTAAATTGATAAATCAAGGCACACATGTCAATTATTCTGATATAGAAATTAGGTGGAAAAACTTCGTAAAAAATGCACATTAATTATTCAATATTGAAACTATACCCCAATCCATAAAATCTTCTCAATCTCACTTCTTCACACAATGGCCTTCACAAAAAATTTATTCACCCAAAAATCTATCAAGTTGTAATGAATTTACAATAGGGCTAATACCCTATTTAGAATATTCAAGAAAGGAGGTGACCATTATGAAATAATGGATTCATCCATCTTGATAAAGCCAATTAATTAAAACACTTCGTAAGTATTAAATAACCATAATAATAATAATATTTATTTTTATGGGGTTTCCACTTCATGTAATAAATAATATATTATTAACTAATTAATAATTTAATCTAAGGGTTAATATTTACCACTTAGACATTAATTGCTCTAACATGTTTGAATAAATCACCCCACTTTTAGAACTTGCAAGTAAATAAGGTGAGTAGTTTTGCTTAGTGGGTCTTTGAGAAGTGAAAGAGGTTAATTTTTATGTTTTTACAACTCTTAGGTTTTGATAGAAACAAATTCACCATTTATCAGGAATAATTTCACCAATTTTTTATAGCCTAAGAATAATTTCATCAATACAAGGACAATTTCATTAATTTACGTAATAATTTTGCTAATATTTGAAGGATTTCATCAAATAAAAAGATCCTCACATGCTAGAGAATGAACCTAAATGATTTCATTGCTTATATAGTCAATTTCACTAATAATAACATAATTTCACCAAAATGGGGACCAATTCATTGAGTAGAGAGGATTTGACTAGCAAACATACCGTGTTAAGAAAATATCAATAATTGATATTTTAATTTATTCAAAAAGCTCTTGTGCACTTATATGACCTAGGTACATTAAAAAATTTAATAATAATTATTTTTAAGCCTATTTATATTTTATTTTTTCTAAAATATCATATTATTCATATTTAAGATCTCTCAAATATTTTTTAAAGCCTGAGAAGCACTCATTTAGTCCCTAGAAAATTTTCAAGTAGCCAGGGTGAGTGAAAAATATGAATTATTCACCAAAGATTTAACTTTGAAGATCATACTAGCTAAGTTTTAGCATTTTAGGAGCGTTGGTAGATATTCAAGGTGTTTGGTGGTTTGGTTTGAGTACTGTGCATTTTAAAAAATTCTCCCCGAGTGTTATATGACACTGTTTAAAAAAAATTATTTCTCAATCAAAATCAGATTATGAAGACATCTTTGACATCAAGAGGATTACAAAATTTTGAGGCTTCTAATGATCTATATAATTTAATATGCAACACATTACTTTAAAAAGGGCACCACATCTACCTGGGGTGCCATAGTTCAGCCTAGTCAATTCAAACTAGTAAATTCTTCATAAAAAATTAGAATATTTATAAATTTTAGTGGTATTTGGTGTCTGATTCTACCTTGTTTGAGATTATCTACTTCACCTTGGAGATCCATAGCCATCTATAGGAATCTTTAGGAAAGTATATAGTATTTGTAAATATTTTAAAAATAAATAATTTTCAAATATTCATGCAAAAAGGAAGTGGTCCTAATTTTTATTTTTTAATAAGATTTTAAATAAAAAATTAAACTAGTAATATTTATTTACTATTAATAATACATGAACATTAAACATTTATTTTTATATATTTTTTATTATTAAAAATTATATAAAAAAATAAATACAATATTGTGCATGTTTCTTAAATAGCCGCATAGATGAGTTGGTAAGTTTTCTTTTTCTAAAACTTATAATTAAGAACATCTCAAGTTCAAAACCCATAAATTCAATATTTTTTGACTTGATAAAATCAAGTTTTTAAATTAATTTTAAATTAAATTCTATTTTTTGGTTTGTGTGTCAATGTTTCACGCATCTAAAACCTTAGTTGGCTTGTCAAACTTGTTTTGACTTTTAACCTAGTGAATATTTTGTTAAACATAGTCATGTAACCAGTTGATTCCTAGGTTTTGGCATATTATAGACACATCTAAGTGGTCTATTTTGTATTTTTAAACCTAATACTATTAATTTTTTAACTTTTTAAATAAAATTGTTTAGGTGGTCATTCTGAGTGTAAATCTTTCAATACCTAGTTTTGTCTAATTCTAAATCAATTTTTTGCATTATTTGGCATCTAAATTATGTAATTTAACATAATTACACTTGTGATTTACTTTATTTTTAAAAAAATATTATAAAAAATCATTAAAAAGGTTATTTTATTAAAATTGTTCTTACATTAGTGTATTTTTGTGATACTTATGACACCTTATTTTGTTGCAAGATTTCACAATTTTTTTATTTTTTAACATTAAATTAAACAATTATTGTTTGAAATTTAAAATTTGTTGTACTATCAAATTAAGTTAAAATTTACACTAAAAGGTTTCATTTTAAGTATTTGTTTATTATCTTGTTTAAAAAGAAGCTATAGCTTGGCCTCACTTTACCTTAGATAAATATCAAATGCTTTATATATATATATATATATATAATTTGTGTTAAAGATAAATTTATGGTATTTAAGTTTTGGAATATTATAATTGGGACTAAAAAATCTTCTTTTATATGACATGTGTCCCCTGAGTTTACCAACGCATTTCAAAAAAAATCATAAGAAGTTACATCCATTATCTTGCAGATTGTTAAAGATCAATTCCTTAACCACATTGATAATTAGGAGTCTCATAGAGATTCTTGAAAAATCCCTAAATTCATGCATGAGATCACTCATCTCTCAAAGATTATTAAGTTAATCCTTAAACTGCTAACTACACATATGAAAGGTGATGAGAAAGTTATGAATTTTATTGCTAAAATTAAAAACATTAAAGCTCAGTTGGATGTAATTGTAATTTGATTTAGAATCAATTTATTATTTTATAATTCATTTAAATATTCATGAAAAGTTTGAAATTTTCATTTCAATTTTTAATTCTAAGTATCTAATTGAAGAAGATATCCCTGACCTTACCATATTATCTACTCTCTTGATTCAAAAAGAGCAAGTTATAACCAATTTTGATTCTAAAGAGAATGCCACTCAAGCACTTCTCACCTTAAATACTATTTTTTATAATAATAAAAACCATATATGTAACCTTAATTCTATTTTTGGCTCAAACATGAACAAGAACTCTGGTAATAAGAATTATACACCTAATATTAATAGAAATTATAATCTATGTGGTAAATTTGGTCATATTAGGAAACATTTTAAACAATAAGGATAAAATTAACAATCAATCTTCTAAAAATAACAAAAGTAATAAATTTAATCAAAACAAGTAGAAGAATCAAAACCCTAATCAAAATAACAATTTAGATCAAAATGTTATTGCTTTATATGGTTCTTTATTTACTTCAAATGAAAATAAATAGATTTTAGATAGTGGTGCATCGTACCATATGACTTGATTATCTAATATTATATGTGATTTTAGAGATATCTCTATAATAATTTACTTAGGAGAATTCATTTTTAGAAAAAACTAAATAGGGAAAAACAAAGTTTTCAATTGTTGTTATTATAAATGATGTTTTATATGTACCTCAACTTAAAAATAATTTGATATCTTGTTCTCAACTTATAAATGATAATTTCATTGTAACATTACTTAGATATGGATGGTCCATTAAAAATTAATCTGGTTCCTTGATTGTTGAAGGTATTCAAAAGAATGATTTATATATCTTCTCTCCTTTTTCATGTTTTTTTCATCACATAGTAAGAATGAATCTCAATTATGGCATGAAATATTAAGACATATTAATTTTAGAAATTTACATGATACTAATATAAATAATATTATTGTTGTACTTCTTTCTATCCTCTCTCATCATGAAACTTATGAGGATTACTTACATGATAAGCAATATACTAACCCTTTTCACAAGAATCATGATGTGAATTCCTTTCATCCTTTAAAATTGATTCGTAATGATGTTTTAGGATCTCTTGAAGTTATATATCTTAATTTTTATCTATATTTTGTTACTTTTATTATTTATTACACTAGAATAATTTGGTATTTTTTCATTAAAAATAAATTTGATGTGTTGTTTAGATTTAATAAATTTAAATTTAACTTGTTGAAAATGCATCTAATTTTTTTTATTAAAGGATTAAGAATTGATAATGGTGGTGAATATGTTAGTAAAGAGTTTGATTTTTTTTTGCATTATTTTTGGTATTCAAATAGAATTAATAATTCCTTATTCCCCTCAACAAAATGGTATAGCTGAAAGAAAAAATTGCACCATCATAGAAATGTCTAGAACAATGTTACAATTTGCAAATGTTCTTAAAATTTTATAGGCTGAAGCTATGAATACTAATGTGCATATTCTAAATACAATCCCTACTTAATATTTTAGTTTATTTTGATAAAACTATTTTATTGTTACTTTAGAGATACTAACTATATTAATAGTGTCTCATCTACATTGTATTTGTTAGTAAAATTATTTAGTATTTATTCTTGAAAATAACATATTACAATTATATTACAAGAGATATATCTGTCTTAGATGATATATATATATATATATATATATATATATATATATATATATATATATATATATATATTAGTTTATATTCAATTAACATTAAAATATATTATATGCATAACATCATGTTTAATTTGATAAAATGATAATGTTTTAGTATTTGCATTTGATAATAAGGTCATGCTTAGTAAGTTTGGATATTTTGTGTTTTAATTTTTTAGATACTCTCATTTGATTATTTTATCACTTTATTGTTTATGCTAACATCCTTATATGTTTTGTTTGATAATAAGATATGTTAAGAAATGAAAAGTGTAAGTAGAGTTTGTATAATTGGCTCTTCATCATTTAATTTACTAAGCACTTGATTCATATATACCTAAAATTATTTGTTTCAGTCTTATATTTATTTGATTAGATGATGGTATTTTATGCTAAACTTATTCATATTTGATGTATGAGAGTTATACCTCAATATTTTGTTGAAGAATATTAAAATTAATTTTTTTTGTTGATATAAATGAAATGATAAAATGAGTTATGTATAATAGGATATCTAATGTTTGGTTAAACTTAGTATCATATTATTATTAAATTATTGTATGTGCATTGCATGACAGTTGGAGATGCTCATCTTGTCAATATTGAAGATGTTCAATAATGAATTGCATACAATAATTTATGTTTTTCATTAACTTTATAATCAAGGTAGTGAACTTTTTTTCCTAAAATATGACATGATTTTTTTAAAATGTGTTTTATGATAGAAAAATATGCCATATTTTTATCTATGTGGTTATTGTGATGCTAACCATATTATGCTATTATGAATATTTTTTTGGATATGTGGTTACAATTTGTGTAGGTACACAAAACCAAAAATTTAATCATATTAAATTTTATGTATATTTTATTTGATAAAAAGTCTTTAATAGTGATATTGATCTATAGTTCTATCTTATGGATGAACAAGTGGTAGATATCTTCACAAAACCACTTGGTGCTACCACATTTTTTTAGTTTTATGCGATGTTGGGCCTCTCAAAGTTTACATTGATGTGGAATGTAAATTATAATTGAACTTCCTAATGGCCATGTGTTTCTTCTCTTTCTTGATACTTATTCTCATTGTAAAGCATTGCAAACTTCATATGGAAGTTATATGATTTAATTAAACTTTGTATGAAGGTTTTACTTTCTTACCCCAATAAATTAAAATCATACTTTTTAATGGAAGTCATTATGTTATAAAAGGTTCCAAATATGCTTAGTGATTATTCATGAGAAACTATGAGATGTAGTCGCATGATCATACTAGCCAAAACTTACTTTTGAGTAGTTTATAGATTATATTTCTTTTTATCTAAAAAGGTTGTTTTTGGCATGATGAAGGTTTTTAAATATTTCAATTGTGTACATAGCATAATTATTATTTTTGATGTGAATATGACATTTATCTTAACTAATATTAAGGGAGAGTGTTAAATAAATTAATATCTAAGTGGTAATTATTAACCCTTAGCTTACATTAAAAATTAATTTATTAAATAATAATATATTATTTATTATATGAGGTAAAAATATCATGAAATTAAATAATATTATTATGGTTATTTAATAATTATTAAGTGATTTAATTAATTATCTTTATCAGGATGGACCCATTATTTCACAATGATCACCTCCCTTCTTGAATATTATAAATAGGGTCTTACCCCTATTGCAAATTCATTTTAACTTGATATATTTTTGGGTAAACAATTTTTTTGTGAAGGTCATTCTTTGAAGAAGTGATATTGAGAAGAGTTTATGTATTGGGATAATAGTTTCAATATTGAATAATCAATGTGAATTTTTTTACCTCCATTATAGGTTTTTCCACCTAATTTATGTGTTGTGTATAATTGACATGTGTGCTTTAATTTATCAATTTAATAGATCTATTGTGTTCATATATTTATATGAAATTTATCATGTTTTATATTCACATCTCATTTTGACACTTTAAAATTTAATTCACATTTTGTTTTAGGTTCTAAGAAAACTTGATTATTTTTTGAACCTTTTCATTTCATGCAAGTTTCTTTGTTGCTTCTTGTTACTTGAGTGTTTTGTGAGTATATTTTATGTGAATGATATTCTATTTGGGTGAATAAGAAATGAAAATATCTTATTTATTTTAAATCTTGAATATTTTCCTGTTATGTTCTTTGCTCACTCTTAGTGGGAGTTATGCAAATTAGAATAAGAATACCTTTTTGTTTTGGCTCTACATTTGGGTTGTCATTTCCTTCTCATGAGTCCTTAGGACATGGGGACTTGGATGTAATTACCAAACATTGTACCAACCATGTTATCTAATGGGGTATATAAATTGAGGTTATGCCAATGATATCTTAGTTGGTGGTCATTGAGAGGCTGATTGTGCTAATAATAGTTCACTAAGACCCTTATAACTGAAGTGGTCGTGAAGGGAATAGACCCTTTGATGAATGGCCTAAAAAATATTGCATCCAGTTGATGTATAGTTCTAAAGTGCTAAGAGTAATAAAAGTATATTATTACCATCTAAAAATCTCATGAAAACATTAGCTTAAGACTCTTCAACCATAAAACAGTCATTGATGTAGGGTGCAAAAGTTAATAGCCCTCAAAGATATATTTTATGTATAAAAATTTTGAGTTAAGGGGGGGATTAAAACACCACCAATAGCTACAATAAATTATTTAATGAATCTTGAATTTTATCCTCTCTTAAGGTAAGTATATCAAAAGACTCAATGAATATGGAGTAATCCTATGTTAGTCATTAAAATAGGGTTGATAGATTGAGTATCTGATTAATTGACTGTGATGTTAAAACTTTTTCATAATGTACATACATATACATAAAGAGGCAATCCTCTATCCATGTTCTTGGTTAAATTTTTTTCAAATACATATGTTTCATACCTTTCTTATCTAAAATTGTACAATTACTCTATTTGTGTTCCTAGTTAAAATTATTTCCTTCTACATTCCATTTTGTTTAATGCATACATACCTATCTTATTTTAAATGGTATTGTTATGTTGTCTATGTGAATTTGGACCCATTATAATCATTTTTCCAAGTTTCTAGTTCCAAACCATTTTAAGACTAGGATTGAATTTTAGTCTTTGTATGATCTTTCCTCATGTTCAAATAAAATCTATTCAAGTCCAAAGTATTTTTTTTAGTTCCAATTCATTTTACCATTTTTGTACAAGTCTATTCAAATTTTAAGTCCAATCTAGTCAAATTCATTCAAAATCAACTATTCACAATCAAACCATTCTAAAGTCAACTACATTCATTTTTATTTTTTCAACTCATGTTTCCAGATCCATTTTTAAATCATAACCTTATCTTTCTATTCAATCTTATTCACCTATCAATTGGGAATGATGAAGTCATGAAATCTATATTTTTTCTTAGTTGAATCCAATTCCAATCGAATCTTTTCCATTGCATGTATCCTTTCTTGGAGACATCCTTTAATTAATATTATATCACTTTTTCAATTCATTCAATGACATCCATTTTAGATTTAGATAGAGCTTATAAACTATATGGTCATGTTAGCAAAAGTGAACCTATTTTGATACCTTTATCTCACACCCATTTGAATTCTAAATTACAACATTCATTTAAAATGTAAAATATATTTAATGAATCCTTGGAACACATATTTGATCAATTATTCATAACAAACATGATTATGCATCCACACACTAATCCTTTTACTGAAAATAATCCCAAACCTAAGTGGTACTAAAAAATAAATTTTGTGAGTATCATGGGATTCACGTCCATTCACTTAACCAATGTGGTGTGCTTAGTATTTATTCCCAAGGATTGATTGACCATGGATATATAATTATTGAATCACAATAATATTATCAAGTGTCAATCCCTGACCCATCTATAAGCCAATATGCTATAGACTCATTCTTTTAGCTTATACAAAACTTATCCTAAATTAAATATCTTCTTAATCTATCCTTAGGACCCATTTTCAATAAGGAACCAAGTACACCCCCATCTAAAAATCACTTATCAGAGATCTACCAAGATCACTTTCTTAATCTTAATCATAATCATACTCATTCACTTTCAAGGCAAGATCAAGACAAATCACCCATTTTTTATGTTTATGTTGAATCACCCATATTTGATGAGTCACCCTTTGACAATCCTCCTATATTTTATGAGCTTTGCTTTAAATATCCTCTCTATTATTGTTCACATATTTTTGATGAACCATTCTTCAATGAGCCCATCTTTGAAGAATCCATTATTGATCTATAGTCTATTTTTCTCCCATATTCTAAAGTCTCTCCTTTCCAAAAACTCATTTATCCCAAAGCCTTCATTTCCAAGTGCACAATGAAAAAGGTACTTATGTAAAATGAAATTCAACATATCCTCTTTGTGACTAAATCCACTTCAAGATCAACTTTTTTATTAGAACCAAATTTAGAGTCAACATTACAATTATATTTATAACCAACACTAGATACTGAATCAAATTTATAATCTCAAGAAGAATCAAAATAAAAATGAACATCAACATCAACATCAACATCAACATCAATATCAACATCAACATCAACATCAAATTTTACATTAGAACTAATGTCATATTTATCACTAGAAGCAGAACCAACTTTAGTCTCAACATCAAGTTTAGATCCCCATGAGTTAGAATCAACTTCAAAATAATAATATATTATTGGATATTATAACATTGGATATGCACTCCTATTATATCCACTTGAGTCTGGATCAACTTCATAATCAACATACCTTCGTAGATGTTATGACACTAGATCCACACTTATTAAAAATCAAATTAGATATATTTTTTACTCATTAATGATTTTTAAGGATGTTTCCTTTGACATTGACACAAGTTCTCCTAGTAGCCTCTATGAGGAATGTGCTACCTTTTTCCATTCCATTGACATTATACATCCCTTTACCATGAACAATCCTAGCATTATATCCATATTCTACCTCCCAAAAATGTTGACTTGGACAAACATAATCACACATTATTGAGCTTATTTCATGGTAAAATTTTAGTGGTATAATCCTTGAGGATCTAAGATAATGTTTAGGTAGAAGAATAATGTCCTAGTGAAACCTTATTTGAGGTGTTAGGGGACATTTAAAGTCTAAACTCAACATTTTCTAGTGAAACCTTGTTTGAGGTGCTAAATGATAAGAAAAATAAAAAGTTAGAATCCTTTAGTGAAACCATACTTAAGGTGATAAGGGACAATCAAAATGAATTATCATCACCCCTTAGTGAAACCTTATTCAAGGGTCTATTGGAAAATCTAAACTAGAATAATCAAGAAGAATTTTGTTAATGTAGGATTTATGCACACCATAGTCAAATGAGGTAACCTATATCATTTTAGGATCTCAATGGAGGTAAAATCCACTCCAGGTCATGATTTTTAGGTATGTAGTTTGTTTCAACCTATTGATGGAATAGGGGTAAAACATGCAAGTTATTGACAAGGTTTTTTGGATGGAGGTGTAGACCCTAAAATAGTGGTTTTTGAAATGAGTTGGATGGGTGACTAGATTAAAACCTAAAGTGGTTAAATATTTTATAAAAAAACACAAAAGGATGGTAAGGTAGTGTAGAAAAAAATCTATGGATCTTGGAAATTACTTTCTTAGTTCATTTCTGGATAGCCCTATGTTTCTAAAAACCAATGCATGTTGCTAGAAATAATGACACAAATACAATCAGGTATGACTAAGAAGTATAGGGAATTACATATGTAAGAATTTTACTATCCTTAGACAAATGTTGTTTCCTTCAAAGTAGCTATTACACACCCTTTAAACATAATATTATGGCTTGGGCCAATGAATTATCTGAGGTAGCTATATAACACACATAGAAAAATACACTAAGAAAACATCAGTACATGTTTTAGAAATATGATTCAATTTATCTTGACTAATTTAATAAAAACATTCACTAATATTTAATAACTATTGCACATCTAAGATTAGCATATTAATCAAATAAAGTAAGAATCTATTTACAACTTTAACACACTAAATATTTATTGAAACAAACAACCATGGAAATAATAACTAATAACACAGAATTGGAAAGAAAATACTTAAAACACTTTTCATGTTGACTAAAATTGATTTGTTGCTTTGTATTCCAAATTTTTTTGACCAAAAATAAAGTAGGGATATAATTATATTTATATACCTTAGGGAAGGGGTCACCTCATCCTCCAAGTCGATGCAAGATGATTACATGTGGTAGTTAGAGTGTGTAGTTATAACTATGGTCTAATGATGTATAAAAAAAGCTTTTAAAAGAAATATATAAATAGCTAATATTGACTTTTATAAAATCAAGCAATGTGTGCAAGTACACAAAAATATAAAGTCAATTTTACAATGATTTACTCTAATCTCAAGGGAAATCTAAGTATATGTGTTTCTACAAAAATCATACATGCGTAAAGTTTTATCTTATTAAGTTTGAGTTGTTTGAAGTACTGCATGTGCTTTAGTAGGTGTGGAAGTGGAAGCAATAGTTGGAGATATAGAAACACCACTAGAAGCCTACTTATAATTTAACTCATTATCCTCATGTAATTTATGTGATTCATCATGATATTATTGGATAATGTCTAAGTTAAGTAATGATAACTACTGAAGTCTCTTGGTCTGTCCAAAGAGTCTTACACATTTGTCCTTGATTATCTAAAATTTATTTTTGAAGATCTCAACCTTAGTTACCTTCCTCTGAGCCTTTCTTAACTCACATCTTATTTCTTCAATTTCCAAACATTGTATGCTTTATGTAAATCTCTATGCAACCTCCTGAACAATTTTATCAAAATTAATTCTACTGATCAATTTACCAGTAGAATCTCTTGCCTTGGAAAATTTTAACTCGTCTAAAATTTAGAGGAGCTGATCCTCATGTGCTTGATATTCAAAGATCAAATCCCTAATTGATTTCAACTAGCCCTTCACCTCATCTTTCTAGATGACAATAAGATTTAAGGCATTAAATGCCTTGAAAATTATCATTAAATTAAGATGGTTATATAAAGAGTTGCATATATAGACAACTAGTATTTTGAGCTTGGTGTTATCTTGAATTATGGAATTACATAGCTAATTTGACTAGTTCACATGGGAAGCCATCTCGGCCTTCATAAAATCCATGGCCTCTAAGGAGTTATAACATTTTAATGTAGCCCTCTAAACCTTAAATTTAATACCCACATGAATATGCACTGTCCTAGATTTCTCCTTGAGATGCTCAATCTATGTTTGTAAGTCATGCACCTCCTCTTCTAGCTCGTACTGATCTAACTTAGTTCCTTCATAAATGGCCACTACAATATCCTTATGTGCTTAAGCTAAGTTTAAGATATTTTACTCATATATAAACTATCTTGGCTATCTGTTTTACCTCTTGGTGAGGGAAAACACTAGTTGTTATTACTCAAGGATGATTCTTTCACCTTGGTCACCTTCATGTTTCCTCTTCCTCACCCTTTGGATATTGCTATCTAGTGGATCAAATAGGGTGGACACAGAGGGAAGCTCAGTGACCTTATAACTTGGCATTTAAGAATTCCAACTTCTCAAATCTATTACCAAGGGTGGAATGTTTAGATTGGATTTATTAGAGGTTGTGACCACAACCTCATCCTTGATGTCTTCTTCCACTTTCTTCTATTTCTTATAAACCTTTATCAAAACATCAGGTAAAAAAAGACAAATTAATTTAGACCAATCCACTCCTCCAAATTGAGGGAATGGGTGGACTACAACTATTTAAGGTTTGGCCTTCTTTGCCTTGATGGTACTTGTGACTATAGTCTACTCCATGGAAGTGGTGGTAGGGATTGGAAGAGAAATCTATGTGGATCAAACATGAAGGTGGAGTGGGCAAGCCTTGAGATGTTTATACTATAGGGTTACCTATGGGGGTATTGAGCTTCTTTGTATAGATAAAAGGGGTCTTTCCTTATGTGGGAGAGCCATAGGAGGTGGGTGTTATTAATTGTGAGGTAGCTACCCCCATAGATAAAAGAGTAGATACCTATGGGATAAAAATAGGAACTTGAATAGAGGTTGTAGTAGGAATTTCTTGCACTTTGTCTCCCTCATCAAATTCCAAGTTGATGGGATCTCCTCTTTGTCCTCCTCTTCCATTACTGGTCTTAGGTATCTCAAGCTCTCTCTTTACTATTTTCAATTTCAACTTTAGAGGAAGCCCTTGGGAGGAAGAAGCCTACTGTTCTCTTGAACTTCCCTTCTAAAAGTTTGAATGCTCCCACCCCTTAAAGAGTGATTTTTTACTGTCCAAATCCCTAGTGGAGATGGAAGGATAAGTTTGGATCATTCTTAGATGATCCTCTTATAGGATATCAATATGCACTCAATCCAACACATCTTCAACAAACTTTGCATTCATGAAAACAAAATCATAAGCATAATGTTGGTGGTAGTAAGGGATATTGAATCCATGAATATGTTTTTGGATTAGCCCATGCAATCCCAATCCTTATGTTTAAGTGTGAGGAAGCCATAGTGGTGTTTCTTTCCAACTACATCTCTGAGATAATTTCTTATTTGATACAACATCCTAGTAATTGAAACCAAGTTTCCAAAGTATAAGGCCTTCTTTTTCCTTGCCAAATCATATTCTATTCTATTCCATAAGTAGAAATCAATCTCTTATTCAACTAATTTATCTGATACATATTTTGGGAGACATAGGGGCTTGACCTTATTTCCCTATATCATAATAATATTAAAATATGGGTAGAGTAAGTAATATCCTTTTGCATCCAAATTATTTTGAATATTCTCCCTAATCTAAGGCATAGGCAAGTTATGAATGGCTTTCCATACCTATGGGTATAAATCCTCACATATCCTAGCCATATGCTTTGTGTAAGCATATATGTGCATGAATTGGTAGTAATCACAAATTCTATTCTTCACACAATCTGTGGTAGGAGTCCACAAGTTGCCTAAGTCCTTATAACATATGTCTATGATTGTGTCCACTAAATATGACATCATGTAAAAATATCTTGTGGGTTTGGGACACTTATCTTTATGAAAAATTTTCTCCTTCAATCTTAAAATGATTATTCTCCCAAGGCATAAGTGACATCATACAAAAAAATCATATATAAAAATGGTACCTAATCTAAATTGACAAAATGGATGTTGAGCATACCATATAATCTATTGAGCTATGCCATACCAATATATATTCCCATCCTAAACTTATCGATTGGAATTTTTGCCTTTGGATTCTTTGAATTTCATGAAATTTTTGGTCAGGAAAAAGCCATGATGATAGCACCTTTTCAACCAATTTTTTTTGTTAAACCACACCAAAGTGTGCTTATCAAAGTAAGTGTCAAGTATGATGAGAGATAAATACCTCTAAAATCATTACAAGAGATGCACGTAACCACAATATCACCATAATAATGAAGTAAGAAAACATCTCATGATATCTTGCCCAAAAAGAACAAGTCCTTGAGAAGGTCTATGCAAGGTATAAATTCTAGTTTGGCCAAATCAAAGTGAAATTATTGGCATTTATATGTTATTTATTCCTTGACAAATAGTCTGTCTGCTAATGTCATCTCATCTTTAAGTGAAAATACATCCACTGAATCGATGTCATCCCAAAGTTGTGAATAGTTTTGATACTTGTCTCCAAATACTACCACATTGAAGATAGTGTCCTTAAACTCTATAGAATCTTTAATTGAAAATATGGATGGTAGATTTGTTCTTTGGAATGTCCTAGATATAGAATCCATTGTTACGTATGGTAGGATACTTATAGTTTACTTCAATATGCTATACATATGGTGCAAACACTTAGGATTTTAGCTTGGTAACTATTAGAAAGTAGGAGGCTTAGAAAGATAGTTAACTTGTATGCAAATGATGGATTTATTATCAATTTATCATCTATATAAGAGTCTATATTGAATATTAGTTCATGTGATATAAAAATTCAATGTTCACTTTTGATTCTATTCAAAGTTGTTAGCTCAAGTTTGTGGGGGGCTCTTTAAAATATTAATAGGAAGTATTTTTCCTTTTATATTGGCTAAGTATGATGAAACTTAATAATATTCTCAGTAATAAAGTGCTTAGGGTGTACATTGGAAAAGTTCTTTTGGGTCAATGCATGTAGAATAATTATTTTGGACAAAAAGTCCATAAAAATTCTTGAAGGATTCATCTGGTAAAAGACCTAAAATAATTATTCAAAAGGGATATTTATAGGTTAAAGGGAATTTTCAATTTCCCCAAAGGGAACTTCTGATTAGAAGGGTCCACTTTGTAGGGCACTTTGTCCATGACACAAATATTGAAGGGTCTACTTTGCAAATGTCAAAGGGAAATTTTGATTTTATAAAGGATAATTTTCATATGGCTAAGGGTAATTTAAAAATTCCCAAAGGGTATATGCCTTGGATTTGAAGGGTCTACTTCCTTTCAGACATAATGTCTGAAGGAATTAAACAAAGGACAAAAGCCCCAGGACAAAAGTCCTGAAGGGTATGTCCAAATAAGGGAAAGGGAATATGGAAACTCCATAAGGGTTGAGAAGTTATTTTTGAAAGATCCAAAGGCTATGTCGTCACTTTGAAAAGGGCATACTGCTTGAGACCAAAATCTTGAAGGGTAGGTTTAACCAAACCTGAAGGGTAGGTTTATGACAAGAGGTCCAAAACATAAAGGCCAAAGGGCACTTCTATAGGGTCAAAAGTGTAGGGACAATAATTAGAAGGGTATGTCCCATAGGGTAAAGGGGCTTAGGACAAAGTCCCATAGGGTACTTTGTATAAAACTTGAGAGGTAGGTTTCTTAAAAGATTTGGTCAGAATAAATGCTAGTTCATAGGGTAAAGGACTTTTCAACAAGCCTGAAGGTATGTTTAGGAGTCCCAAAGGGTAAGTGAGATGATATTTGAAGGATCTACTTCATGGAAAATGATTTCCAAAGGGTCTGCCTCATAATCCTTGAAGGACACTTTTGATTTCTTGAAGGGTACTTTTGTACAACTAATGGATCTTTTAAAAGTTCCAAAGGGTAGGTTAGATAGGGTCAAAGGGTTAATCCATCAGGGAATTTATTTTGGGGAAAGTATGTATGTTGTCATGAATTCAATAAGGCTAAGAGTCCATAGGATGAATTCCTTTAGGAGAATTATTTTAAATAAAATATCCACAATAATTTATCTAAAAAAATAAGGCTTCCTGAATAATAAGCCTGAAGGAAAATAGGGCTAAGAATAATTGAAACATAAAATCTGAAGAGATAATTTGAATGAGGGATGAAATAATTATCCTAAAGAACATACACCCAAAGAATTCATGTCTACATACAAAATTTAGTTTCATAAAACATAATGCCAATATTATCTTACCAAAAAGTGAAATGCTTTAGATTTTCTATATTTTTCACAAACATATGAAAACCAACCCATATTCAAAGATCATATTTCAAAAAAGGTGGGTCCCCTTCTCTTGAAAGAGAAGGGGGTGTTGGGTAAAACAAATGGTAACTTATAGGGAGAATACTCCAGAGTATTTAAGAATCCAGAAACTAGTTAGCAATCTCTAAATCAATCTTGAAGTGTGTCATAGAAAAATAATTCAAATCACAAACATGAAAGGTACTCCTAAGTTAATTCACACAACATACTTACCTTCTAACTTCTTGGACCTATGTGTATTAAGCATGTAGCTTATTTAGTCCTTGTTGTGATGATTTTTCAAAGGTTTTGATAAAGTAGTAGGCTTTATTCTAGTATTTGTTAAATCTCATTAAATAAATGGAAGCTCAAGCATTGGTCTATTGCTAGGTAGGTGTCCATAGCCCTGATATAGATACCATGGATTCCTACTATTTCCCTTCCATTATTTACTTTTAACCATGATGCATGGTACATTAACCTTATTTCACCATGTGAGTTTTTTTTATGTTTAAGTTACTATAGGAGAAAGACATGGAACCCTATTAAGCTAGTATAATTATAAAACAAATCTTTACTAGAACATCCCTGCCAATTCGATCTATACCCAGAATTGCCATTTCTAATAAGTCTTTATCATGATAAGTGCAGTTGGTCTAATAAAATAAGATTTTTTTAAAAATTATATGAAACACCCCAAGATCAACTTCCACATACTTGGTAAGGTTATTCAATTTGTGACACTATTTATAATAATTCTTTGATTGCCTTTATTCATTCTAAAAACTCAAAAATGTATAAATATACCCAATCTATAACCTAGTCCACAAGAGTGTCAAAATTTATATTTTCCCCTCCTCTATAAGTCTTAGACTCATTTATTTTGGATTTAGGATTTTGGAAATAAATATATTAAACCCAACTTTGAACATCAAAGAAAATAAAAAACAACTAATCTAAAAAGCATGGAATTATTCTAGTGAAAGCAAAATACTGAAAGTAGGAAAGACTAATCTAAAAAGCATGAAACTAAACAAAAAAAAATGGATATATATTATAGTCCTAACTCTAAATTAATGCTTCAAGAATTGTCCATTGATTGGGTAGGTAAGCTCGTTGCCTTAGAGGTCTTTCAAACAAAATGCATTATTGCCTATGATATCTAAAATATTATAAGTTCCAATCCTTAATGGGAAAAAATTGTCATGTTATCCTTTATTTTCATGGGATTTATCCCATAGTAGCACTAGATCCAAAATTCTAAATGCTTTGACTTTTGTTCTTTTGTCAAACCACCTTTTTACCACATCTTGGTTTTTACTAAAGGTCTGTAAGGCTTATATCTTAAATCCTTCATGTCTATTATATCAAGAAACCTTGATTCTAATTTGTCATTTGGTTCCATGTAATATTACATGAATTGATAGGTGGGTAGCTTCAATGTGATGGGAAAAACTGGTCTGCACCCATACATTAGCAGTTAAGGTGAAGTTTTCAAGGCTTGCTTGTAGCTTGTCTAGCCTACCCAAAGAGCATATTTTAATAGATTATGCCAATACCTAGGCTTGTCTTTTGATGAATTTTTTATTACATTAATAAAAATTTTATTTATTGAATTTACTAGTCCATTTCCTTAAGGTTACTAGTTAAAGTCTAACCTAATTATAAGTTGATTATCATATGCCCATTCAGTGAATTCTACTGATATAAATGTTGGTTCATTATCACACACCAAAGAGATGGGCATGCCAAACCTATTTTTTATATGTTCCTCCAATAAGTGACTTACATCTTATAACCTACTATTCTTCATGGTTATGGCTTTCATGCATATAGTTTAATAGTATGTAGCTGTAAGAAAAAATTTATAGCATGATGAGGAATTTGGGTTGATTACACCAATGAAGTCTAAACCCAACTATGCAAATGGCCTTCCTTCAATAATCAGATGGAGAGGAATTATTGCATGTACTTCTCTCTTGGATAATACTTGACATTCATGGAAATTCTTGATGTGCATAGATGTGTCTTTAAATATGGTTGGCCAATAGTAGCCTAACCTCAAAATTTTATGTGTTGTGGTCTTCCCAGTAGGCTAACCATTGCCTATGTTTTGATGCAATTTTTTTAGAATTTCCTTATCTTCCTCTAAAAATAAACATCTAAGATAAATACCTTCATAATTAATTCTATAAAGGAATCCCTTTTTGATTATGAAATGAGTAGCTCTAAGTCTCAAATCTCTCCTTTCTCTACTAAACTCTGGGGGGTACGTCCCTATAAGTAAATATTGGATTATATCTATGTATCTTTCTCCTTTAGAAACTTGTGCTACACATACCTCTTCAATATTGATTCAAGGATCAGGTTCAATCATAATTTTAATAATTCCTTAACCTCTAATAATCTTTATAGGTCTAATTTCGATGTCAAATTCCTAAAGCTTGGCCATTCAATTGCCTCGACATTCTCCTAGCTCATTCTGTGAAAGGGTGAGCTTGATAGTAGGATCAGGTATAATAACGATGGTTTTGTTCCTTAAGATGTAATTATAAAATATCTTCATTTATTTAACAATGGAAAATATCTATTTGTCAATCATGGAATATTAGAGTTATACATATTTCAAGTTGGTACTCATGAAGGAGATTAGATGCTCAGTTTCTTCTTTCCTTTGTGTGATAACAACAACAATAGTGTGTTTTAAAGTGAATGAATATATATAGAAATCCTTTGTAAAGTTTGGAATGATTAAAATTGGAGCTTGTGATATTGCATCTTTAATGTCCTAAAAAGACCTTTTAGCTTCAACTGTCCACTCTATCTTAGTACCTTGCTTGAGCATGGTGTTTAGAGGCTTGGTGATTTCTACAAACCTTGAGATGAAATTCCTCATGAAGTTTATTTTCCCAAAAAATTACTTAAGCTCCTTCTTGTTATTTGGTTGCTAAATTTTTGAGATTTCTTTGATTCTTTCTAGATCAATGGTGATTCTATCATTTTTGATAATATGTCTTAAGAGTTTCCTTTTAGTGACACCAAATATACTTTTCTTTAGATTTAAAGAAAATTTTAACTTCTTGCACCTTTCAAATATGGACCATAGGTGATTTACATGATCTTCCCTACTATTTGAAAAAAACTATAAGATCATACATGTAGATGATTATACATTTCCTAATTAATCCCTTAAAGGCATGATCTATGACACATTAAAAGATAGATCCTACGTTGATAAGGCCAAATGACATCCATTTGTACATATAATTACCCCATTTCATGGTAAACACCATCTTCATTCTATCCTCAAGTTGTACTAGTACCTAATTGTAACCTAAAAATCCATCCAAAAAGGACATCGTTTCAGAACCACTCACTATATGTATTACCTCATCTAGAGAAGGTAGAACATAATTGTCTTTCTTAGAAACCCTATTTAGATTTTTAAAATCCACACACAATCTAATCTCATCAATTTTCCTCCTAATAAGGTCCAAATTAGCCACCTAGGTAGAATGTTGGATTGGGAAGTTGATTTTGGCACTTAATAACTTCTCTATTTCCTTCTAAATTAGAGGCTCCAGAATAGGGTTCACTAGCCTCTGTCTTTGTCTAAACATTTTATGGTCTTGATTTAGGGGGATCATGTGAGTGATGACTTATAGGTCATACACATTAAAGTATTTATAAGTCCAAGTGATAATTTCCTTATATTGAATAATCAAATCCTTGACTTACTATCTTTCCTCCATGGTACAACTAAGGCCAATGTTCACATAATGTGGGTTATAGTCATCTCCCAAATTTTCCTTCTTAAAGTCAGATTCATCAACCTTAAGCTAACTGAGTTATTATACCTAAGGATATAATTTTAATGATTTTTATAAAGAGACTAAGCCAAATGTAATTTGATTATATTTAATCGAGAGAATACCTTCTTTATTTATTTCTTCTTGACAAAAGTGGTTAACATCCTTGTCATGGATGATTTGGGACTTGAAATCCCTTGAATTAGTTAAGAACTAGATAATTTGCTGGTCATGACTGAAGACAGAAATTTTTTACATTATTTGGAATAGAGGAACAAGGAAATATCTCAATAGAGAATCTCTTTACCTTAGACTTTTGTAATGGCTTAATATTGGCATCAATAGTAACTATTAAATTGACAACTTAATTTTATTCTCTCAAGAGTGCTACTATGTTGAAATCTTCAAAGATTTCAATTAAATCCCATGCTCTATGCTTATATCTATTTAAATAAGATAATTTATACTAATATTTTTTCTATCCTGGTGAACTACCGACTTTGAGTCACTAAAAACCTTTATCTACTTTACATTATTTTTTAGTACAAACTATAATCATAGAATTAGAGCTTCATACTCATCTTTATTATTAGTACATAGAAACTAAAATTTATAATATGCCAAGAACTTCTTACCTTGAGGGTCAATCAACTCAATTCCTATGCTTAATCCTTGGTTGAACCTAGCTCCATCAAAGTGCATAGTCCATATCTGACTCAAACCTTTAGGTTTTAGGTTTAATACTAGATTATGATTGGTAAAAGTATAAATGCCCAAAGTGAGAGATTCATACTTTACTTATTCATTCTTGACATTATATTTTATGATGGGATATTTCATTCTTAGCTCTCTATCAATTTTGATATGGTTTTCAACTCCCCTCCATGGTAGCTAGAAACATGAGAAGTCTATGGAAAGAGACCCATTAAGCATTTTGAACCAATCTATACTCAACAACAATCCATAACCTTCTAGTTTGTCCACTACCAAGATATTGATAGTCATCTATAATATTGGTTTTGATATTACTTGAATACGTACACTATTTATTTCTCCCACTATTGGTACCACCATTTTGTCTAGTTGAGAGACTAATCTCTTTGAGGGACTTAGGGTAAGACCAATATTTTTACATATAGTAGGCATAATAGTTATAAATGCTCCAGAATAAACTAAATAGTTATGAATGTTTTTATCAAATGCTCTAATAGCTAACAAAAATGGTGGTACCATGGGTTTAATCTTGTAAATAACATTGGCATCAACAACCTTTTCTTTGTCAATAGATATTTTAGTTCTTTCCACAAGGGTATTTCTAGTAATGGACTTCCATAATAGCTCTTTTTACTTAGTGATTTGGGATAACTCATGGAGAGTTATATTTACCTTAATCTTTTTCATATCTTCCATGATATTGTATCATCCTTTACTTGTTTCTTATTTATTTGGTGGTTGATCATTCCATTTTTTAAGGGGTGGGTTGTTGTCCAATTTGGGATTTAGATAATTTCCATGGTATTTGGAGGAGTCAAGGTGGTAAGTGATTGATTTTTCTTTAAGTTTATGTACCTCTCTAGAACTACTATAAAGTATGAAATTCATCTGTATTATCCTCAGATTCATTATCATCTTCTCCTAGGAAGGGAAACTTATGAGTCTAGAAGAACATGGCTATGTTAAAAGATCTAGGATCTTGATGATGTTCTAGAATATTATTCATTTGATCCTATCTAGTTACTTCACTCTAAAATATCTCAAATGATGTATATAAATCAACAAAATCAAGCTTACCATGTTGGGGTGTATTGTGTATCTTACACCAATTAGGGAGAGCCATTTCAGTGATGCTAATTTTTGAGAGCTTGCCAAGTTACCCCATATTATTTATAGGCCTATTGAATGGTATATTATATCTTTGGAACCTAGTGTTCTAATTTTCATTTGGGGCATTGACATTGCCCATCTTTTATTACATGTTCAAAAAATCATTACTCAACTTCTAGACTATCTTTTGAATAGAATCCAATTCAACTTTTGTGGAATCCACACCTTATAGAATAGTTGTAAGAAGTGCAGCTACACATTGGTTCTATTGGTAACTATTACCTATTATATGATTGTTCATGTACTCAAAATTTAATTGCATCATTTGTGTCAATGGAGGTAATGTGTACAATTAATTCTAATTATATGCTAGGACATTCTACTTTGCATGTGGTATTGGATTAAGCATTAGAAATGCATTATTAATGTTAGGTGCCCCTAGTGTTTAAGGGTTAAACTATCTATCAATGCCAATAGCTTCCTTGAATGATAATGCTAAATTATTATCAGTAGGTGCTCTCCTCTTAGGAACATAATGGTGATAGGGTCAAAGGCATTATTGTATATCTCCATTGCTAATGTAGGTTCTAGTTTATACATTGGGGTCAACTAATTGTACATCTTATACCACCTTGCACTGAAATAATTGATGGGCTTATTAGGCTCCCTCTTCATACTAGTAAAGTGTTGATATACCAATCTAGGATTGGTAACCTATCCAAACTATGCAAGAAAATCCATTTGACATTCTTCCTAATTGGTGATGGAGTTTTTAGTTAGATTCAAATACCAATCATAAGTAGCATCCATTAAAGTAAAAGGGAATAATTGCATGTAACATCTTCATCAACCACATTCATTAATGTTAGAGTATATTTAATAGATTTGTTATGCTCTTTTGCGGTTCTAGGCCCTAAGGGAGAGAAAGATGGTAGATCATTTTTGGGATTTTGGGGTAAATAATGCACATCCCCCATGATGGTAATAATAGATCCAAATAACTAAGGCTATTATTGAGCCATTAGATGATTAACAAATAAAAGGTTCCTTATGGGTAAAGGGTATCCTAGTGGAGGTGGATTATTATGAAATGGAGCTATTGGCATAACTATAGGCATATTATGACTTGTCAAGGGTGGGGATAAAAAACCAACCTAGGAATTGGATCTAGTCACTCTCTTAGGTGACTCTAGTGTAACTTTATGCAAATAATAACCTCTATTGTCAAGGTTTTAGGCCCTCTTTATAGTGCTAGTGAAATACTATTAATGTGGGTTTTATGTACACCATAGTCAAATGAGATAGCCTCTAATGTTTTAAGATCTCAATGGAGGTAAACTCCACTCTAGGAAATGATTTATAGGTATGCACTTTATTTCAACCTATTGATGGAATAGGGGTACATCATGCAGGTTATTGACAAGGTTTTTTGGATAGAGGTGTGAACCTTAAAATAGTGGTTTTCTAAATGAGTTGGATGGGTGACTAGATTCTAACCTAAAGTGGTTAAATATTTTATAAAAAATCACAAAAGGATGGTAAGGTAAGGAAAAAATTAATTTTTTTAAATCTTTGAAATTACTTTCCTATTTAGTTTCTGGATAGACCTATGTTTCTTGAAAACAAATACCTGTTACTAGTAACAATATCACACATGCAATCAGGTATGGCTAAGTATAGGGAATTACAAATGTAGGAATTTTACTAGCCTCAGACAAATGTTTCTTCCTTTAGGGTAGCTATTGCACACCCTTTAAATAGAATATTATGGCTCAGGCTAATGAATTATCTGAGGTAGCTATATCACACACATAGAAAACTACATAAAGAAAACACCAATACAAATATGATTCAATTTATCTTGACAAATTTAATCAATACATTCAGCAATCTTTAATAGCTATTGCACATGTAGGATTAGCATATTAATCAAAGCAATCAAGAATATATTCATAGCTTTAGCACACTAAAGATTTATTGAAATAAACAACCATGGAAATAATAACTAATAACATAAAATTGGAAAGAAAATACTTAAAATAGTTTTCTTGATGACCAAAATTGGTTCACTACTGTGTATTCCAAAAGTTTTTGACCAAAAATAAAGTACGGGTATAATTATATTTATATACCTTGGGGAAGGGGTCACCTCATCCTCCAAGTCTATGCATGATGATTACATGTGGCCGTTATAATGTGTAGTTTTAACTATATGCCAAAGCCATATAAAAAAAGCCTTTAAAAGAAAGCTATAAATAGCTAATATTGACTTTTAAAAAATTATGAAAGATGTGCATGTACACAAAAATATAAAGTCAATTTTACAATGATTCACTCTAATCTCAAGGGAAATCTAAGTATATGTGCTACTACAAAAATTGCACATGCATAACATTTTATCTTATCAAGGTTGAGTTCTTCAAATTGCTACATGTGCTTTAGTAGGCATGGAAGTATAATTAGTAGTTGAAGATATGTAACTTCACTAGAAACTTGATTCTTCTTTACCTCATTATACTCCTATAATTTGTGTGTTGCATCATGTTGTTGTTGGGTAATGTTTAAGTTGAGTAACATTGGTTGGTAAAGTCTCTTGGCCTATCCAAGGAGTCTTGCATGTTTGTCCTTGGTTATCTAAAATTTGTTTTTGAAGATCTCAACCTTTATTATCTTTATTCAAGCCTTGCTTAAATCAAATTCTATGTATTCAATTGCCAAACCTTGTATGGTATTTTTAAAGTTCTTTGCAACCTCCTAAATAATTCTATCAAATTTAATTCTTCTGATCAATTTACCGGTATAATCTCTTTCCTTACACAATTTTAACTCATCTAAACTTTGGAGGAGCTAAGCCTCTTGTGCTTGACATTCAAGGATCAAATCCCCAACTTCTTTCAACCAGTCCTTTCACTTCCTCTTAAAGAATGATAATAATATTTAAGGCATTAGATGCCTCAAACATTGTCATTAAATAAAGATGATTATATAAAGAGTTACCTATATAGACAACTAGCATTTTGATCTTGGTCCTATCTTGAATTAAATAATTTCATAGTTAATTTGCCTAGTTCACATGGGGAGCCATATCGGCCTTCATAAACTCCATGGCCTCTAAGGAGTAGTAACATTTTGATGTGGCCCCCCTGAACCTAAACTTTTATACCCAAAGGAATATGCATTTTCTTAGATTGCTTCCTGAGATGCTCAATCTATGTTTTTAAGTCATGCACCTCCTCTTCTAGCTCTTGCCAACCTAACTCAGTGCTTTCATGAATGGCCACTATAGCATCTTTGTGTGCTTGAGCCAAGTTTGAGATATTTTCCTCATATATAGACTATTTTGGCTATCTATTCTACCTCTTGGTGAGGGAAAACACTAGTTTCCATTCCTCAATAATGATTCTTGCACCTTGGTCACCTTCAAGTTTCCTCTTACTCACCTTTTGGATAGTGACGTTTGGTAGATCAAATATGGTGGACGCAAAGGGAAGCTTAGTGACCTTATAAAATGGCATTTGAGAAGTCTAACTTCTCAAATGCATTGCCTAGGGTGGAATGTTTGGATTGGATGCATTGAAGGTTGTGACCATAACCTCATCTTTGACATCTTCCACTTTCATCTTATTCTTACTAGCATTTGTCAAAACATCAGGTAAGGAAGGCCAAATTACTTTAAACTAATCCACTCCTCCAAATTAAGGGAGTGGGTGGACTACAACTATTTGGGGCTTGGCATTCTATCCCTTATTGGTATTGATGACTATAGTCTCATCCATGGAAGTGGTAGTAGGGAGTAGAAGGGAAATCTTTGTGGATTGAATATGGAGGTAGAAGGGGTAAGCCTTGATATGCATGTATTATAAGGATTCCTATGGGTTTTTTTGGATTCCTTGTATAGACTAAAGGGGTCTTTCCTTGTGTGATAGATCCCTGGGAGGTGGATGCTACTACTTAGGAAGTATCTACCCCCATATATGAAATAGTAGATACCTATGAGAAAACCATAGGAACTTGAACAGAGATTGTAATAAGAATTTATTACACAATGTTTCCCTCCTCATTAGATTCCAAGCTGATGGAATCTCCTCTTTGTCTACTTCTAATACTAGGTTCATGTAGCCTAAGCTCTCTCTTCACTATTTTCAATTTCAAATTTAGTTGAATTCCTTGGGAGGAGAAAGCATCATATTCTCCTAAACTTCCCTTCTGAAAAATTGAATGCTCCCTCCCCTTTAAAAGTGTTTTTTTGCTATTTAAATCCTTGGTGGACATTAAATAGTTAGTTTGGATCATTCTTCAATGATCCTCTTGCAATCCATTAATTTATGCTTGATCTAACACATATTCATTGGACTTTGCATTCATGAAAATAAAATCACAAGCATAAGGCTAGTGGAAATAAGGGATATTAAATACAAGAATATGTTTTTAGATCAACCCATATGGATCCCAATATCTACACTCAAGTGTGGGGAATCCATAGTAGTGTTGATTTCCACCTACATCTATGAGATGCTTTCTTATTTGATACATCATCCTACCAATTGAAACCAAGTTTCCAAAGTATGAGGCTTTCTTTTACCTTGCCAAATCTTATTCAATGTTATTTCATAACTAGAAATTAATCTCTTATTCAACCAATTTATCCAATACATATTTTGGGATACATAGGGGCTTGACATTATTTTCCTAGATCATAATAACAATAAAATATAGGTAGATGAAGTAATATCCTTTCCCATCTAAATTATTCTAAGTAATCTCCCCAATATAAGGCATAGGTGAGCCATGAATGGCTTTCCATACCTATGGGTAGACATCCTCGAATATCCTAACCATATACTTTGTGTAAGCATATATGTGCATGAATTGGTAGTAATAAAAAAATCTATTCTTCACATAATTCTATGGTAGGAGTCCATAACTTACCCAAGTCCTTATAACACATGCCTATGATTACGTCCACTAAATATGACATCATGTAAAAATATCCTGAGTGTGGAATGCTTATCTTTAGGAAAAAATTTCTTGCTCAATCTTAAACTGATTATTTACCCTAGGGCATAATTGGCATCATGTCATAACATCATATATAATAATGGTACCCAATCTAAATTCAAAAAATGGATACTAGGCATACCATATAATTTATTGAGCAACACCATACTAATAATGATTCCCATCCTGAACTTCTCAATTGAAATTACTACCTTCAACTTCTTTGCCTTTCATGTAATTATTTGGTTTGGGAGAAGCCATGATGATATCACCATTTCGATCAAAGTTTATTCATTAAACCACACCAACATGTGCTTGTCAAAGTAAGCATCAGGTATGTTGAGAGATAAATACCTCTAAAAATCATTACCAAAGATGCACATGACCATTGTATCACCATGAGAATGAATTAAGAAAGCATCTTGTAATATCTTTCCTAAAAGTAACAAGTCTCTGATAAGGTCTATACAAGGCACAACTTTTGGTTTGGCTATAGGGAAGTGTAATGCTTGGCATTTATATGCTAATAATTCTTTGAAAATAATCTATCTGCTAATGTCATCTCGTATTCAAGTGAAAATTTATCCACTAAATCGATGGCATCCAAAGTTTTGAATAATTTTGATACTTATATCCAAATAACACTATAGAAAATATAGTGCCCTTAAATATTGTAGAATATTTAATTGAAAATGTAGATGGCAGATTCATTCCTTGTATCATCTTGGATGTAGAATCCATTACTATGTATTGTAAGATGCTTATAGTTTCCTTCAATATGCTACGTATGTGGTGAAAACACTTATGCTTTTAGCTTGGTCATTGTCAAAAATAATTAGGCTTCGAATTTAAGTTAAATTGTATGTAAATGATGGCTTCACTATCTATGTATCATCTATATAGGATCCTGTATTGAATATTAGTTCATACAATATAAATATGCAATGTTCACTTTTAATTCTATTCAAACTTGTTAGCTCAAGTTTGTGGGGAGGATATTTAAAATATTAATAGGAAGTATTTTTTATTTTATATTATCTAAGTATGATGAGACTTAATAATATTCCCAGTACTAAAGTTATTAGGGTGTACATTAGAAAAGTGTTTTTGTGTCAATGCTTGTAGACTAATTCTTTTAGGGGATTTATTTCAGACAAAATGTTTACAATAATTTCTCAAAGGATTCATCTAGGAAAAGTCTCAAAACAATTATTTTGAAGGGGTATTTTGAGGTTAATGGGCATTTTACAATTTCCCCAAAGGTTACTTTTAATCGAAAGGGTCCACTTCGTAGGCCACTTTATCCATGACACAAATCCTGAAAGGTCTACTTCATAAAGGCTGAAGGGCACTTTTGATTTTATGAATGGTAATTTTTGTATGGTTAAGGGTCATTTCAAAAGTCCCAAAGGGTAAATTTCACCAAACCCAAAGGGTATGTGGCTTGGGTCTGAAGGTTATACTTCCTTTCAGACATAATTTTCAAATAAATTGGCTAAAGGACAAAATCCCTAGGAAAAAAATACTGAAGGGAATGTCTAGATGAGGGAAAGGGAATATGGATACTCCATAAGGGATGAGAGGTAATTTTAAGAAGATTTAAAGGGTATGTGGTCACTTTGAAAAGGGCACACTACTTGGGACCAAAATCCCAAAGGGTAGGTCTAACCAAACCTAAGGGGTAGGTTTATAGTAAGAGGTCCAAAGCACAAAGGCCGAAGGGAACTTATGTAGTGTTGAAAGAGTAGGGAAAATAATTCAAAGGGTATGTCCCATAGGGTAAAGGGTCTTAGGCCAAAGTCTTGAAGGGTACTTTTCACAAAACCTAAAGGATATGTTTCTTAAAATATTTGTTTGGAATAAATGCTGAAGGAGTAGTTCATAGGGCAAAGGACTTTTCAATAAGCCCAAAGGGTATGTTCAAGATTCCTAAAGGATAAGTGATATGAGATTATAAATATCTAATTCATGGAAAATTATGCCCAAAGGGTCTATTTTACAATCCTCAAAGGGCACTTTTGATTTCTTGAAGGGTACTTTTGTATAACTAAGGGATATTTCAAAAGTTCTAAAGGGTAGGTTAGATAAAGTCATAAGGGTAATTTGTTTTGTGGAAAGTGTGTATGTGGTCCTAGATTTTGTAAGGCTAAGAGTTTATAGGATGAAATTCCTTCAAGATATTTATTTTAGACAAAATGTTTGCAATAATTTTTTGAACAAAATAAGGCTTCCTGAATAATAATCTTGAAGGAAAATAGGGCCAAGAATACCTGAAACACAACATCTAAAGAGATAATTTACATGAGGGCTTAAATAATTAGTCTAAAGAACATACACCAAAATAATTCATCTATGCATACTGAAGTTAGTGTCATAAAGCATAATGCCAATATTATCCTACTAAAATGTGAAATGTTTTAGATTTTCCAGATTTTGCACAAACATATGAAAAGGACCCCATATTAGAAGACCATATTTCAAAAAAGGGTGTGTCCCATTCTCTTGAAAGAGAAGAGGGTGTTGCGTAATTTTTTGTGGTGAAACCCTCTTTGAGGCACCAATAACTAAGCTAATTAATTCATCATTACTTGATGAAGACATTATTAAAGTTAATATCAGCCCCACCACAACCAAAATCTAGCCAAATCCAAAATTAACAATACTGTGTGTGACTAAAAGTCCTAATTTCTATTTTTCATTTAACCATTATACATTCCATTATTGTCTAATTATTCATTCAATACCTATATTCCATTATTCAATCAAATCATTTATCTAATGCCTATCAATCTATACACTCCCTGACAACACTCATTTTCAAAGAGACTATGAATAAACCTTATTTATAAGTTTGGAGGAAGCATAATCAATGTCCAATGATTATCACAATAGCATTGATATAACCTATATCTCAAATAATCTAAACAAAACCACCAGTGTTTGGTAGGGTGCTAAATCAAACCACTTAGAGGCTAGAAGGCTTAGGGGTTCTATGGGCTACATGAGATCTATAGTGGTTATCTGGTTTGCCAGCTTGCACCAAGCTATAGATAGACTTTTAAACTAGGTTAGGGTTATAAAAAAAAATTAAAAAAATTACATGAGTACCTCTAATGGATCCAAACATAGTAAAGCAAGTAGCTAAGACTAGACTATTGATTGCATATAAATTATTGAAACAATAATGCCAAATAAAGAGAGCTAACAAATGAAATGTAAATCTATATGCTAAGGTATTTTCATGAAAAAATAAATATTTTTTAAGTGATAAATATGTTTTCAAGGGTTCAAGGTCATTTATAATCGAGATTTTAGCTATCTTTCCAAATCAACACTATTATTTTCTAACAATGCAATGTTTTAGTTTTAGAGAGAGAGAGAGAGAGAGAGAGAGAGAGAGAGAGAGAGAGAGAGAGAGAGAGAGAGAGAGAGAGAGAGAGAGAGAGAGAGAGAGAGAGAGAGAGAGAGAGAATGTTTAACAAGTTATCTAGTTTATCTTGAGCATGTACATTTCTAATATGGAATGAGGAATTTTTTCAAGGAGATAAATGATATGTAATAAAGGAATATTTCAAGCATTGAAATTACTCTTTAACCATACATAAATGTAGGAAACTTTAGAAACTACTCTAAGCAATGCAAAAAACAACTATTTTACTAAAATAATTCAAACCCTAATATAAATACTGCAAAAAGCAATGGAATTTCACTTTGCATAGAAAATTGACCTTGGATAAAGCTCAAAGAAGATGTGTATATATTCTACCAACCAGGAATCAAATTTAGGAAGTAATGTAGGAGGAAGACCAAGCTATGTGCAAGCTAAAGTCCAAGCTAAAAGATAAGAGAAAAGGGGGAGGTGAAGTGAGAACTTACAATGGTGTAAGATCTTCAACCAAATGAAAAAATTAGGTGAAATGTCAAATTTAGAAGCTAAAAGTAAGCCATAAGGAAGTAGGGATAACATAAAGCAACAATGGATTTTCCAAGAAAACTTGTAGCAACATATGGGATCCTTTATCACCAATCAAGCTCAAGAGTGCTAAGAATGAATCAAGAGAGATTCAAGAAGGCATAAGATTCAAGAGATGGAAAAATAATCAAGAGAGTATGTGGAGATAGAAGAGAGAGCCTTACATAAATGAGAATGAAGCATATATCCCAACCCTAATCTTCCAAAAGACCTAAAACTAACTATTTTTTGACCATTTGGGTCCAAATAGGCACTTTTACATGCATTCTACCTAGGCCATGGATTTTATGAAGGAAATGTGTGGCCTAGGCCATTGTTTTCCTTCACATAATCTATACCTTGGGTCAAATATGGTATTAGGCTAGTCAATAGGCTCTTGAAAGGCCCTGGGGGGTCCTTAGAAGGCCTATCTTGCATGCAAAAGGGCCAAGATGGACTAAAGATGTATGGAGGGTAAGGATATGATGTGGGAGAGGTATAATAAGGTGGTATATGTCTCAAATTTAGATGAACAAGGTTATTAGTGTACACATGAGCTGATGTGTAACTATAGGGAGGAGTAGGGTCATAGGTTATATGATTACATATGCCCTTGAGGTACAGGTAGTTAGTATTCAAATAAACAAGGAGTGTTGTTTAGTACTTATAAGCTACACCAAATCAAAGGAAATAAATAAATAAAAATATAAAAGGAAACATTACCTATACTTACCAGATAAGGATAGTGGTGGATGAAGTCAATGGTGTGATCCATGGGTGAGAGTGAAAATGCTACATAATCCAAAATCCAACTCTAGCTCTAGATTTAGCTGCTATAAATAAGGGACACACATGATATCAAATCAAATCAAACTATCTAGAATGACATTCATTAGGGCATCAACTCTAGTATTCTCCCTATAAGGGATATGGGTGAACTAGACATCCTCAAAGAAAGAGAGCAAATCATGCACCACCTCGAAGAGGGGGAGAAACTCAGAGCTAAGAATGACACAAAAACTAATGAGTTGAGACATGAATAAGAGTGAATTAGAGAATAAATACACATAGCATGTGCCTAACTCATAAGAATTGATCAAGGTGTCAATGATTGTGTGACACTCAGTGGCATTATTCATATCACTAGTAAAGAAGAAACCAACCACAACAAGTTTGTGGCCCTACAGATCATTGATAACCCAATTTATTGCTACTGGTCTTATGTTGCCTTGATTTCCTCCATTTGTGTGAATCACCACTAAGAGGTGCACCATGATGGGGGTAAATAATACAAGACTAAAAATCAAAATGTGATCTCAAAGTGAAGTGGTGTAAGTGAGTTACACAAGGGAAATAAATAATGAAACCAAGCCAAAATCATAGTGGTTGACCAAAATTGGTCATGGTGAGAGGTAATAAGGGAAAGTGGGAGGGGAGTTTAGAGAAGATGAAGATCAGTTGACAAGACTAGAGTAAGTCCTAAACCACCATAGTTAATTGATAACCCTACCTATAACCATGATGAATAAGAGAGAGGTATAGTTATAATATGTTGACTATAAAAAATTAGAGAAATGACTAACTAAAGAAAGCACAATAAGTAAATCCTATCCTTGGGTCCCCACAAAATGGGGCACAGGCTCAAAAAGTCAACAGGGAAATCTTAGGGACTAAAATAGGGATAGATTAAGCTTGAAGAAGCCTAAAATTAAAAAAAAGAGTTATCAATACACTTAAAATGTGTTAAAACCCCTAAGATGGAGGTTTCATAGTCTGAAATGCAAAAATGGGTAAAACACCCAAAAAGGTCTCATAAGGTGTATCTTGCAAGATATGCATGGGCCTAATAGGATAGAGGACTTGGGGATCCAATAGATTAGTATGATCCCAAAACACACCCAAGGAGGCCTTAAAAAGAGAAACATACCCCACCATTGCATCCAAAATGTGCCAAAACCTATAAAATGAAGAATCTAGGATTTCAAGATCTAAAATGGGGCAAAATAAAGGCCCAAAAAGGGAAAAAGACAAGCTTTTCGCCCAGGTCACGGCCTACCTAGGCCAAACCCATGGCTTGGGCCCTACTAGGCTATGGCTTAGCACAAAAACCTATGGCCTAGGCTAAAGAGGGCCAAAATAGGCTAAGGGAGCCTAGAAGGGGCTCAGAACTTGCCTAAAATTGAAGGGAAAGGGGGAAACAAGAAAATAATGTTTGTAAGTTTGTCAAAACATGTTTTTTCCCATGGCATGCATGGCTGAACCAAGTTCATGTTCTTCTCTCATGTAAATGCATGGAGGAATCAGAGTGATAGAGGTAAGAAAGACATCTCAATTGGTAGAGCTACCACCATCATGTGGGGGTCAACTATGAGAGAGTGTCTCAATACCGACCATAATGAGAGGTGAGGAGGGGTGGTAGGAGGCTTTTGATATATGAATACTAGCTAGGGAAGGCTAGAGAATGTTGTAATCAACCATAACCAATAATCTACACCACCTATAGGTGGTATAAAGGAGAGAGGGAGTTGGTATAGGGATAGCAACTAGCAAGTAGTAGCCCAACCAACTAAAAGAATCAAAAGACTTTACTTCTATCTCAAGGTGTATCCAAGGAGGAGAGCACAAGATATACAATGAAGGAGGTATATAAGGGTCAAATGATGGATGCCATGAGAGGTAAAATCCATCAAATGAGGTCCTAAGGAGGGTGTTCTAGTAGTCTTGGAGGATCACTAAAGCACCATAGACCCAGGCTCGAGCCTGTTCTCAAGGGAAATCCACCACTTGACCTTAGCTAGAGGCTTACTCCTAAGATAGGCCACTGCTTGGCCTAGAAAGAGGCTAAACAATAGGGAAAAGGTAGGAAGAATGAAATAGATCATATAAATCCTTAGGTCTACTAGTCATGACCTAAAACATAGGAATGTTGAAGGTGGGGTCATTGTTGGTGAATGAGAGATCTAAACCCAAATAAATAGTATGATGGTGGTGCATAGGGTACATGGGCATGATATTTTTAGAATATCTCCTCTCATTGATTGGGTTGCATGTTATACCATGGATGTAATAACACTCATGATCAAACTCAACTACTCTAATTGGCTCAGTGGGAGACATTTTGAGAGAGCCAAGACACTAATGGGAAAAGTGAGATGTAAGGGAAAGCTCAACATCTGGGGAGACATCCTAGAAGTGGTCTATGAAAAGATATGAACTGGCCTAATATCATAGAGTGGAAGATGGAGTTAGCTAACACATGCCAAAATTTGAAGGAGTGAATGTTACTCGATTCTCAATCAGATCAAAATGTTCATCCTTAAAGAAATGAGATTCAAAAATAGGGGGTATATGAGAATATATATACCCCCACAAGGAGATATCCAAAGCCTCACCTATGGGATTTATCATTGCATAGAGTAATACCTAGGGATTTAGGTAAAAATCCATGGTGTGAAACTCATCTTCATGCACAAATTAAACCATGTGAAATGTGGACAATATGATGGCCTACATGGCAGTAGTCTAAGGATGGCCAAGAATCATGTTGTATGAAAGATCAAGGTCTAACACACAAAACTTGATTCTGACTATATTAGGGACAAATTTGACCCAAAACTTCATGTTCCCCACTAGCATAACTATGACATTATTGAAGCTAACATAGTTATAGCAATAATCAGAGAGTTTCTTTTGACTGATCTTGAGCTCGTTAAACACACATAGGGTCATGATATTCAATGTGGATCCTTCATTGATAATGGATTGCTTGATGAAATAATCATCAATGGAAGTATCAATATAGAGAGGGAACCAAGCCCTCTTTGAAAGAACCAAGTCATCTAAAAAAGAGGCTAGGTTAAAAGATAATATGGGAGGACAAGGGTGCTCACATGCATCAGAGTTGAATAAAACTTAGACATCATCATGTAGTGGACCCTCACAAGAGAGACTAAGCTCATTAAAGATGAGGCCCCTTTGCTTAGGGAAAAGGTGAAGAATGTCCCAAATGGATATCCCATCTGAGAGGACCTGAAACTCCTCTATGATAGAGTAAATATGTTATCTAGCTTGGGGAGGGATGTTATGCCTAAAGTCAAAACTTGCCATAAGATTCCTTACCCCTGTGGGCTGGGCAGGAGGCCCAACACTACTAGTATCTCTAACAAGGTTAGTGGCTTGACCAAAGCATGTGTTGATAAAGCACTCATACCTACCATAGGCTATGTTGATAGTAGTAACAACCTTTCTGCTCTCACACTTGGTTTTCCCTCTTGGTTCAACCTAGGAGGAGTTAGAAGAGGTAGAAGAGCAAGAAGGATAACATGGAGCCTTAGCCTTTAATTTCTTCTTTCTTTTTCTTCTATTTCTTATCCTTATCATGGTTAGGCAAAGGCTCCTTGAAAACATTCAACTTGTGGTTCGGTTATGTAGAAGGAGAATTTTTTGATGGAGGTGAGGCTTGTGTACTAGACTTTTGGGAAACACAATTGGCATCATCATGCCCCTTCATTCAATGGAATTTATAAAACCTAGTAGGGTCATAAGGAAAAACCATCTATTATTTTTTTGTGCTTGATTTAGAAGTCTTATTTTTAGTTGGATTCTTTCCCAAAGAATTCACCTCATGGTTATCCTTCCTATCCTTCTTCTTAAGAGGATAATCAGTGACACCATCATCAATCACATTATGATTGCAATCATATGAAGAGGATGACTTTTGGGAAGGTACAATCCATATGCCCATAGTTACCTCAAAAACTTCAATATTTAGACACTTATTAATAGATACATGATAAGAGGTGGGTTCATTCTTGAGGAACTCATGGTGAACCTCCTACCTCAATGTTTGCATGATCATATCATAAAGCTGGTCATCCAAGAACCTACATGTATAAATAGTTGAATGCTATCTATGCACAAAATCAAATTTTAAATCACCCTTGGCTTGTACCATGGAGGTGAGTGATTGGATGCTAAGGTTAAAGGGTTTTTAAAAATATAAATATTGGAGGAAGTCATCTAGAAGGAGTTGAAAACTAGAGAGAGAATCTAGAGGTGGATTCTAAAACTAGACAAGATCTTCAACTCATAGAGAATGAGTGAAGAGATTCAACATCATGCCTTCATCTTGTTCCCAATTAATACACACCATCATAAATGTTGTGATATACTCTATGGGACTAAAGTCTTACATCCCATTAAACTTAGGTAGTTCAGGGATAGGAGTAGGAAGAAGAATAACATGCACCTAGGGAAATAGAGGGTTCTGATGAAGATCCTCATAAGCACGGTTGATAGTAGGCTGATGATAAACTTTGAGAGGGGGATTGTGATGGTGATTATATTTCATATTACCATAGGCATCACCATGACTATGACCATATGGAAGATGATGTTGGGGTGGCTCTTGATAGGGAGGATGCTCATGATGGAAATGGAAATAATCTCTACCACAAGGTGGAAAATGGCCATGAGAAGTGTGATGGTCCCCCCTAGGATTATGGGAAGATGTGGGATGCTCATGTAAATGGTCATGATGGCCTAAGTCTCCTTGATGTTTTTCATGTACCATCAAATGAGGGTCAACTATTAGGCATTGATTCTCTTAATAGGCATATCATAGATCTCTAGTCTATAGGTGGTGATTAAAATCAACATGCTCATTAGAAATCCAAAGGATGGACTAACAAGATGGGAGGAATCCACATGATAAAGACACCTAAATGAGTTAGAATAACTATGACCCATAACATGGACATGAGGGATTTCTTGTTGTAGAGTATCCTACTAAGAAAGAGGTAGGGGATTCATATGAGAACTGATCAAGGCACTCAAACCAAACTGGGTGGGATCTCTGTCTCTAAAGGAAGCATACTACCTACTCATATGGAAAGAAAAGTGTTATTTATTCACATGAAGCTACCTATGACAATTTTCAATGATTTCACATAACTCATAGAGCCTCAATCATGAAAGGGTGTCATCTTCACCCCTAATAGGTGAATGAAAATTGGGTTCAAGTCTCAGGGAGGTATCTTCAAATAAGTAATGCTCAGAGTTATGAAAAGGTGAGTGATCCCATTAGTTATGGATTTTCAAATATTGTTCCCTATGGAACATGAGAGGGTCAAGGTCACTATGATAGTTTGAGATAACATCCTATGTCCTATGGTGTTTATGGTATTCCTTTGCATCCTTAGCCTACTCATGAGTGAGCTCAAGGACAAGAACCTAAATTTGATGGAATTGGCATCCCAAGGTTAGGGGGGATGACCATGGATGTAATGAAATAAGAGTGACATGAGATATAAAATAAAATAAAACAAATCTAATAACCAATAAGGATAAGGACACAAAACTAAAAATAATATCACACAACTAGAGGAAGAGCCAAAACACAACTGAAAAAAATGCCTAATAGGTAATAGAAGGGAATTGGCTGAGAGAGTTCTAAATGGGATAGAAATAATGTGAAATTATATGTGAGGTCCCACTAGTCATTCTATAATTTAGCTCCAATAATTTGAATGGATGCACCAGTGTTTTTTAGGGTGCTAAAGTAAACCAACAAGAGGCTAGAAGGCTCAGGGGTTCTATGGGCTATAGGAGATCTATAGTGGCTATTCAATTTGATGGATTACATCAAGCTATAGACAAAATTGTAAACTAGGTTAGGGATAGAATGAACAAGTTCACAAATTATGAAATTAACTATAATGGATCCAACCATAGCAAATCAAGTAGCTAATACTAGACTATTGATTACATATAAATTATGGAAATAATATTACTGAATAAATAGAGCTAACAAATGAAATGTAAATCTATATGGTAAGGAACTTTTAAGCCAAATGAAAGATGTTTTAAGTGATAAATATGTTTTCAATAAAATATTCAAGATCATGCCTAATCTATATTTGAGATATCTTTCCAAATGAACACTATTATTTTCTAACAATGCAATGTTCTACACACACACACACATAGAGAGAGAGAGAGAGAGAGAGAGAGAGAGAGAGAGAGAGAGAGAGAGAGAGAGAGAGAGAGAGAGAGAGAGAGAGAGAGAGAGAGAGAGAGAGAGAGAGAGAGTTTAACAAGTTATCTTGGTTGACTTCATGTATATATCTAATATGAAATGAGGAATGTTTCCAAATAGATAAATGATATGTAATAAATAAATATTTAAACCAATTAAATAACTCTTTAACCATACAAAAATGTAAGAAATTTCAAAAACTACTCTAAGCAATGCACAAAACAACTATTTTTCTAAAATAATTCAAACCCTAGCCTATATACTACAAAAAATAATGGAGTTTCACTTTTCATACCAAATTTACCTCAGATTAAGCTCAAAATATATGTACAAATGTTATACCAACCAGGAATCCAAGCTAGGAAGCAATGTAGGAGGAAGACCAATCTATGTCCAAGTTGAAGTCCAAACTAAAATCCAAGAGCAAAGGAAGAGGTAAAGTGAGAAATTGTAATGGTGTAAGATCTCCAACCAAGTGCAAAAATCAAGTGAAATGCCAAATTTATAAGCTAGAATCAAGCCACAAGGAAGTAGGAACAACTAAGAGCAATAATGGAGTCTCCAAGCACATGTGTAACAACATATGGGATCCTCTATCACCAATCAAGCTCAAGAGTGCCAAGAATGAATCAAGATAGATTAAATAAGGCATGAGAGTCAAGAGAGGGAATAAGAATAAAGAGAGAGTTTGGATAGATAAGATATAGGCTCAAATTAATGATAATGAAGCATATATCCCAACCCTAATCTACCAAAAGACCTAAAACTAGCCATTTTTGACTGTTTGGGTCTAAAATGGCAATTTTGAACATGTTCTACCTAGGTTGTGGCTTTTGTGAAGGAAATGTGTGTCTTAAGCTATGAGTTTCCTTTGAAAAATCCATGGCCTAGGTCAAACAAGGGGTTAGGCTAGTCAACAGGCTCCCAAATGGCCCCAGGCGGGTCCCTTGAAGGCTTATGTTACATGCAAAAGGGCCAAGATGGAATAAGGATGTATGGAGGCTAAGGATATGTTGTAGGAGAGGTCTAGTAGGTGGTGGATGTCTAAAAGTTTTATGAATAGGGTTGATAGTCTACATGTGAGCTGATGTGTAATCATAAGGAGGAGTAGGGTCATGAGAAGTACAATTACACAACCTACATCAACAAAAAAATGATAGCAATGAAGCTATTCAGAATTGATATGAGTTAAAAATCAAACATTCAACATTATGCATATCATAATCCTCTATTGAGTTGAGATGACAAAAATTAAAAAATATTAAAATTAAATAAAAAAAGAAAGAAAAATAATTTATCCAATGGTGAAAACCATTTTAGTGGCACCTTGGATAAGTACCATGATGAAAACTAGGTTTCTAGCATCATGTGTAAATAATTTATTATCTACATGTACCTTGACATTGGGGGGCATCCTTATTTACATTTAAATCCATTCCATTCCTATCATATTAATAATATTACCTAGTCCCAAACCATATTTCTATCCATCCTATAATCATCTAATTTTCTGTTCTCATCTTGATCTTAATAAAAAACTAAAATGTGTTTTGAGCCCTATTTTGGAAAATATCTTGGCATATCCTCTTAGTGACACTTTGATGACTGGGAATTTGGTTCACACATAACATGTTACTTGTATATTCCTTATCCACTTATCATCCATTATTATCCAATATGATCATTCTAATCTTATCATTTTCTATTCAATCCCTTCTTGGTACTAAAATAGGATTTCCCTTTACTAGTGATACCTTGTGGGTAAATTATTCAAAACACACCTAAACATACCCATTGATTCACACTCTCACTATTAGGTTTTTATATCAAGTTTTTCCTAGGGCACTGAAGTGTCTAGTTCCCAATAAGCTAACACACTAACATTCATACAAGACTAAGGTCTTGCACACTCACCCAACACATGCAACAAGAAACCAGTGCTCATGGGTTATGATGCATAATAACACACTTGTCAAATACTGATTCTTGTTCATATATCTTAATTATTGACTAAACATGAAATAAAATACACAATTGTGGATCTTGTTTCAATTATGTAAATAAACATGATTATTAAAATAATTGTCATGAGATGCAATGTCTTTGTTATGCAAGTTCATATAATGTAGATTCTATTAATTATAGTCAAATATGAATCACATGTTACATAATAAATGTAATGATAACTCAATGTTTTAACTTAACTAACAACTGTAGTATAACATCAGAACTAAAATAACTTTCATGATTTCACTATTACCATAATTAATCATTACATAATACTAATGTTTATAAGCATTAAAAATCTTTACATAGGGGTATTTATAATTGTTTTCCTTGACCAAGTTGCTAAATTAATTATAACACTTTAGTGACTGGCCAATGATCTTTAGTAGACTAATAGTCATGGAAGTCATTTACTTGTTTTTCCCTAAGGACCTAGGCCTTCATGCCCATATATTATCAATAGGTGCTAGATCCTTGTTGCCAAATGTCCTCCACCTGGGATGGTGTAAAAATAATTTATCATTAAAGTTTATTATATCCTTGAGAATTTTTCCTCAACCATTTCCCACTTCCTTCATGCTCCCCAAGTCTTTTGCTGATATACCAAGTCCTTCCTCTCAAGTCCTCCATTTATTATGCCTCTACTTTGATTGGGTCTTCTCATGCTATGGTATTTTATGTTATTGTCTTTTATTTCATGGTCAACTTGCACGATGTTCATTCCATTTCATAGTCTTCTCGTACCATGCTTATTACACACCATAAGCCAAAATACCTAGTCAAAATTAGGGGTCCAACATCACCCCATACTATGCTCTTAGTCCATCTTATAATAAGCACCAGTCTTGGTCTTAACTAAAAATTTAGGGCCAACCTTTTCAATCTACTTCTTGATAACCTCCCAATGTGACAAGGTGCCAAGAAAATTTATTATTATTTCTTCAATCATCAATTTCAAATTTTTAGTCTCCTTCAGTTGATCAAGATACTCAATTGCCTTATTGATTAATTGGTATAGGGATGGGGAAGCATCCTTTTATACCTCTTCAAGCATGGTGACCTCATTTAAAAACTATCCTTAGAGTGCCACAAAGATGAAATTTATTATTTATCGATGTACATTTATTATTTCTTCCATAGTTTTGATATCCTTAAATGCCTTAGTGCACTTGGTGTGGTATTTTACTAATAGGGAAACATTCTATAGTTGTTTTTATTGAGACTCCTATACATAGAGTCGAGCCTCCAAAATTTTAATGGGCTGTTCCAAATTCTTAAAAACCCCATCCAAAATGGGGATCACTTCCCCAACCCATTGTAAGGACTGCCTGCATATTACCACTACTTTGGCAAACTATTTAGCTACCCATAATATTTCATTTCTAGGCACGAGATGCTCTTTACAATACATCAATATGACATTCACAAGGGTCTCCAAATTATTAACAACTTTTCCCTCTAAAGAGATCCCATCTGCCAATGTTAGTTCTTGGCTAATAATAGATTTACAAAATTTAAGGTTTTAACCTTTGTTGTTGTGGCTTCTTCCAACTGGTATTTTATCATGGCCAATTCCTCTTAAAGTGTCTTTTGAAAAATAACTTCTTTACAATACATATCCACCACCTTGCCATGTTTTTGTTCTATGATGTACATATCAGAATTTGAAAGCACATTTTTTCATGCATGGCCATTTTCCAAGATGCAGTGTTATTTTGTAGACGAGAAAGTTGTCACAGATCAACCCAAATAGGAGTGGGTAGAATTATTACTTTTGAATATAAAACTAGGATATCAAGGGGTATTTTATAATGGTTTTACTCATTGTACATGTCTAATAAAAATGACATATGATGCTTGGTGTTTATAGTGGCATCCTTTAGATGAAAACCTCTTAAAATCATGGTTAGATCCAAAAAAGTTCAAGGAGATCATGTTCATCAATAGACTATGTATAACCTAAAGGCATGAGGGTCAACTTGGTATAAAGGTCTACAAATTCAAGAAACCAATATGTTAATTAGTTTCATATAAATTAAAATGATATAAAATGAATTAAATAAATCCAACAAGTTTTGTGACCTCATCATCAACTACTACAAAGCAAGTCTACAATGATCTCAAGTTTGATGATTGTGTATAGATTTGTCTATGCAAGAGTAAATTAAAGGGAGGAATATTACATTGCATATGAGGTATGAAGGTATAAAACATCATGAGGAATATTTTTAGGTAATTGGGAGATTTTTTTATGATTTTAATGACTAAATAATGAATCATAAAATACCTAAACTGAAAATATAGACATATAGGTCTACAGACCTGTAGGTCTCCATTTTCAAGTAAATGCAATGAGCTCTATATTACAAGATGATGTCTAAAGATCAAATGAAGTGTGAAAATATGATAAAGATATGATATGTTACATTAAAGGTTAAATAATTCAAGTAAAAAATAAAATAACTATGAAACATAGGTACCCTGAAGGCCTAGTGGAATATGAAACCCAAGAGAAGCTACATGCATGTAAGGAGGTAGAGTTAGGGGAAATGGCATATGTATGATGATGATGAGGGTAGAACCAAATAATTTAAACCTATAAAATTCATTAATAAGTTTTTATAAATTTTATAAATTCCATTTACTTTATCAATAAGTCCAAAGAGGCATGTAATGAGTGGTATAAATGATAAAATGTAGACATGCAGGTCTTCATTTCCAAGGAAATGTAATAGGTCCTTGCATTAAATGATGAATTTTAAGGATAAAATGAGGTGTGGGAGACATTAAAAAATATTTTAATTTTTTTTTAAGGTTAAAATAAATATGAAAAATTATTATAATACTCACTTTTGAAATCTAATAAGTCTTAGGCTAGGAAAGAACACCTACTGGCCTAATTGAGATTTTCAAGTCTGCCTTCAAAGATGTGAAGACAATATGAAATATTGCATCAAGAATTGGATTTTATAATATTTTTAGTAAGGTTATATATCATTATTAATATATATATATATATATATATATATAATGATTACATACCTTCATTGAATGAAAATACGCCAAACAAAGTCACTAGGGTCAAACTGGCATAATTGCCTACAAACCCTAACCTGAGCTTCCATAAGATTATTGACTAAATAGAGGGTTTATATAGTTTTAATACAAATTTAAAACCTTATTAATGGTTTAAAAAACCTAAATATACCATATAAAACTTATACCAACCATTAAAATATCATTTAAATCAAAAATATCTCTCTTGGTCTCACACAGAGCCTTGAAAACCTAAGAGGTAGTCTTGACTGGCTCAAAACTTCATGTATGATATGCATGGTGGAAAATGTACATTATAGGAATTATATGGGTCTACCACTTATGTTCCATGGAATTGGCTTGTTGATAAAGGTCATGTTTCCAATTAGGAGTGTACCCTTGAGAGAAAGTGTGTTTTTCTCACTCCGATTAGAACATGAAATATCTCCTAAGTGTGGGTGACTTTAGAAGGGAGAGAGTCACTATAGAGGGATATTTTCCTTTTTTATCTCACTAAAAATAATTCTTAAACTACTATATAATGATTCTATTAATGAATAGGGTACAAAGTCACTTTTTCAATAGAACTAGAAAGGAGGTGATGCCAATGTTTTATGACCATTATGCTTGCAATGACACTCTTATCAATGGGAGAAATTTGCACACATTATCTAGACTCAAGAATGACTTATACAAAAGTGTTTTATAATAAATACTTGACTAACTTAGTTCATTCAAGGAAGGAGTGTAGAGAGATTGAACTCACATCTAATTCTTGAACTTAAGTTGATATAGAAAGTTAATATGACTTGTAGAACATAAAAAATTTCTCATGAAGGTATAAAAACCAAATAATAAAATAGGAAAAAAATGCTTCACTATATTATATCAATGGAAAACACATACACTTCACTCAAAAAACCTAAAAAGGAAGAACAAAAGCTTCTTATTTCTCTCAAAAGGTGATTATAAATTTTGTCAACCTTTAGGCACAACTAAAAATAAAGAGTGATGGTTACATTCTTGAAAGTAAGTTCAAATAGGAAAAATAATTTCTTGGAGACAAATTATCCCCAAAATATGGGACTTAAAACTTGGTCTTATTCCTCTTTTAGTGCTACATACCACTTATTCAACCTCTTGAAACATTAATCCTTCATAGTGTGGCATATAATAGAGATTTTCAAAGGTTTTGGGGACTTTGCAACACTATCATAATGTTTGGTCCAGCCTTGACCACTTGGAGAGTTCCTAGTTTCATGTTTTAGACCATATATCTTAGCTTACATTTCTTCTTGGTGAATGAGTCTTCCTCCATGAAAATAGGCCTTCAAGTCTATTCAAGTCTTTAGTTGAACCCTTCTTGATGCTCATTGATGATGTATCAACACTTGGTTGAGGTTGTTAGGAGACTTATTCAATCCAATTTTACTTTGTATAAAATGTTGGAATAATAAGATAAAGGAGACATTTTCAAAATTGATAAGCTTAAATTAAATCCCTTTCATGACTTATTCAAAGTTCAAATATGGCACTCCCAAGGAGATAAACCCTACAAGTTCAATAGGTAAATGATGGGAGATGTGTTAAGATGTATTTAAACCTTTAAAGGAGTTATAGGTAGTATATTTAAAAATTATTAAATAAAGTATATACGTCACAATCATAGAAAGATACTCAAAAATGTTGATGACTACATAAACATAGGCTAAGCCTACTTGGCCTACACTAGGCCTAGTACCTAATGGGGTTCTAATACCAGTTCTAGGGAAAAATGATATTTAAAAATAATTTGAGGAAAATAATGTGGATTTATAAGGTGAGTTTGAGCCTTTATTTTTTATATAAAGTCATGAATGAGTCATTTCTTGACATAGAAACATGACAGGGTGCACAAAATGCAAGAAAGAACTTGAGAAACCACCTTAAGAAGCTCATATCTTTTATCATAGTTTTAATGGGACCCATTGGTGTTTATATGAGTTTTTTGGGCCCAATAAAAATAATATTGTGGCATTATGATGTTATTTTTATGTCTTTTCCTTATGAACAATCATTAAGACTTAAAAATATGATAGTGTGCACAAAATGAAGGAAAGAACTCAAGAAGCCACCTTAAGAAGTTCATATCATCTCTCACACTTTACATGGAACCTAGTGGTGTTTGAAATAGATATATTGGTACCATAATAATATTTTTTTGGAATTAAGAGGTTATTTTGATGCTTATTCTTTATGAATAATCATTAAGACCTTCTACAGGTTTTAAACCCTGTTAAAACCCTAGTTTGGACTAGTTTGAAAAGATGGACTTGGAAACCACTTGAAATGCCATATTTTGATCCTAAAACATATAATATGTTGTATTATACTCTTATATTATCCTCAAAATGTGTTTTTTTGTACTTCACTTGTATAGAATAGTACAAAAGATATACTTTTTCATGTTTTTGAGCTAAAATAGGGGTTATGAAGCATGTGGAGAGATGCCAATAAATGAGAGAGGTGGAATGAGACTTGTTTTATCTTTTAAAATGAAAAAATATATAATAAATCACTTATAAGTACCCAAACCATTCATATATTTTGGTTTAGCAAAAAAATGCTTCAAAAAGGTAAGCTTGCCAATGGCCATTTCAAAGTTCTTGTACCTCCACATTGTTCTCGACCACAAAAATTGAAATGGATCATGATGATGAATGGGTAAATTTATTAATGATTTTGCACAAATAAAAAATGTAAAACTAGCCTCATAATTCCACAAATATCTTGTTAGGGTACCCATGTAACTCCTCCAAACACCACTAGGTTCCATGTAAAGTGTGAGAGAAGATATGAGCTTCTTAAGGTGGCTTATCAAATTCTTTCCTACGTTCTATACACACTAGCATGTTTCTAAGTTAAGAAATGACTCATTCATGGCTTTATATATAAAATAAATGCTTAAAATCACCTTATAACTCCACATAAAGGTTCTGTAATGCTTTTCAAAGGTCATCTAGCCCTAGAAGTGGTATTAGATCCCCATTGGGTATTAGGCCTAGTATAGGCCAAGTAGTCTTAGCCTATGTTTATGTAGTCATTAGAACCTCTAAGTATCTTGATATGAATTTGATGTATCTCCTTTATTTATTCATGTTTAAATCTACTACCTATAACTCCTTTCAAGGTTTCAACACTTCTCAAGACATCTCCCATCATTTACTTATTGAACCTGTATGGTTTATCTCCTTGGGAGTGCCCTCTATCTAAGATAAAATAGAGGGTACTTTCCCTATAATCTCAAAAAAAAAGATATGAAAGGATTATTCAAATTATGGGGATATTCTATATAAATTTTTAGGGTTGGATCACATAAATAACATCTCCAAACATTATGAAACCCAAGGTAGACTTTTGTAGAACTTGTGTGCAGTGTTAGTGTATGGGTTGTAAGTTATATGTTAGAACCCTCCATGATATATTTAATTACTATGGTAATTTCATTATATGGTGTATCACTATTGTTAGGTTCCTTTAAAACATGTATATTATCCCAAACTTTTCTAAATTCTTCAATGTATACCCTCCATCTGACTAGGCTAGATTGCAGTCAATTGTGCACTGTGTTTCTATTAAAAAAAAGGATGTATGTGGGTGAAATTTTGCATTAGGCCCTAAATTTAATGATCTAAGACTTACTCAAAGTGTTCAATTTTACTTCTTTAGTGTCCCAGACTTGTGGCTACCCAAAATTCTACTCAACCTCCAAATTGAGCATTTTTAGTATATAGCCAATATGTGATTCAACTATAGGTGGTCATTTTGATGACCAAGGGACACCTATGGTATGTTATGCATATTAAATTTCATTTATATACTTTATTTAAATCCTTTTGTCTTATTTAATGGGTGACATATACTCATATCATGCCTAGATCTATAAACTATTACTCATTCTCATGTTCCAACATGTCACCCTAACATGATCAACCTATAGGTGTATATTATTAGGTAAAAAGGTGTCATGTAGGTTGTGATATGAGGTCAAGACCATATAATTAAACGCCTTTCAATGTTATAAGAACCAAAAAATGTCATTATTACCTCAATAGGATCACCTACCATGAAGACATATTCATATCCTACCCTTACACTCATCTTAGCTTCCTAAAACCTAGCTTCAAACTTACTCAGTGTACTCAAAGCATGTCTACCAATTGAATTATTTGTAGGTGTTATTACCATAATAAAGGTGTAAGATCATGAACCCTTGGAGTCATTTGAACATTTTTTCATAATGCTTAGTTCATATTCATAATTGTTATCTCCATCATGTCATCTTGAAGTGTTAGTCTCAACATCTTAGTATCACCACAATAAAACCCTTGTTATCCTTATACATAATTTTAGGTGCCTATTTTAGATGTATAAACTCATTTTAAACATGAGGTGTTGAGATATTAAACTCACAGTCTCAATATTTTAGGAAAGATTAAGATTTAATGAAAATATTTACTTATATTATTTCCATATCTATCACCTCTACATGAATCCATGCCTTTCATTGATCTCTTTGAACCTTTTTTTTCTCCATTCCTTCATACACTAACCTATGTGCCACCATTTGGAATCTTGATTATGAAATGATCACTCATTCTCCTTAAATAATATAGGCTATACATTCTATCTTCTTTAATTTTATTCACAAGCATATAAAACCTTGAAGCTCCTTCATACTACACCCAAACCAAGACCTAACCCTAATTTTTTACCTTCAAGTACAAGTTGGTTGTAGGTGCTTATTCTAAATTATATATATTTTAAGTCAAAGTTTATATCCTTGGTTAGAATTAACTTACTATAGCCTTGAAATAAGTTATTTGTTTTTATTCACCATTCTAGTTTGCCTTGGAGCTAACTTGACTGTGGAAACCTTAAAAATAAGCATTCACACTTTTAGGTAGCTTGACTGTTGATTGTGTTTCCCATTGTGGTTATAGGTGGAGATTGTGACTGTAGATTTTCAATAAAGTTTCTATCCACTTGAAAAGTCTCTCATAACCTGATCATAATTCCATTTTTAAACTAGACCATAATTCATTCTACTTAAGATCAAAACTTGATCTTCATCTTTCAAATGTCAATCATTAAGAGGACTTGATGGCTCTATTTTATGCATTCCTATAGTCAAATGTTGAAGTTTGCAAGGTGTGGGCATCCTTAATCAATCATATGATGGAAGTTTGGAATTCATCTTCATTTTTTCCTTGAAAATCTTACCACTTCCAACCCTAAACTTCTAGAACTTGAAACCTTATGTAATCTAACCTTAGTTTTTGAAGTGGCAACCAAGATAGCTATAGGATATCATTCTATGTGCTATGGGTTAAAATTTGATTTATGAAAGAGGTGGACTACCTTTGAAATGTCTTCATGATTTTTCACAATGTTCATTAGTATGAGAGATCTCCTCCTCATTATTTCAAGGCCAACCCTCTAACAACTCCCACTCTTTTACCAATCATCTTGAATTCAACTTCAACTTCATTCCACTGACTAAGCAAAAGAGGATGGTTGTAGGTGAAGATTGATTATTAGCCATGTTGAATAGTCACTTAATCACTCTATGTACTTTCAAAGTCTCAACAATATTTGATTATTCATTTTTCATTCATTAACTTGCCATGATGGGGTAAGAATAGTAGGGAAACAAATAACAAGCTATTACCTTAAATAATGCTAACTTACCTTAAACTCTACTAAACTAAGTTTTAGTCTAGTTTCTTTCATGATTTTGATGAATGTTGTGAACCTTATAAGCTCTCATATCACTTGATAGGACATTATTCACATTTTTATTTGATTTGGTACCATCATATCATATTCAAAAGGGTATGAAGTTCCTTGGAAGGTTTCTTGAATTGACAACATAGTAACACATAGTCTTTTAGTATTATTATAGTAATTTAAGGCTCTAAACAAAAACTTTTGCCTTTTTGGAGTGACTTGAGACACGTTGTTATTAGATATAATTTTTGGAGGTAGTTAATGTTATCCAAAGCACCTCATCAAATGCTTTTATACCTTGTTAAAGAGACCAACTCAGCTTAAACTCTCTCAAGGAGATATACTCAGAATGGAGACATATGAAACCTTAATTGGATGAATTAGGTGTGTCATGAATTATATATTTAATTTTATAACCTTTGAAGATGAAAATATTTACTTAAAAACTTAGGTTCTACTCCAATACTGACCCAAAATATAATTCACAAAGATAGTGAAGGAAACATGGTTTTATGTTATAAATACCTTCTTGGAAAGAGTTATCACATGAAATCATGTTTAAAAGGATATTAATGACTTATAAAATCATCCCTCATAACCATTCCTCTACATATATTTCTTATCTTGAGAAACGAGTGTTGCCTCCAAATCTTGCACCTTAGAAGAGGGATATTTAGGCCTCCTCCAGATTTAGGAAACATTGGGACTTTCTAGGCCTATGGGTGTGCCTATAAGTGGAAATAAACCTATACATTGAAAGGGATAGCTCCTTGTATTAACTTTTTGTGTAATAAAACTACTGAACTAGTTTTTATGAGTGAAAAGAGTTAGAATTTTGCATAAATGAAAATCCTAGTCTAAGAAGGTGATACACCAAGAATTAATATCCACATGTATGCCCTATACTTATGCAAAATATAGTAGAATATAGTCTATAACTCAAGTTATAGAATATTCAAACATAAGTATTTCAATGTAGAGATAAAATGAATGAGATCACACAAGGTAAATAACTAGAAAAGACAACCTATATAGTCTAGAAAAAGGGTTACACATGTGAAAAATCTCATACAACTAGAATGCACTATATATGACTTGTTGGATCAGATATTTGCTCAAAAATGATGCAGGAACATCTAGATATATTTTCAGGCAAGACATAGTTACGTTAGCCATAATTGAATTTAAATCCAAATTATTCCTCCAAATGTTGAAATTAAGGAGAAATTGTAATTAGTAAAAGTAAAAAGGTAAAATAATTGTGGGCTGTTGAGGAAATCAAGGAGTGGTTGAAAATATTTCAACCTGGGCATTTTGTTGTAATTGAAAAATTGTATTTTGTTCCCTTAAGCCAAGTTTGGCGTAGAGGTTAGGGAAAAGATTCATTCAAAACAAAATATATATTGTTCTGATATAGGTAGGGAAAAAGGAGTACGTAGGAGAGAGATGAAAGACCTCTCTTTCAAAGAAAAGTTGCTGTAAGTGGAGTAGAAGGAATGAAGGAGGTAAGCCATTATGCAAGTTTTCATTCAAATTTATATACAGTCCATTCTACAAAATGAAGGTGTGGTGAGAGCATCAGACCTATAGGTTTGTATGGAAAAGGAGGATGATGAACAAGAAATAACTATATCAAATGCTTGGAAGTTACAGCAATACGATTTGATGAAATAAAAGGATTTCATGTGGCAGTTGGAACTAGTTCAAGACAGGTGCTAATATGTGACTTGCGTTCATCAAATCCTCTCCGAGTTAAAGATCACATGTATGGTAGCCCCATTTTGGATATAATGATGATAACTATCCTTATACTGCTATCAGACTGCAAATAAGGGTCTCCATCACTCTCCTTCCAGATTTATAAATAGACGTCTACAAAATAAATTTTACAATGCTATTATCCTTCACCCATTATAAGCTCAGCTAAGTTATGCAAATAGCTCTTTGTTTTACATGGCTAAGGCCATAAACAGAAGATACACAGAGTACTCTCTTGTCTCAGGGCTAGGGTCGACAATGGCGATAATGCCTTTTAAAATAGAAGAAAATAAAACATTCACTATAAATATAATTCCACTCGGTTCTGTGTATAAATCTTACCATTCAAACACACTGCCTCCCTTTATTGATTCTGTGTATGCATAACCTACATCCCAAAACTATTTCTTCACAAATGGCTTCTGGCAGATGAGTAATCTCTATTCATTATCATCCTCGAGTTCTACTATCTGAGCATCCCACCGCATTTGAGCAGCGATAGATCTAGCTTCTTCTATTTTTTTGAGAAGTCATCGTGAAGCACAACCCAGCCCTCTGGTCTAAGTATCTGATCCATCTCTAGAAACAAATCTGACATTCCACATTTATATTGATGATTCTATTCTTGTGAGAATAAACCTTCTGCATGAAGCATATCATATGTTCTAGGATATGTAGGAAAAGCCTCACACCAATCATGCTAGACCCCCCACAAAACCTCGATCAAGTATAACAGGAATACTCATGGAGACTTGAACATGAAGCCTGTTATACTTGATCGAGGTTTTGTGGGGGGTCTAGCATGATTGGTGTGAGGCTTTTCCTACATATCCTAGAACATATGATATGCTTCATGCAGAAGGTTTATTCTCACAAGAATAGAATCATCAATATAAATGTGGAATGTCAGATTTGTTTGTAGAGATGGATCAGATACTTAGACCAGAGGGTTGGGTTGTGCTTCACGATGACTTCTCAAAAAAATAGAAGAAGCTAGATCTATCGCTGCTCAAATGCGGTGGGATGCTCGGATAGTAGAACTCGAGGATGATAATGAACAGAGATTACTCATCTGCCAAAAGCCATTTGTGAGGAAATAGTTTTGGGATGCAGGTTATTCATACACAGAATCAATAAAGGGAGGCAGTGTGTTTGAATGGTAAGATTTATACACAGAACCGAGTGGAATTATATTTATAGTGAATGTTTTATTTTCTTCTATTTTAAAAGGCATTATCACCATTGTCGACCCTAGCCCTGAGACAAGAGAGTACTCTGTGTATCTGTTGTTTATGGCCTCAGCCATGTAAAATAGAGAGCTATTTGCATAATTGAGCTGAGCTTATAATGGGTGAAGGATAATAGCATTGTAAAATTTATTTTGTAGACGTCTATTTATAAATCTGGAAGGAGAGTGATGGAGACCCCTATTTGCAGTCTGATAGCAGTATAAGGATAGTTATCAAAAAACATGAAAGATAGAGAAAAAAAGGATAAAACATCATTTGATGTCACTTTATCTCTTTCATTCCTAGGCAAATGTCTATAACTTAGAAAGAAAATAAACTTATGCTTCTTTGCTGAAAGGTAAGAAAATGGCAAAACATTCTAGCAGGGCTTCACTGTACTTTTTGTGAATGATAAAATAAGATCCCAAGGGTCCTATTTATGGCAAAAGAGGGAGAGAAGAGAGAGATATTGGGCACCAAAATAGAAGCCTCCAAAATGGTTTACAATCACCATCCTGGTGAAACTCATTCTAGTTATTTTATCATTCAGTTGGAGTCTATCCTTCTCTTTGATTCACCCTCTTGAAATGACTAGGATCATTGAAAAATCAATGGTGAGATGATCCTCCATAATAAATGGCCTAGATCACTATTGTGAAGCTTAGATTTTTCCTAAAATCTCCCACATTTTTCACTATAGACCCATTTAAGTTTTCCAAGTGACTTTACTTCTTACTTTCTTCTTCAGGTTCTTTGATTGCTTCTACTTGTAAAAGTCATAATAAAATCTTGTTTGAAAACTTGATTTACACTATCTCTACCCTTTCAAGTTTTTTGATTGATTTTACTTATAAAATTCATAATCAAATCTCTTTTGAAAAGCTAATTTTTCTTTGCTTAAGACCTTGTTATGTTCTCTGAATGGCTTTACTCCTTGCTTGAAGACTTTAGGCATGAATCTGACATCCTATAACATGTCATATTTGAATCTCAATAACTAGTTGGCCACCCTAAATTTGATGTCCTATAGCATGCCATGTCTTTTAATCCCAATATCTAGTTGGCCACCTTGAATTTGACATCCTAAAGTATGTCATCTTTACACTCCAATGGCTAGTTAGATATATTAAACTTGACATCCTATGACACATCATGGGGATCCATCAAGTTGGTTTATGTTTCAAGGAATTTTCTCAAAGTAATTCCTTTAGACAATTTGTTTGAAGGAATTGTTTCAAAGATTTTTCCTAAAAGGCAATGGATAGTTCTTTTAGGAACTTTTCTTGAAGGACACTTGGGGAAGGCACAAGGTCCCTTTGGAAAATTTTGAAGGGTTTTTCTAAAGGAAATGACCCTTTGGAAAAAAATTTAAGGGCATTTCCAAAGACAAATTGACCTTTATAATAGTTTTAAGGGTCACTTGGGAAGAAAAATGACCTTTGGAACTTTTAAAAAGGGTCACTTGGATAATAAAGTGCCCTTTGAAAAAGTCTAAAGGGATACTTGAGAGGGAACTAGGCAAGAAAGGCCCTTTAGTAAAATTCCAAAGGGCCACTTCTGAGAGGGATTATCAAGACCATTTTAAGTTTTCCAATCCCTATTGCTTACTCACTTTGGACCTCTCATTGATTCTTACTTATAAAATAATTTAAAACTTTCTCCTTGGAAAACCCAAAGTCATGCATCGTTGAAAACCCACAAAACACTATAAGCAGTAATTTAGGTTCATAAACTCAGATCACTTCTACTAATGAAATTTTTATAAGTCGAGTCATTTAGATAATCCAACTTAGTCTTGAGGAGTAACTCAAGTTTATGAGGGGCCAAGAATTGACTTGTGGATAACTTGACATACACTACAATGGAGCCAAAACACTTTAGCCTCCTTAACTTGAAATTTTGGACCTTTGAAATGACCTATTCTTGTAACTATTATTTGGCTCTCCATGAAAATGGTTGAAAAAATTATATTGAGGTGAATTTGGTCAACATTCTTTGAAATTCTAAGGGGAGGCATGAATTTTATGTCAAATACCAATCACCTAAATCCTTCCATTGGGCATGGAGTCATGCATATAGGCACTTCAAAGAGAAATGAACAAGCTTTGGTTCAAAAACACACTAGTTGGATTGATTACACACACAAGGAAAAGATGCACACCAAATAAAGGGAAGGAAAACACACCTATGCTAGAAAGCACCAAGGAAAATATACACAATAAAGGAAACACACCAAAATAAAATATATACAAGACATGGCCAAGGTCACAAGTAAGGATTTAAATAGATTACATTCATTGGAATAGGTAGCTCTTCTCCATCCATTTTGGATATCTAAAAGGAGTTTATTTACTTGTACTTGTTGATGATGTAAGGACCACTCCATAAGGTATCAAACTTTGTATGTTTGCTTGGTTTTTCTCTATCTTCATCCCATTTCAAGACCAAGTCACCTTATTTGAACACTCTTGCCCTTACCCTTTTGTCAAAGGATTTCTTCATGAGAACTTAATGGTGTTATAAAGCTTTGTGTGCATCATCTCTTGCCTCTTTTAGCTATATTAATTCTATAAATATGACCTCCATGGGAGTGTTTTGAAGTAATTCTAGCTACTGTGCAAGTTCAAGGTAGGGATCTCTTGTGATATGGACATCCTAGATTCTCTCCCATAGACAAGTATAAAGGAAGAATTACCAATTAACTTCTTGGGAGTGATTATGTCTTCCCATAAGGCTATCTTTATCTTTTTATACCATGTTCTTTAATTGGTTTCCAACTTCCTCTTGATGATCTTGATGATGTTCTTGTTGGTAGACTCAACCAATCCATTCCATTGAGGGTAGTAGTTGAATGAGGTACTCAAATGAACTCCACTCTTTTCTTCCCAATCAAAAGTTTTATCACTTATGAAATCATGTGCATTATCTAAGATGATTACATGAAGATCTCCAAACCTTGTTATAATGCTATCATAGAACTCTAAGATGGTATTTTCATTTGCTTCCTTCAAAGTAATAGCTTTTACCCATATTTTGAAGTAGTCTATAGTAGTCAATATACATTTGTGTCTAGGACTTGATGGAGGGTTTATCATTCTAATGAAGTCAAAGCCTCATTTCATGAAAGGTTGGTCCACTTAGATAAGATTCAATGGAAGGGAAACAAGCTTTTGTTTGCCAACAAAAAAAGAACATTGAGGAAAAACCTTAGCCCAATGATAATAGTCCTTAAAAATACTAGGCCAATAGTAACCAACTCTCATTATTTTTTTAGTTGTTATTCTAAGAGAGAAGTGACCACCATCTACACCATTAAGGAACTTTTCTAGTAGTATATCAAATTGGTCATTATTAATGCATCTTAGCAACACATTGCTCATATCCTTCTTAAAGAGAATGCCATCTACAAGACAATAAGGAATAGCTTGTAGCCTAAAATACCTTCTTTGAGATTTATTCAATCCATTGGGACACTCACCATTTTGTAAAAAACCAATGATGTCTTATGTCCATCTTTGAATTTACATTTGATCATCTGGCTAGTCTTAAACTTGATTTGCCAAGGCTTGCTATTTTATCTCTTGAAAGTTAGATGCTAAGTGCTCACATAAACCTCTTCCTCTTACTAGGCTAGTTACCTTGATGTCAATGTCATATTACATCACCTTCATGATCCATCTAGCTCTCTTCTCATTGAGATCCCTACTTAGGAGAAACTCCTTGGTGTCTAGGATGGGAGACCATGACATGCATAATTTTATTGAAAACCATATGCCTAAACTTTTTCAAACCTCTAAAGATGGTTAAATATTTCTTCTCAACAAAATAATATCTCACTTCATAGTCTTCTAAGCCTTTGCTGAAGAAAGCAATTGGTTGTTCAACATCTTCATCATTCTTTTGCATAAGCATAGTTAAGATAGCATTAAGGTTAGAAAAAGTATAAATAATGAAATATTTAGAAAAATTCATATCTAAGAGAGTGGAAGAGGTTGAAATTTCTTACTTTATTAACTCAAATCTACCTTTACCTTCCATTGTCCAAGTAAAAACTTGGTTCTTTTTTAGCATGGTTGTGATAGGCATTACCATAGTTGAAAAGTTTAGGATAAACCTCCTTACAAAGTTTATTTTTCCCAAGAAACCTTGTATCCCTTTCTTGTGTTGAGGTAAAGACAAGACTAGAATATATTCAATACTTTTAAGTTCAATAGATAAGTCTTCTTTTGAAACAAAATTACCCAAAAGCTTACCTTCATGGATAACAAAGATGTACTTCTTTGGATTGAGGGATATGCCATAATCTCTACACTTCTCAAACACTTGCATTAGATGTCCCATATGATCAACATCATCCTTTAAAAAACTGGTTATATCATCAAGGTAAACAAGAAAAAAATTATTGATCAAACCTTTGAAATCCATGTCCATTGCGCTTTGAAATGTAGCTCTAGAATTAGATAAACCAAATGGCATCTTCTTGCAGGCAAAGGTCTCCCACTTGGTGGTGAAGGTTGTCTTGAATTGATCCTCTTCATTTACCAATATTTGATTATAACCTAAATAACCATCAAGAAGTGAGAAACATTGAGAACCTAAAACAAATTGAAGAATTTGTTCCATGGAAAGGAAGTGGGTAATGATCCTTGAGAGACACTTTTTTTAGATCACAAAAATCCACACAAAGTTTGACTTATCCATTCTTCTTTTGAACTGACACAAGGTTTGCTACCCAAGTTGAGTGCTTCATAGGAAAGATAATCTTAGACTCAATCAATTTAGTCAGCTCTTTCTTCATGAGCTCTTCTACCTTGGGGTTGATAGGTATTTGCTTTTGTCTTACTAGTTTAGCTCCGTGCTCCAACTCAATGGTGTGATGAGCTAGACTTGGGTCAAACCCTTATAATTCCTTGTATTCCTAGGCAAAGATGTCATGAAACTCTTTTCATAATGCAATAAAATCTTGCCCTTCTAGCTGAGAACAAGCCTTGCCAATATTTAAAAGTTTGTCCTTGAAAATTAAAAATCTCTCATACTTCTTTTTGTTGGCGTACTCATTCTTTGGTTTTTATTTTGATCATCCTCATTGAAGACACTCTCCAAGGTAATCAGCCCCTAGGGTATTTTATTTGTCTTCATCTATATAATCTGCTCTTCATAATTATCAAGTAAGTTCTTTTGATTTCTTGAAGAGAAGCCTACCTCATTTAATAAAAAGTGTGAAATGTGTTCATAACTTTCAAAAACTCACCATGAAACTTCATTATCTTGAATGGAAGGTCTCATACTGATCTTCATATGAGATTGATCCTTCTCTTGTTCAACATTAGTAACTGAGTCAAAATGTGTTCCAATTGCAGCCAATCTATCAAAGTGCTTGTTCAAGTCTCTTGGTATGGATTGAATGTTGAAGGCATCAAAATCCTCAAGTATATCCCATACCCTATGCTTATAGGACTTGAGAAAGGGGTTATTGGTTATATCTTGACTTCACACTTGATGAATGACTAGATCACTATCTCTATAGACTTTCAAAAGTTTGTTTCCTCTCTTCTTTTTCCATTGGAGACCATGAACTAAGCCTTCATATTCTACCATGTTACAAGTGTAGCTGAAGTGAAACCTGTAAGAAGATTAATAATGATTCATTGATGGGGAAACTAACATGACACCAACTCTTTCACCTACTTTTCTCCTTGAACCATCAAATAACATTTCCCACATGCTATAAAGTTCATGATCTTCATTGGTAAGTGAAGGAATTGGGATGTTTTCCTCATGCATGAAATAAACACCCAAATCAATTTCCTTGATGAAAGTATAAGGATCAAGGCCATGTGTTTCAATGTTTTACTTGTCAAGATATAGGTCATTAATACCTTTAAGAGGAGAATATGTTTCACTATTTAGGATTGCCTCTTCCTACTTGCTGATTAAACAATTTTGATTTATCATTATCTCCAAGTATGGTTCAATGTGGAACCTTGCTAAGGGATGAGTCCTTATGGTTACCTTGGTTCCATACCTTGTCTTGAAATCTGGAAAGGACCAATCATCAAAAAGGTATCCTCCTATCTTGGTCATAAAGTCCCTAGATAAGCATATAGCAAAGTGTATTGGAAGGTCCACTACCATAATATCTTGCATGATAGGGAAGCTCAGGTAGCCATGTGAAAATGCTTTTAGACCTTTGACCAATCCTACCATCTTGGTTGGAGTTCCATCCAGCTACAATATGCCTTTACTATGTGGCTCATAGTTTAAACCTAGCTTATCAGCCATTACTTTAGGCATAACAGTAGTTATTGCTCCATTATCCACACTACAATTATGGACCAACTTATCTCCTACAATGAGTGTGAGGTAAAAGGGTAGAGGATTTTTAGCTTTAGTGGAAGGCTCTAAAATATTATTTGTAAAATTTGTGAGAGCCACACTATGATGCCTTAAAGATCGAGGAGCCACTTGCATGCTTGCTAACTAATCTTGTAAAATCTCCTTTTAACCAAGTATATGTAAAACCTCCCAAAGGGATATACTTGTCTTAGTGATTTTTAATGAGTCCACAATATTTAGAGATGGAGTATTCACTTTCTCCTACATTTTTTATGGTAATAAAGGAGATGTAGCCTACTATGTTGCAATCTTGGTAGCTACATTTACATTTTAAGTTTGTTGAGGAACATGGCTTGTAGAAGGTGTAACACTTTGATTATCACTTTGTGTCCTTGAAAAGGAATCACTTGGAACTATTCATGGCTCCTAGACTTCTCCCAAGGCTCTCTTCTTGGACCTTGTATTAGTTGAAATTGACATGCCTTGAGTTAACACAAAATCATTCTTTTCTTGAGAGTTCATCATCCCCACACTTGGGCTGCTACCTTCTCTATGATTATCCCTTTGGCTAGGACATGCTTCTTCTACTATCATGTAAGGAGTAGCTTCTTATTTTGTAGTTAAAGCATAGTTGGTTACTTCATCATGATGGGCAAACTGACCTTGAGGTTTCCCCCATTGGTCCACATGATCTTCTCCTTACACTAGATTTGCATGAACTAGAACAACAACCTTTATAGAAGGAGTAGAATTTGGATTATATGCATTGGGCTGCTTACTGTAACCTTGTTCATTTTTTCCTATCCCTTGATAATTATATTGGGATGGAGCTCTATATCTTTGTTGAGGATAGTATTTTTCATTAAGAGGAGCACTTTCCTGATATTGATCTTGCTTGAACTGAGCTCTCAATGATTTGATTTCTTCATCCTTGTCCATAGCATTATCCACCTTCTTGGGAAAGGCTCTTGGCTTCACATTGGCATTAGGAACCTGTGACATGCTTGGAGCTTCAACCAAATTATGGGACATTAAAGGCATGGAAACTCTTGGAGGGAGTCTTCCAGCCTAAATCAAGCTATTCTCAACCTCAAATACTAGCTCATATGCACCTAAAAGAGTGAATCCTCCCATTGACTACAACATAACAACAATATTAGTACCAATCCCTTTAAGGTATGTTGGGAACATAAATCTAGGAGGAGGTATCATGATTGGTGGCAGCCTATACCATGTTGTTTGAAATCTTTCATTGAAATTTCTTATGGATTCATTTGGACCTCTTCTTATTACATTCAGATTATGTATTAGGGAAGCATGATCACTCTTATTTTTGAATATTGTCACCAATACATCTTTAAAGCCATCCCAACTTGTAATGCAGCCCCCCTCTAACATTATATACCAATTAAATGCTTTGCCTTTTAAATACATAACAAGTAGCCTAATGGCTATGTTGGCCCTAGTAACATTATGGAAATTTCAAAAATTAGAGATGTCTCTAATTGTTTATATGGGGTCATGAGACCCTCTCCATTGAAACTAGGAAGATTCTAGTATTTGGAGGGATGGGGTCATATGCAGGAAGCTCTATTGGGTTTTGGGTATTAAAATCAGGGAAGGGTTGAGGTTTATCTATCTCTTCCCTTTCCCCCATTTCTATTCTTCCTCTATGATCCTCTATTTCTTCTTCTTCAACTTCCTTCTCTCCTTGAACTTCTTCAACCTCTTCTGCTTATTCCCCAAAACCTCCTTGCCAAGGATTTAATAGGGCTCAGATTGGTTCAAGGCATTGTTCTTTAGGAAAATCTTCAATTTAAGGTGTTTGGTTAGAAAATATTAAGGACCTTATGAGGACCATATAGGATAATGTATAAAACTTGGTCTAGAACCAAGGATTCACACCCTTTTAGAGTTGTCAAATGTTAGGTTAAGGGCATTTCTACTACTTTAGGCCTATCAAGACTAGAATTCACCTTCACTTAGAAATAATTTGGGTACCACCAGGCATGCTAGAATTTTTGTCTCCAAATCTTACACCCTAGAAGAGGGTTGTTCAAGCCTCCTCTATATTTGGGCAACATTGGGACATTTCTAGGCTTGTGGGTGTGCCTATATATGGAAATGAAGCTCTATGTTGAAAGGGCTATCTCCCTATATTAAATTTTTATGTAATTAAACTGTTGAACCAATTTTTATGAGTGAAAAGATTTAAAAGTTTGTATAAATGAAAATCCTATTCTAAGATGGTGATACACCAATAATTAGTATCCACATGTATGCCTTATACTTATGCACAATATAATAGAATATAGTCTATAACTCAAGCTCTAGAAGATTCTAGCATAAGTATTTCAATGTAGAGACAAAATTAATGAGATCATACAAGGTAAATAATTTGAAAAGACAACCTGTATATTCAAAAAAGGGTTACACATGTGTAAAATATCATACAACTAGAATGCACTCTACATGACCTGTTGGATCAACTCTTTATTCAAAAACATGAAGGATAGAGAACAAAAGGATAAAACATCACTTGTTGTCACTATGTGTCTCTTGCATGCCCAAGAAAATGTCTATAACTTAGAAATAAAATAAACTTATGCTTCTTTGCTTAAAGGCAAGAAAATGGCAAAACATTCTAGTAGGGCTTCACTATACTATCTATGGATGATAAAACAAGAGGCCAAGGGTCATATTTATAAAAAAAGAGGGAGAGAAGAGAGAGATCTTGGGTGACAAAATAGAAGCCTCCAAAATGATTTGCATTCACCATCTTGGTGAAACTAATTCCATCTATTCTCTCATTTAGTTGGAGTTTGTCCTTCTCTTTGATTCACCCTCTTGAAATGCCTAGGATCACTACAAAATCAATGGTGAGATAACCCTCCATAAAAAATGGCTTAGATCACTAATGTGAACCTTAGATTCTTCCTAAAAGCTCCCATGCTTTACACTATAGACCCATTTGGGTTTTCCAAGTGACTTTACTTCTTACTCTCTTCTTCGGGTTCTTTGATTGCTTTTACTTGTAAAAGTCATAAACAAAGCTTGTTTGAAAACCCAATTTTCACTATCTCTACCCTTTTGGGTTTTTCAATTGCTTTTGCTTATAAAATTCATAAGCAAATCTCTTTTTAAAACCTAATTTTTCTTTGCTTAAGACCCTATCAGGTTCTCTAAATGGTTTTACTCCTTTCTTGAAGACTTTAGGCATGAATTAGACATCGTACAACACATCATCTTTGAATCTCAATAGTGAGTTGGCCACCCTGAATTTGAATTTGACATCTTATAAAACATAATGTATTTCAATCCTAAAGACTAGTTAACTACATACCTTGAATTTGACATCCTATGGCATGTTGTCTTTGCACCCCAATATCTAGTTGGTTGTATTAAGCTTAATGTCTTGTGACACGTCACGAGGATCCATCAGGTCAGGTTTATGTTTTGGGCAATTTTATTAAAGTAATTCCTTTGAATAATTTGTCTAAAGGAATTATTTTAGGGATTTTACCTAAAAGGCAATAGCTAGTTCCTTTAGTAACTTTTCTTGAAGGACACTTGGGGAAGGCACATGGTCCCTTCAAAAAAATCCAAACGGCATTTCCAAAGGAAATGGCCCTTTAAAAATTTTTTGAAGGGCATTTCCAAAGACAAAGTTCCCATCACAAAAGTCTGAATGGTCACTTGGAAAGAAAAGTTACCTTCAAAATTTTTTTGAAGGGTCACTCGGATAACAAAGTGCCCTTCACAAAATTATAAAGGGACACTTGGGAAGAAAAGTGCCCTTTGGAACTTTTCTAAAGGGTCACTTGGACAATAAAGTACCCTTCAAAAAATTCCAAAGGGAAACTTGGGAATAAAAGTGCCCTTTAAAACTTTTTTGAAGGGTCACTTGGAAAACAAAGTGCCCTTCAAAAAAATTTGAAGGGACACTTGGGAAAACAAAGTGCCCTTTAGAAAAGTTTGAAGGGACACTTGGGAGGGAACTAGGCAAGAAAGGCCATTCAAAAAAGTTCTAAAGGGCCACTTTTAAGAGGCATTATCAAGACCATTTCATGTTTTCTCTGACCTATTACTTACTCACTTTGGACTCTTGTTGCTCGTTACTTATAAATCAATTTAAGACTTGCTCCTTGGAAAACCCAAAATCATGCATTGTTGAAAACTCACAAAGCATTAAAAGGAGTAATTTGGGTTCATAAACTTGGATTACTTCTACTCACAAAATTTTTATAAGCTAAGTAATTCAAAGAACGTAACTTGGTATTGAGGAATAACTCAGGTTTATGAGGGTCCAAGACTTGACTTATGGAGAACTTGATATACACTACAATAGAGCCAAAACACTTTAACCTCATTGACATAAAATTTTAGACCTCTAAAATGACCTATTATTGTAAATTATATTTATATCTCCATGAAAATGGTTAAACAAATTATTCTAAGGTGAAATTTGTTCAACAATAGGTATAAGAATAGACCCCTCTTAGATGCATAGGCCATAGTGACTTATTGTCACTCTTACTAATTATTCATAAATATGAGGCCACCAATACACAAAGAAATGAAATAATTTAAATATTACTTGGACACATAAAATTTTCCAAAGTTTTAGCTCCTAAATCTCTCCTCTTTATGTACTGAGCATTTGAAAACTACCTTTCTAGAGATGCTAAGAAGGTTGATATAAGAGAAAAATAGGTTTTTAACATTTTATCACCTAAAAATTCCTAAAAACCATTTATATGACCCTTTTATGACCCAATTAATCCTTTGGGATTATTTTCTCACAAAAATCATTTGAAAACTAGTATGAATGCCTCAAAAAGGCCTATTTTTTCAATAAAAAGCTAAATTCAGTAAGGAGATCTAATTGAAATGATATAAATGTGTTACTAAGTATTTAAAAAAAATTATAGGGTTAGTAAAGATTAAAATTATCTTCCTCCCAATTAGATGCTATCAGAACCTTATAAAACCTTCCCTAGAGGGTATAAAATGGTCAAAAATGCATGGAAATGAGTTGTGAAGTTAGTCTAGAATGTGATCAACATGGTTGTTCATATGTTAGGCATAAAATGACCATGAAACATGATATTAAACTCATAAATACACTTTATACTCTTCTCATCATTGAAATTGGCTTAAAAAGGCCAAAAATGACTTGACAAGCACAAGAGAAATGAAGGGCAAAACCTTAACTAACATAATCAACCTTATGACCTACTAATTATGGCTTATAATGATCAATTTAAGGAATTTTCAAGACTAACATACTGACAAAAAAGACAAACTATCATGACATGAAATTTTTTTAATGATAGGGGTGACATTTGACCCATGAGGTCAAAATTATCAATAGGCCCTACATGATGTGAACAATCATTAAGAAAGAGGGGTAGTCAAAATTATTGTTTTGCCTTAAGACAAGATTAATAAGACATAAAATTTTAAATTTAAATTCAAAAAGGATTTTAATGGGACAAGAAAATATTATACATGTAAGGGTACCCTCGTGTGATAAAAACTTGTGGCATTCATTTAGGGATTAGTCCCCTCATCCTTTTGAATCATCATTAATATGATAAGTCATTTTAAACCCTCTCTAAACCATTATAAAAAATCAATGGAGGTATATGTATTTATAATGACCTTAAATTACCTTAAATTACCCTATAATCACTTTTATGACTTTTAAACACCTAAGTGCACCTAAAATAACCTTTGCTTGGCAGATGTGGGAGAAATGTATGGATTTTTGGCCTAAAAGACTACCTCTTGGAGCTAGTTTGTATGGTTTTGAGGCCTTTAAGTTTTCCTAACCATTTTTAGAGTGTTTTTAAGCTAATATATAGGTATTTTTACACTTCACAAGTCATTTTATAGGTCTTCATGATGATATTATAGCTTTTAAGTGGCTAACTAGGCCTTAGAGAAGAAAGACGATTAGTCTTGCACCAAAAGGATTGAATTGTAGGTTCTTGATAGCATGAACAAGTGTGAAACTCAATTATCATCCTTTCCCAAGATGAAAAGAACATGATATTTTCCTATTATGGTATTGGAGATCTCAAGGAATTATTATCAAGGATCACACATGGAAAGACAAAGACCTGTAACTCTTCCATGACCAAGAATAGGTAGTTTCAAGCAAGGTGGATGAGTCATCCTAGAAGGTAAAGGGCCATTAAAAATCACCCTTGATTAGGTAGAAAATCATATAAGATAAAAAATATTGAAGGATTTCTTAATACTACTCTTTAGTAGTTTTTTATTGTAACTTATTTTCTCAATAGATGACACTTGTCTATGCATCCTCTATGCCTCTCTCTCCTCAATTTATCCTATGTATGTAGCCTTGAATGGCTTGTTGTATCCTCTGGATGATTATGGTGAATAAATAATCAAATAAACACCTATAATATCCTTTTAATTTTGAATAAAGTTGATTATTACCTTTTCATATGCTTGCAAATAGTGTAATTGTTAAAGAATGCTAGTAGTAGTGCTTTCACTCTCTCTCATTTGTCCTCTCCTATCTCTTTGAAAATGGATTGTATTATTTAAGGTCACATGGTGATTTTGAGGTATATTTACATATTTTTGAAGTGTATTTTAGTCATTAGTGTCTTTCTTAGACCTTTTGATTATCCTTCTCATTTAATACATTATATATGACCTCCATGTTGAAATATTCATGCTTGAAGATCATTATTGAGTAGTATGATCAGATTTAGGCCTAATTCATGTTATTATTGCATGATGGTCAAGTGGAGGGTGTTAATTTGGTAAAATACCTCACTAGATTAGTTTAGTTTTAGTTTTTCTTACCTTTTTCCCTTACAAGTAATAGGTCTAGTAGTAGTTTAGGAGTATATCATCAAGGGAACTAGCCCTATCTAGAGATTCACCTCTCTAATTAGGACACCCATATATTATAGGTTTATCTATGCTATCAAATTTTAAATTTTTGATGATAACATTATGTTTAGGCTCAAGTAAGAGATTTATAAAATTTTCAAAAGAAAACTTGCAAGATGCAAATATTCATATACATGCTTTCACAATGTCGTAAAACATTTTGGAGTTATGTGTGAATATTTTTATGTGATAATTTTTATCAAAACTATAATTGGAACTATTTTTTAATGTTTATAGCACCTAGAAGATGGATGCATTATGAATTTTATATCCTTCAAGAACAAGTATCAGAATATATTCAAACTAGTTATGGATGTGTGTGCATTTTTATCATATTTCTTCAAAATTTAAAATAAATAAGAATAATAGATGATAAATTTCATTGCACACTTAAAAAATTTATTGAGACTAATTCCTATAGTTTATCAACCAAGTCTCAATAGCTATATTTGTGTCTTTGTTAACTCTTTACCTTTAGAAATCAAATTCATCTTTATGAGGATAAATTAAATGACATAAAAACTACATAACATGATTTTTTTCACATTAATATGATATGATTATGTCTATAATGTTTAAGAAATATTTTTTAAAATTTTCTAAAATTATTGTAAGTGGTGAAGAAGTAGTGAAACCTAATATAATTAAGAGTTCTCAACATTTAGAATAGATATTCTAAAATCAAATTCTTGATCAAGCATGTAAAAACTTCAACAAAGAAAAATAGAAAGTAATTCATACTTGGTATGATTGTATATGTTTCAAAATCATGGCAAAAATTGAATAGTCAAAGGAATAAGTGTTTGATCAACAAATAAATGAAGAATTCAGATTCCACATTGGTAAATAATAGATGGTTCTACATGTTTCACAAGATTTCTTAAACTCCATAATCCTAGGATAAAATTAATTATTTGAGGGATAATTGATTAAACCAATTATCCATAAGATATAGATTTATTTTCTCAAAATGAAATATTCAATGACTAAACATGAATATTTTCTTTTTGTTTCCCTTTCATGTTCCATTTTTGAAGATTTCTCTAAAATATTTGAATCCAAAGCAATCAGACCTACACATATTGAATATCATAGTCATACCAAGGTTAAAATTAAAGAACATGTGAAGGCAGAGAAAAATGAATGGTGCTCAATATTCATTTCAAATGAAACAAAAAAAGTCAAGGAAAAATATATTATAACTATGATGATGATGATGATGATGATGATGATTCAGTTAATGATAAATTATCCTTTACCATGGGAAATAATTTAATAAATAATATCTACACTAAATTCACTCCCAAAGATCTTCCTATTGTTGTTCCAACTCAAAAAAAATATATGCAACACACTTCTCTCTAATTTGGATCCTATATCCAACACAAATCCATTCAAATGCACTCAATAAGACATTGAAAAAGTTTAGTAATACTTAATAATGCTCACATAAGATTAGATAACTTGAAATGATTCCATTTCAAAACCTAAAGACATAGTTGATATGTTCATTCATGATCATATTGGTATGCATGGTAATTGTAAATTCATCTTCCTTTCACCTACTTGGTCAATATTATTGAGTGTGTTTGGGCCTCATAATTCAAATCCATTATTTTAAAATGTCAAGTAATTTTCCTAGCTTGTTAATGGTTGTGTAGTTTGCCTTTACTCTACTCCTTATAAATAGTTTTGCTTTCCATAGTTTAGCTTGCTTTTCTTACCCATATTAGATTTTTTTAATAAATGCAACAATATGTTTTCTTAATCTCCTCTTCATGTGTTAGTATTTTTACCTACACATGTTCATAGTTGTGTTCTCTTCCTAGAATCTATAAGTGGAAAATTGCATGAAAGGATCACATTTTAAAGGAATGTACATTCATTTTTTGATGGTTTAGTGTTCACATCTATGTTTCCTTGGATATATTATTTTAATCCAAATGTGAAGGACATATTTGACCTCATTTCATTTGTAGAGTGTTATTATTTTTTAATTTCCAAAATCATATATAGAAAGATCCTTCAAACATTTCATTCAAGTGGGTCTCCAAGCAAACATATTTGACAATATATTCGTAATATGTAATTTATGATCATGATAATTGTGATATGAATGTTTTTTACTCAAGAGAGAAAATGGATAGGTTTTTCATGAATTTATTCAAGTAAACAAGTAAACACAAGAAGTATTCTAAATATGTGATTGATCCTAGTAACATGTGTTCATTTCTCATGTACTTGAGAGTGGAAAACTAGATATTGGCTAGTTAGGTCAAGATATGAAAAAAATCTAAAGTGAGTTGGCCCAACAACATTTATTTCTCATACAATTGAGATAAGTGAAATAGATGTTAGTTGGTCATATACAGAGGTGTATTACATATTGTTTTCAATAATTATTAGAAAATTGAAGGTGTCAATCACCAAATATTTTGTATTTCTCCAACATTATAGTAGGAAATGTTGTCCCATAGTCTGAGCTATTTCATGTTATAAAATTTTACATTTCATGTAAACTCCCCTAATTACACTCCTATAGGTGATTGGAGATGTTTCAAAGATAGGGGTGATAAAAAAAAATAAGTATAAATATGTCAACTCTTTTCCCAATGGACAAGGCTTGGTTCACATGAAAAAATATACTCTAGTGATTGCTAATGATAATGACATAGAAAATATTGCTTCACATTTGTTTACCAAAAATAAAATACTTTAGTCAACATCTATAGAGGTAATAAATTTTCAATAGATTTCAAAAGTTTAACTTTGGTATCAATGATATATTTCAATGAATTATTAAACATTGGTAAATGGTTTTCATATCCCAAATAATATTTTGAGACAAAAATAAAGTTTTTTCATAATGCTTTACCTTCTCTAATTATTTGAACATAATATGAAAAGGAATAACCAAAGAATAATTTTGGTTGATGCCAAGTTCTGTAGGATTGTGTATTCTAGTATCGCACTAATTTTATGAGAGGTTTGATTATCATCACTATAAGCATATGGATTTATTTCCATAAATATATCTTCTTATTTTAAATTTGGTTCAACACTCTGGGAATAACTACATAAATTCACTAGGTTTGACTTTTAAATAGGTGAAATAATAAAGATCTCCATATCCACACTCTGAAATGTGGTACCAATTTCAAGATCTAACATACTAGTAGCCCCACCACACTTAGAGACATTTTAAATGATTTTGGTTTCAAAATAATATTCAAGAAAATAAAATGGATTATTTATAGAATCAAATACAAATATTGAATATAGATTAGATTTAGGGACAACTAAAAAGCCAACTATATTATCAGGTTTAGTAATGACTATAGGATCATAAAGTGGACAAGATGTAACCTCTTTGTAGTTGGTAATAGGCACCAAATCCACTAGATAAGCTTCAGATTATTTTTATTTTAAAATTTAATATAGAGGTAGTCATAGGAGAAAAACTTACAATAACCAACCTTTAATTCCAAAACCATTAGTTTCCTCAAGTGATAAATAATATTGTTGATATCAAGTTACCTTGTTCCCTATCACAATCAATAACTATTATGTTTGAATCATCAAAAGATAATAATAGTTATTTTATGGTAGTAAGAGGCACCATCAATTGGTTCCTAATTCCTCTTCTTGAGAAGAAATAATATTTAGAAAAATCAAAGCCAATGTTAACAAATTATTTTTAACTCCTCATCAAATAGTAGTGGATGTTTAAAAAGGCACAACCATGTCAGTGATTTTATAATATATAGTAAATAATATCCAAATGGCCTTTTCAAACAATTTCTCCATGTAGATAAAGTTTTAAAGATAAAAAATGTCTCTCTTCAATCCCACTCAGATCAAATACATATCAAAACACTAGGAAAATGGTTCATAGTTGACAAAACTCCAAAATGTTGTTGCACTTTTATTATTGATGCAACCAACCCACTATTTGTAGAAATTATTTGAGCCTTTGGTGAAGAAAAAAATGAGAATACAGTGGAAAAAACCAGATTTAAAATTTAAATACATCTCTGATTCATTTATTAATGCTCTCCAAGAAAACCCAAACTAAAAATCTATCTATGTTGAAGTGGGTTTCTTCAAAAGCTGGTGTAGAGAAGAGACCAAAGACAAAAAGGTAATTATTTGAAATCTTGTTGATTTTAGTCAAATTAAATTTATAATTGGTGGGTGGTACGTGTAAGATGAATAATATACCTATTACATCAACATTATATATCAAAAAAAACGTGGGCATCAATTTATCAATAATATTTTAGAAAATTTCCTCACATTGGATGGTCAGGTGAATGCATTTCACTCCACTCGTACTAGCTACACTTGTTAAAAACATGTAGCTAATGAAAATTTACCACTGAAGACAAATGATATTTTTCTTACACAAATTGTGAACATTATTAATGGACTAGATATTTCACTAGCTAATCTTCTTTAAAAGGTTATTTAGAGAAATCTATGGGTTTATCCATGCAATAAGGTAGCTAGAATTTCTTGTTGGTAGAAATAATGAAATGCCTACAACTAATTCTTTAGAATAAGTACTAGATGTTTTTTATCACCATGATGGAGTGAGTGGTACTATGATACATCATGTTTCCAATGAATACATGTTATTCCTTTCACATTATTTTGTAAATGTTACTTGTACATTGAATAATTATATTTATGAATTTGTTATAAATTGGGTTCTTAGTATTCATCATGTTAAAATTATGAGGCATCAATTTTTTTTTATATTAATCACTTAGTTATTTTAATTTTTAATTTACTTAAATACCATGATCAAGTTATTTATATATACATTAATTCCCATCGTGGTGATGGTGTGGAATAAGCCTTCTATTTTACTAACAAGGTGATGACAGTAAGATTTAACAAATATGGTGATGTGTTTTTCCCTAGAACATGTGATGTTAAGGAACTTTAATAAAAAATTATTATGCTACCAATGTCTTGCTCAAATATGGAATCGATGACTCTTTTTTTACATGAGTTTTTAAAACTATTGTCTCCAAGGTAGTTGAAGAACACGAGCTAGGTGTTATTTTTATTCAATGCGAAGTTGATACAATTACTAGAGATTGCCTTGATTAATTCAACCTATCCATTGATGAACATGCATAATACATAAGAATATTGAATAAATTTAATCTTCCACATTTGGGGGAGGAGGTTACACAAAACAAAAACAATCTTGTGCATGGACAAACTCAAATTTTAAACACACATTTTATAATGTAAAATGAATTCCAAAAGTTTGTAAGCTACTACACAGACTCAAAAATACTATAAAATGTATTTTAATGAAAAATTATCAAATCTATTTTCAAATTTTTGGATTATTTAATACATTTTGTAAATGTAAAATTCTTCTCTAAAATCTTTAGGTCATTTCCATAATCTAATCATTTATCAAATGAAGTTTAAGGTAGATTTCCAAGCCTCATTTTGTAACCTCAGATACTAATAGCATATTTTGTAATGTAAAATCTAATTTTCAAACCTACAACTAGTTAATGGTGGATATAAAATGTTGTTTTAGTAGATATTAAAAACACATGGATTCTTTGTAATACATTGGTCACCTAAATAAAGACCTTGTAGAGTTTGAGATGATTGATTTAACTGCACTATCATCATTATATAGATGATATACTATCAAAGTTGTGGATTTGAGACCCATTTTAAGTGAATATGGGCTTATTTGTTATTGTGTTTTCTTTGAAATTTGGTGGTTGTTAAAAATTATATCAGATTCTAGTAATCATTGAAGATCCAAATTTAAGCAAACAATCCAAACTATATTTATAAAACATTGTTAATAAATTTAATATTGAGGATGCCCTTGAAGTAAAAAAAGTGTAGAACATGACATATCATGATGTCAAGGTAGTTGAGTATGTTTTAAAAAATAGGTACATGACTCATTAATAACTAGACAAGGTACCATAATCTATCCACTTCTCTTACACATATGAGGATATAAATAATTTATCTCATGCATTGATGTTATAGGAGGCTCTTGATCTATTAATACTAGTCAAAATGGGCTAGTCAATATGGGCTTGTTAATTAAATCCATACACAACTCAACATACAATTATGCAAACATTACAATTTAATCTTAGACACATGGTTAGATTTATCAACTACTTTGGTAAAGGAGATGGTAATATTTTATTTCAGATTATGTGATTAGTGATAGGAAGCTTCTCAAATGAGATTAATAAAAAAATGGCTAGTGATGGTGGGAGTTACAATGCTCATCTTATATCATGCTTAAAAGTAAATTGGCATGTTATTATCAAGTATTTTGTGACTTATTTTGGAATAAGATCCAATCCATATAAACCATAGATCAAATCTCATAATTATATTAATGTTATGAGATTGTAAAGAAAGAGATTCAAAAAAATAATGTGAATGTGCTAGAGAAGTTTATATTCCATGTTACTAATAAAATTTATATTGAAAACAAATGAGAAAAGACTTTCAATGTGTATTGGGTTGAATTACTTGATAAAGTCTTAAGGGTGCCAAAGATTTCATAATATTGTATGTTGGAATGGAATCTCAATAAATGGGGTAGATTAGAGAATAAATATCCTAAAAAAGGAACAACAATGTTTGATAAGAATGAGCTATTAGTAATTATAAGATTTTGTGTTGAGTTTCAAGAAAAATCTAAAAATAATCAAAGAGAAGTCAGTAATTTGAAATCCAAATATCAAAAAATCAAGCTAGTCTTGAATATGTTATAAAATTTGGAGAAGTAACTCATTATGTATTAATTAAATATTATTATGGGTAGTTATAAATTTAGTAAAAGTATGAATTCAAGTTGATTTGAGTTATATTAGGGTCATGTAAATATTAAAAGGTAGTTACGTAACTTCCTAAGGAGAAAACACTATAAAAATGTTGATTTCCATTGTAAAAGTGTTTTTTTCTCTCAGATCAAAAATGGTGGATTTTATCTTAGGGAAAGACAAGGAGGAGAATATGTAACTATATATTTGTGTACATGTAATATTCTCCAAATTTTTGAATACATAATGTAAACAAGGAAAGTATATGATTCTTTGAAAGTGTAGATTTTCTTTGATAATAAAATGTGCTTTTTTGTTTATAGTTGAAGGTGCTCATTAATACTTCATTATTAATTTTATTATATGTAAAAAAACCTTGATAATATAGTCTATGGTGTTGTAAATTTTGGTAGATGGACTTTGTGTCGTATGAGTGCAAATATTTTTTTTTAAATGACTTTTTACTTTCATGTGAACTTTCATTTATCCTATGTTTATAGTTTTAATTTTCATGTGAGAGTAAGATTTAGAACCAGGGTCATTTCATTCCAAATGAAACCCTGTGCCAAAGGAGGAAAATGAGACTATTTTTTCATTTCCATCATGAAATACAAAGGTGTTCCATATAAATTTGTGTTTATAATATCTTTGGTGGTGTCTTTATTTGCTTCTGTCAAGTGTGTATTTCTCACCCTTTATTTGGGTAAAAGTTTTTGTTATTTAACTATCCAATTCAATCCATTAATCCATGTAATATAAGTGGTATTTTATGTTTATTTTGTTATATGTTTACCATTATCTTATTTATTTCTTTATATTTTCTTTCCATCCCTAACTTCCCCTTTTCCTCCAATTTTTTCCTTTCATACTTTATGGTTAAAAGTACCCAAAACCCAAAACCCCATCATACGATGGAGATGCCCCTCTAAAAATTATAAGAAAATTACACTTAAACTGATGGTTTATCCAATGTTTCAATATTTATGTTGCAGCTAGTTGGACAAGTCACAAAAAATAATCTGAGTAAACAATATAACATAAAACATTTCCAACAATACTAGTATTCATATAGATACCAAGTAAAATCCATTCTCTTTATTTTATGACTCTAAATTTGTTTTACCATTATAAGTTGAGTTTACCTCTTTTCACATTTATATTAATGGCATAATTTATAATTAAAATCTTTTTGAATACTACCTTCACACTTTATACTTACTATATGAGTGGAATATTAGTGATTTACATCATAACTACCAATATAAAATTTGCATTTTTAAACAACATAATAAAAAAGTCAAAGTTTGTACTTTTGAACTCTGATACCTAGTGTTGAAATTATATTACACCCATGAAAAAGATGATAAGTATGCCCAAAATTGGTTGGGTCCTTAACTATTAAAGGGCATCCTTCAACCTATAACGTATAGATTTTAGATGAATGAAATGATTTGGCCTATGTTCATCTTCATTTCAATTTATTTTTGATTTCCCATTTCTTGTAAATATTTATTTATTTGATTAGGTAAATAAAGTAAGTTTTACAAGAATCCTATGACCTAAAGTTAAATAGTACCAAAAAATAACATTAAAAACCCTAAGGGCTGGAAAACATAGTACAATTGAAACTAAAATAATAGTTGGAGACTAGTCTAGAATACAAAACAAAAAACACACAAAAAAGAGAAATTAATCAAGGAGGGTAGTTTCCTTCATGAGTTCCTTATTTTTATTCTTTTCCTCCACCTTATCCATTATCATATTTCTAAAGATCTTCACCCAAGTCTTGTTTTTTAGTCTTTCTATAGCATCCTTTGGCAGAATCATTCTCAAATTCTTCTGAGGTTTCATCTTTGAAATCTTATTAAGGGGGTTCATGTTGAGTTGTTTGGTGGAAGGTTTTGGTTTAACCTTCAACTTCTCATCATACTTTATATGTAGAGTGACCTCTACCTCACTATTCTATGTAATAGCCTATAACATTTTAGTGGCTTCCTTATTAATAAAATACCAATCCTTAATCAGACTGGATAGACCAAGTCCTAGTTTGTGAAGTTTATCATTAAAATCCTATAGTTGTCTCTTATTTTTCCTAATTAAATCATTAAAGTGGGCCTTTCCTTTTCCAAAATATTTTAAAACATCCCCCTAATAAAAAATAATAGGTCTGGGTTTGTTTACTATAAGCTGGAGAGGAAGATCCCTAGTGTGGCTCTTAGAATTGGGGCTTATAGGGGAAGGGATAGGAGGAGGCTAAGGGGAGTCCATCGTTAGGTCTTATTCAAGGGAGTAATCCTCTACATAAGACCCTCCCAGTGGGATTTATTTCCTACATAGTGTCTCACCATGATTCACAATCAAGAACATAATCCCTTGATGGATGATGGTGTTCACTTCATTAAATTAAAAAGCAAGGGTTGTGATTTGTAAGAACTAAAGTAAGTAATTAGGAAAAAAAATTTAAAACCCTAAAAATGGTTACAAATTAGAAAGTGGTGAGAGAAGATAAGATCAAATTTACATTCCAAAGTAAGGTATTTCATGACCTAAAGACACACCTCCAGCTAGTACCTCAATAGGTCCAATCACAAAAAACCCTTTTTATTAGGTTTTAATGTCTCATTTGTCGTAAAAAATATCTACATCATATCCATTTTATTTTATTGGTCCTTAAATTATTAAGAGTCCCCACATGACATCCTAGTTACCTCTCTAATCATCCCCTCAGTGATATTGATTCTAAGATCTCTTATCTCCACAGTTCTTTTATTCCATGCTATAATGAAATCCTTAATGAGGTTTGAATCATGCATTATGATTCACTACATGTGTTATGTAAGACATCCCTTATGAATTTTTTTCTAGACCTTCTTGTTAGGTCGAACTTATGAGCATGATATTTTTTAGAGCCTATTTCTATCTCCCCCATTCTATACTAACCTGAGCAAAGAATGTTTGAATGGTGATAGGGGTTTGTATTTTCCTAGTTAATCTTGTTGTACATGGAAATAAATGGAATTAATGAGATATATTTCACCTAGATCAAAGCAATAAACTCCCATGAAAAATTATAATGAATCATCATGATTTTTAAAAAATAAGAAACTGAATGTGAATTTCATGTGTGTGACCAACACCACCACACCCTAGGACATGACAGATATATTTTGAATTACCTTGGTGACGTGTAGTGGGACATGGTTACTTTCATGATAGATTATAATTATTTTCATTCTTGAATTTATTGTATTTATTGTACATATTACTTTAATTCTTATAATTAGTTTATATTTTATTAAGGTAACATTTTTTGCAAGTTATATTTAGACTTTTCTATATTACAATTGAGTCTTGATTTATCTACAAACCTCTAATTTTTTTTCACATTAACCTTAGTACCTATGCTTAGTCCTAATTTATTTTTTCATTGTTTCATATCTTCATTTTTTAGTTTATGAGTTATAAGGTAAGACCTGAGTAATCAACCAAGCCCTCCTTATAAATGTCCATCCTATTTAACTTTCTTTCTATAGTAATTTTATTTATTTTCTTAACCGTTATTTCTTTTGTGATTATTTGGTTTGTTTTATCATTATATGTATCCTTTGTGTATTTTATATATTTTATACTATTCATAGCCTCATCTCACTTGTGCCTCTTAGATTTTCCATTTTTTACTTACATGGTAAGACATAGGGAATCAACCAATCCCTCCTCAAAAATCCCCATCACTTTTCTACATAGATTGCTTATGCTCCCAACCTTAGTTAGGTTTATTCTTAGAAAGATAAGTCAATGGTTGAGAGTAGTTTTTTCCTCACTTAAAATTAGTCATATTCTCTTGTGGTAAAATCATAGAAATTCATCGACATGTCTTTCATCTACATTTTACCTTCTCTTATGATGACATTTCATACCTATCTTATCATTGTACCTCTTCCTTTATACATTTTTTTAATTTTGGTAACCCAATCATTCTATGATCATTTCCATGATTGCTTATTTTTTCATTTCCTCTTGGGCTAACCAATGTCATTTTTGATATTACATTCTTTTCTAAGGTGTAAGTCTAGGTTTAGGCACCATGGTATTTAGTTTATCCTATTTGGTGGCTAAGTGTAATTTCTCATGGTATTGTCATATTTTAAACCCATTATTGGCTTTTCCAAATTCATATAGAGGAGGAAAATATAAAAAGCCAAAATAGTTAAAATACAAGATAGAAGAAAATTAAATGTTAAAATGCAAGTTATATCTTTAAAACTAGGCCACACTAAAAAACATGATCTTTCTGGCACATTCCCTATTCTAGTTGAAGCTCAAATTCCATGGTTGGTGTCATGATAGATTTGAAGTCCATTTTGGTGTGTTAGGATAATATATCAAGTCTCATTACATCATATATATATATATATATTTTCTTAGATTCTAGTGCCACCTACTTTCTCACATAGGTCCCCAATATTTGCAATAGATTGATGGCTCTATAAGGGATCTTAAGGAGCAAAGAACACATCGTGGGAAGGTACGATCCTTTTATTTTTTATGTATGATATTCTTCATGGGATTATTTATATTCTTTAATAGTTATCCCAATCTTATGTTTTCTATTTAGGGTTCTCTAGGGCCATTGATGTTGAAAATATTTAGTCTTTACAACTTGATTTGAGTGTCTTTTTTTGAGTAACGACCATTTTTTCACCTTGGTTATGTCATCATTTACCTCCATTTATTTTTACCCCTTGATAGTAAGTGTTTTTCATAAATATTTCCCATATTATTTATATCTTATTATTCATCTCTTTCAAACATGATAACATTATGGTAGTTATAACTTTTCCATTTGTAGAATAAAAGTTGTATTTTAAAGCTATTTTGAGATGTTATCTTAGTCATCACATTATATATCTAGGATTTGTATTAGTTAATATTGGGACCTTGAGATTTATATTCACCTGTTATGGGCCATCTTGTCCCATTTTCCCCTTTCATTATTTCAAATTTCACCTTTTTACGGGCCATGCCATCTCTTTTCTACCATTTTTTACATCTTTGTTCAAGTTGGGTTTGTTACTTTTCTTACATTGTTTTTTTAACTAGCATGCAATAGTTAATTGTGTCCATTTGATTTGGATTATTACTTATCTTAATTTAGAAGGATTTTTGGGTTTTTATTATCATAAGTATCCTTGACATTGTGGTACCCATTTTCCTTCATTCTTGTTTTCTTCTTTAGGTCTTTTGGTTATAATGTAGCCTTATCAAGCTTAGGTTTCCAGTTTTTTCCAATCACTTACAATATTTTTTATTTTTATATACATTTATTGATTATCTTGCATATACACACATTATTTTTATCCATTTTTAGACTTATTTCCTTAGGGTTTATCAAATGTAGTTACTGTGGCCTTCATGATTGAGTCTATGTTATTTCCATGCAATCATTCAACATAAAAGTGTTTCAAGGTATGTATATGGTACTTTTAGTTATTTATTTATCAATATTTATTTTTAATTATGTTATTTTTTATTACAATGTATCTATTTAAAAGAACCATATTATATTAAACTATTATGACATGTGATGAGATTTAGATAGGGAGTATTTATACACCTAATATTTTCACATTTATCACTTTACTAACATTTCCTCTTAAAATATCTCATTGATGCATTAACACCTCAAAGGGTAAACTATGAATTGGGTGGGATCAACTAGTGGTACTTTCTAAGAGATATTACATATTATTCTACCATACCTTCATTACGATCAGTCTAGCCTCCTCTAAGTCTCCTTATGTCTTACCCACTTTTTGTGGTAGATTTTATAGCTTCCAAACATGCTTCTATATCAGCCACATCAATATAGTCTATTTCATACTTATCTTCCCTATATTGTATTGGCATAGCTGATATAGTTATAATTATGTCTTTTATCTTTTTTAATGTATAAACCTAGCCTATATAATATTATGCCAGTCAAAATTTATGAACTATATCAGCCTAAATGATACCATTAACTTATAGTAAAAGGTTAGATTTTATTATTGGATCCATATATATAAGGGTCATATTTCATTCCTAAATAGATGTAACACATTCAGCTACTCTAATTTTAGTCACATTTATAATTTTAATTAGTATTGTGAGGAGTTAGAGGTTTAGAGTCTTATTTTGGAGATATAGTCTTATAATGTCTTTGAAGCTCATTCAGATAAATTAAATAGAGAAGGTACACATAGTATTTGGAGTCCCCAACTAAGGATACTTAGGTATTCATCTTAACATTTGAAGTATTCAACCTAAAACATTTATTTTAAAGTTACATTTGAGCTAAAGGGGGCTATTAAATCATTAACGAGCCCACCTAAAGGTAAGTATCGATATTTATACTCTCTTTCCTTTATTTAGTTGGTAGATCATATATAGCTTTATTATTGATATTGTTAGTGTATGTGTTCATCCTTACTTAAATTCCTCATTATATTAAATAAGCTGGTAGAGATATAATGTTTCTTAGGCTTTCCACTTATCATCTTAGGTTTCATATAGGACCCATTAATTGACCATTATAGTAATCATTTTATTATTAGATTAGTATTTTTATCTAGCTTGCATTAGGTTACCATTTTTCTAGTTCCTTGCATGTGTTATCCTTATTATATATTTGATACACTCATATATTATAACCTTTACTATAATTTTTATAGTCACTCACCCATCATTGATCCCTAGTGAGAGATATAACTCATGTCATAGGCTTAGGATTTGTAACCCTTTCTTGTTATAATTTAATGTAAATTACCCTCTACTAGGTTTATGATTATTCTTGGTCCTTACTCAATCATCCAAGTATATTTAGGCTCTATTTTTATGACCTTATTAAATTCCTATCCTTTTAAGAGAAAGAAGATAGTTATAAGTCATCATAACTAGTATACACAATGGTTAACCAATGGGTGGTATATGAAACCTACGGTGATAATTTCAAGCCTAAGCAATCATGTTTCTATAATAACTTATTAAGTATAAGGAAGATCATAATAAATGTAAACATATACATTCACAATAGAAATAAATAAACAATATCTAATCTACTAAGTAAATAAATGAAAGAGAGTAGGGGTAGAGATACTTAACTTTGAGTGGACTCATTGACACCTCAATCTCCCCATTTGGATCAAGTGGAACTTTTATAGAGATGTTATAGGTGGAATACATAAAATGGAAATAAGAATACCTATGTGTCCTTAGTTTTAGACTCTAAATATTGGGACACCTCCCCAACATGACTCCTCCTATTGAACTCCAAAGACCATATGATGCAAGACTAGAATTTCAAAATAAGAATATAAACCTATAACTCTTTAAATAATTATTAGGAATATAAATGTGAGTGAAATCATATCAAATAAATATGTTATATCATATATGAATGAATAATTACCCCAATATATATTGTTCCAATACCCAAAACAAAACATTTACTCTAAGATGATAGTATCAACAAGACTAATATAGTCGGAAAGGATTTCATCTAGAATAGTACTATATCATCTAAGTCGATATAGTACACAATAAAAAATCTAGAATCATAATTATATCATCCATGACAATACAAAATAGGTTAAAAATCTTGAAACAATCTATGTTATCCTAGTGAATGCAATAGGATATCAAGAAGCTAAAAAATATAAATAAAAAATAATTAGAGAGGTAAGATGCAAGGAGACTCATAGGAGGTCAAATTGATAGTAATTAAGCTATGATATAATAATATGCAAACATATATCACAAATTATCATGATTCAAATCCACCCCATCCCCACTACACCCTTTAGGGCATGAACTCAAGTAGATTGATGCACTAACAAGCCCATGTAAGATAAAGATCTAGTAAAATGATAAAGTGAAAAATGTCAAGTATATACAACTACATTCATGACTAATATTCATATTTTATATTTCTTATAAACATTATAAAAATTCATATTAATAGATACATTATTGAAAATTCTATAACAATCATCACATTTCACTTATAGAGATGTAATGCATCACATTTCATTTTGAGAGGAATAAAATCACGCACTATTTTAATATAAGGATTATCATCACATTTCATTTCAATATAAATATCATTACATTTAGAAACATTATTTAGAATTAAAGCATCATGAGAATCAACATGTTGTCAGTACTAAAACTAAATATTCATAGCATCTTAGTCTTGTACATTTGATAAATATCAATCATGACTCTACCCTTCAGTTATATACCTCCATACTACTAAAAGGCTTAGATTTACCATCTCACTATGCCTAAATTATTATATCTTAGTCTACTCCATATCATTTTGATGACCTATGTCTCATGTTTTACATAGAAATATTAAAACTTAATAAATATCCTTCACTATCAATTTTAGATCCATACCTATTTTCTAGCCTTATAGATATTTTTGGCTATAGAGTGACACCACCACCAATAATAGTGTCTAAATTGTTATCTAGTGTCTATTTTCCAAAATTCATCCAAATTTAAAATGATTCAAAACATATGGGTTAGCCTATTTGTCTTATTGAATTCTATTGTGAGATATTTTCAAAAGGTGTGGTATAAATACAATTCTAGGAATTCTCATTCCTCATATAGAAAATACCAATTAAATATCTACCAAGAACTAAATAAATAAATTTCACAAGCACTATATTATACCTTATTCATCTATATTTTCATATCAAGCATAGGAACATTTGTATTATAGGTCTGAAGCATTCAAAGAGAAACCTGTGAGAAATATTTGTCAAATTACAAGTAATATCACTACATGCATCTTCATATATTACATTTCAAATTTTTATACACAATTTACCACCCATAGATTAAAACTACATAATTTTGAGGCCCTCCTTAGAGTATCATCAATGTCAATAGTGCCCATTGATAGAGGGGACTTTGGGGAACCTCAACATCATTAGCGCACTAACCTATTTTTTAGAAAACTCATTCTAAGGGTGAAGAAGGGTGAAGATATAGGGTTTGATAAATAAAAAAAGAGTGATAACCTATATTCAAAATATAAATATACCAAAAAAAGGTAACAAAAAAATTAGAATAGAAAAGTTGGTCTCATCTATATCCAGCCATTATTATGTACTAGACACCTATGTCACAATCAGACACTAATATCGGCAATAATGTCTAAATATGATAGTAGTGTTTGTAACCATAAAAGTGTAATTTATAGAATCTAATGATTGATCCATAATACTGATCATATATACTTTACACCTTTTTTTAGTCCATATCTATTTGTGCATAGTAAACCAACTAAGTACCATTATTTATTTTTTATTGCAATATCTTTCAATATTTATAATTTAGTATTTTTAGCAATCTCAACTATATAAATTTAGAATATTATTCTCTAAGTTTTCTATTAATTTTCCTTCTATATATTAGTTTATCACTCTTGTGTTATAAGTAATTATATATTCTTAACCCTATACCATACTATCTAATTTTAAAGTTAAACATTTGGAAAATCTTTGACCTCTATGTCTTTATATGCAAACCTTAACTTTCCCTAGGTATTCAGCCTCCTAAATTTTTTCCTTATTTTTTTTTTAAATATTTATTTTATTATTTTTATGCAACCTAGGTGTAGCCCTAGATTAGTAGGTGTTTCTATTGAACACTTCGAGATTTCTATTTTTCCACCTAAGATGGCTCAAACTAATGAAGTATAAAATCACATGCCTAATGAAAGTGCCAATACTAAAACTAAACAAAATATTGAAGATGTTAATATGATTCTAATAATGAAAATAATAAATCTAATGCAAATAATTAATATGAACAAATAGAATAAAGAAAATAAAATCTATTACTGTGTTTTGAAAGTATATCCATCAAAACTCTGAATATCTTGATGAGATCCTCAAACCATATTTGAAATTGAAAACAAAAATATATAGTTAAACAACTAGGTACATTTATTGATTATGTTATAAGAGCTATGGGACATCCCCATACTCTTATAACCCTCCCTTCAACACATTATCACTTCCTAAATCTAATAGGGGCATGGGATATATATTTACACCATTGTTCCCCAAAATAAATGCTATTATCATTACATCCTCCATGGGAAACATTATCACCTCAACCCAATTACCAGTTTTAATGCCTAATCAACTTAAACTATGGGTACACCTCCTTTTGTGACTTATCAAACTCAACCCTAGTGATCAAAATTTTCAATACCTTGTACAAACTATATAACTTTTGCAAACTAAGGTAACCAACATTGAGAAAAATTCTATGAAGTCACCTTATTATATTGATTTTTAAGATGTGTTACATAATACTCTTCTACTTGAAATATCTTTTCACCGTTTAAAAACTAGATTTGTTTCACCTAAATTCACATTTTATGATGGCAAGGGTGATACTAAATACCATATCTAATATTTTTATATGGAATGCCTTGATTATTCCTATAATGATAAAAAATTTGACCAAATTATTTCCACATATCCTCAAGGATTATGATGTATGATGGTTCTAGTATCTGCCACTCTAATTAATAAAAGCATTCAAAAATCTAGCCAATCAGTTCTTGACACATTTCTCTATCAATATCACTGAAAATATATCATCTGCTCAAATTTTAAATATCAAACAAGGAACCAATGAAACTATCAATTAATATGTTTTTAGACATAAAATAGTGTTGGCTAAAATGACAAATCTAATGGTAGATAATTAAATTCAAAACATCTTCAAGAAAAGCTTGCTTTCCCCATTACATGAGTCCATTATTTTTTTTAAAAATAAATATTTTGATGACTTATGTCATATTTTTTGGGACCATGAAATGAAAATTGTTTCCATGAACAAGATCAAATGTGTAGAAAACACACTAACTACATCTAATACCAAGTTTTATATCAAACTAATATATAAGGTGAAACCTATAGAACCCAAAAATTAAACAAACACAATGGTTAACATAATGTCACAATAATATAATAGACTCATCTTATCTTATACACCTAAGAGAGAATTTACACAATTACTTGATTCTCTAGCTTCTTTATTTTATAAACTTGTGGTGTGTCATCTCGTATTTCTCCCTCCTCCCATAGAGGTTGATATGAGTCTAATTTTACCCAAAGGATATGATGTTAATGCATATTATGACTATCACTAAGGCCTTGGGCATTCTATAAACAAATTTTATACCTCAAGGAATAAGATCTAACACCTCATTGATGACCAAAATTTTATGTTTGATGATCTTTCAAAGGATTAAGATTCACAACCTAGTGGCCATGAGAATCATAAAATATTTAACAATCCTTTGAAAATTCATTCTAATAAATTTATTGAAGTGAAAATGGAATACAATGCACATCTTCCTTGATCACATTATTGGCACCCAATATATGGGATTATTGATACTTATATATGCACAATACCTAATATGTTTTAGATACCTATTACATTTGATGATAGTAAAATAGTCAATGATGACTCAAATATTCATTCACTATTTATTTGAGCATACTTTGATCATCAACCTATACATAGTGTTACGATTGATAATAGTGCTAGTGATAAAATATGTACCATGACACTAATTACATACACATAATTATTTATAACCTTTGAGAAAAACTATCAGAGCATTTAATGGGACATCACATCATATTATTGGTGAGATTGATTTATGTTTATAAGCTAGTATAGTGTATATGGTTACAACTTTCTTAGTTATACCATATACAAGAGTCTTTTATATGTTATTAGGATGACCTTGGATACATAAACTTTTTATAATACCCTCCATAGTACATGGTTCTATTATACACATTCATACCAATAGGGTAGTCATAGTTCCCATAATTCCATATGAACATCCACTCAAATAATAAAATTTTATTCCAAGACAACTCATTATCAAACCTGATAAGTTTAATTCTCCATGAAATTTTAAGCAATAGGCAATCCTATTTCCTAGGTGGCCCATATTTTAAAGTCATTTACAACAAAGACATACATTGGATTCCATGTAATCTTCATTTATGCCTACATAACATAGTCAATTAACTAGAACAACTAAACATGTTCCAATTAAAAATACTCCAAGGAAACCATATATCACTAAATGATGGGTTACATAGACCCATACTCCTATTGTTTCTTCATGTCCATGACATACTATTGCACATATGTAGGATCCCATAGATTCTATATATCTAGATATGGCACCTATACATGATCCTTAACAATATCACCAATTTCACTTACCATATTCAGAGTTTGGTTCTACTAATTAGAATACCTTATATGGGATCATAGGATATCCATTTATTTTCAAATATTCCAAAAATCCAAAAAAAAATCAAGAATTTAAGAAACATACAAAAACATTAAAATAATTATAATATTAAAAAATATTCAACATTCCTATATTTAATTATCTCCTTATCATTTATGAGGATGGAGTTATTTTAGTATATATAATATCATTTCATTTATATATACACATATGTTTAACACATCTTTGAGTGTGATATAGGTGTACCCAAACACGTGATTTATGCATTTACAAATGTTGGACCTTTCCTCTACTCACATCATATAATACTTTGGGTGCATCTACTTCTTTGATCATGATTTATATAAGTTACATATTCTTTATTATCATTTATATATCATCATTTTTAGTTTATATTACTAACATGTGTCTATATCCATGTTTATATCTTTGATAGTGTACTTGATAGCAAGCAGGGACTAGTATAATGTGTTTATGTTGGTTTCTTATACTTCATTTATTTGTCACTTCCTTGAGTGTATTACAATATTTGGTATTTTATTGCTTGTATAACATTAAAATATATTACTTACGTACTGGCCTCTATGCCATCATATTTTTTTTGGACATTTGAATATGTTGTTATATGTTGATTAAACATTTAAATATGTCATCTTTTCAATTGTGTGGAATTTAAACATGCCCCTTGTATGAGGTATCCTTGGACCATTATTTTTAATTAAATTAAGTGATATTGTGTGTGTGGTTTATTTCTTGTTGATCATGCATTTTTACCCTCTAGACATTACCATGATATATATCATGCATATTAAGACTTTATGTGACCACATACTATGATCCTAATTTATGTATCTACTTAGACATATTATCCCTATATGCTATAAGATTCATGGATAGATTATACATCTACCTTATCCTTTTGAGGTAAGGTACCTTATATATTCTAGTTCTTTCACCTCAAAATGAGGGGTATATCATTGGAGAATGCTATAAAAATATGACCTCCAAATGTATATACCTTCTTAGTTTACATATTGTAGTGGGGGCATGTCACAAAGGCATGGCCTTCACACTTGTACATTTTCACAGTTAGATATTATAGTGGGGGCATGCCATAATAACATGACCTCCACACTTACACACTTACTTAGAATGTCTAGATTTTAGTGGGGTCATTTCACAAAGACATGACCTCCACACTTTCAAAAACTCCAGTTTAGTTCCATGATTCATATATACACTTGGGTTAGAATCTTATACATTACATAGATTTGAAACAATGTTTTTTAAATATATGACACTTATACACTATAAAAAAACATATTAAAGGTGCATATTCCATGTTATTACACCAAAACTTTCAAAACTTACTAATTATACTACTCCCTAGGATGCATTGACTACACCAAGATGTATTATTATCAAGCCTTTATTGCTATAGTAGTGGTTTTAATTTTATAGGTTAAAGTGATTAAATCATTCACACTCACAAAATCTAAATAATAGAATGATTAAATCATCTAATATCACCATATTTATAGTATGAGTTGAGTAAATCACTCACCCTCACCATATTATGTATATTCACACTTGATTTATGGGTTTAAGATATAATGATCTCAATGGCCATGTCACAATGTGTATTTACACCATATTAGGGGAATAAATCCTTTCGATATCCTTTTTTAAATTTCCAAGGTCTAGATCTTAACCTTATATAGCTTCATTGTTTCATAAAGAAACATATTTACTAAGTTAAAGCATCAAGAGGTAATATGGATGCATCGACACACATGTTTACTTCTTACTTTCTTTTTTTTTAATTATTTTAAATTTTATATTATATACACTTGTTCATATTGTAACATGACCTTGGTTATAGGTCATACACTAGAAAATCACTCAAAGTGGGCTCAGATAAAGGCACGTTATGTTATACACATCCAGGTAAGCATTTATTTCCTTTAAAAAAGTAATTTCATCCTTATGCATTAATAGATTATAGGGGGAATTTATATACTAAAACTAAATATTTATATCATCTCAGTCTTTTACATTTGACAAATATCAATAAGTTCTCTACCCTTTAATTTTAGACCGCCCTATTTCAAAAGGATCACATTCACCATCTCGATGTGCCTAAATGCTTATCTCTTAGTTTGATCCATATCATTCTAATTATTTAATTCTCATGTATTATATATAAATCTTAAAACCTGATAAATATACTTTACTATTAGTTTCAAATCCATACTTATTTTTTAGCCTTCTGGACACTACTAGCCATAGAGGGACACTACCACTGATGATAATGTCCACATTCTTATCTATTGTCTATTTCTAAAAATTCATACTAATTGTAAATGATTTTAATTATATTTATGAGCCTATTTATATTATTTAACCATACTTTTATATATTTTCAAAAGGCGTGGTATAAATACAAGTCTAAGCCTTCTCATTCCTAATCTAGAAAATATCAAGCAAACATCTACTAAAAACTAAATTAAAAAAATTACAAAAGAACTATCCTTTTTTATATTCATTCCTATTTTCATATCAAGCATAATATAATTCATATTATAGGTTTGAAGTATTCAAATATCAACCCATGAAATATATTTATGAAATTACAAGCTATATCACTCCATACATCTTCATATATTTTATTTCACCCTTATGCACAACTTTCCCACACATATGCGATAAATACATAAGTCTAAGGCCCTCCTTAGATTATTGGCTATGTAGGTAGTGCCCATTAACAAAGAGGTCTTTATGGAATTTCAACACCATGAGCCCACTAAACCATTTTTTTAGGAAACTCATTTTAAGGCTAAATAATGATGAATAACTAGGGTTTGATCAATCAAAAAAGTGAAACAACCCATATTTAAAATCTAAATGCACAATAAATGTGATATAAAACCCATAAAAATTAAGTTGGGTACATCCATATCTAGTCATTATTCTATACTAGACACCTATGTCATAGTCAGATACTATCATTGATGGTAGTGTCCAAATCTTTTAGTAGTGTTTATAGAAATAGAAATAGAATTTCTAAAATATGATGAATAATATAGAATATTGATTCTACATACAATGTTTCCAATCTAGATATATCTATGAATATGAAGTTAGTTAATTACCATTATTTATTATTTATTTCAATAGCTTTCAATAGTTGTACTTTACTATTTTTAATAATCTTAGTTGTATAAATAGAGAATATTATTTATCTATGTTTTATATTAATTGTTATGTTGTAGATTAGTTTATCAACCATGTGTTAGAAATAATTATATATTCTTAACCCTATACCAAAGTGCCTAATTTTATGGTTAAACACTTGTATATCATCTATCCATTTCTTTATTCAATCCTCTTTCTTAATGGAGTTCTAGTATCATCAATAAGTGTATTAATTAATTCAATTTTTCTTTCTTCTTGTTTTATAGTATGATTAGTGGAAAGGTTTAGAGGATAAAGATATTCTAATTCTTTAATTATAAAATTATTATGATATTCACTTCTATTATAGTAATACAAATACATGTTACTAGCATACAAATATTCCCAATTATCATAATCATAATCAACATTCATTTAATTAACTTAGGAAAGAATGTTCCTCATCTACATAGGTGTTATCATTAGGAACACAAGTATGATTATCTACATCCATAGTTTTCCACTCATTGGCATAAGTATAAGGCATGTCATCATTAGATAATAATAAATCCATATAATGAAACATGGTAGGATTTTAGGGATGCATACACATAGATAAATCATAAAACCTTGGGATGACAAGGAATATAAATGTAAGTCCTAGTCATAGGATAAGGGTGAATTTAAAACTCTAGGGTTATAAGGATTTGAAATCAATAATTGAAATCATAGGATAAAAATAGTCTAGTGAAGGGGAGATAAAAAAAATTAGATCTAAAAAAATGGAAAAATATGAACCCCTAAGAAGGTATGATAAAACCCTAAAGGAAATAAAGGGTTTTCCATACCATAAATAAATATTGGGTTCAATATAATGTTTTCAATTATTTTGGATTGATAAGATCTAAATATTCAAATTACATAAGATATATCATTTACTACGCAAATATGAATGTAAAAATAAAATTGATATTAAACTTATTATTTATATAAATAATAATAGGATAGGCTACCTAGATTTTTCATATTCTATTATGATCTATGTATATGTAGAGTCATTATAAATAGTTAATAATGGCTCTGTAATCACTCAACTCATGAAAAGGAGTCAAAATTTGCCAAGATGTTACTAGTAAATCTAAAACACCTGAGGTGATCAAATTTTTCTATGAGATCTATCTTTAGTTTTTTATAGACTAATCCACCATATCTCGCTATGTCTACCTATCAATATATTCCTTGTATGACTTCTTTCCCTGAGTCTTGTGTGAAAATTAATATTTTATCCTCTTTTGCTTTAAAATGCTAGATCCACTTTTGACACTTCTTTAAACTAGAAATAAGGATTATAAATATGGGTTGGAGAGCCTCAACCACACCCAAGTGAGTGTTTGATAATTTCTTATGTTCCAATACTTTAAATATGGCTCAAACTATACGTATTACTCACTCTTATGTATATGTGTACTCAATAGTGTTTCACTATAAATCAATGTAGCTATTTGTCTTTCAAAACTTGACAATATGTAGCTTTGACCTTGCTTTAGGTATTCATACTTATCTTAGTGACTATTCCTTTTATTTTTTTACATATTTATATTCTTTAGTATAATGACTTAAGGATGTGAAATTATATTTCTCAATAAACAAGTAGTTTTCAAAGTAGAATAAGTGAAAGTTATCTAGAAATATCCATAGGCTTAATTTGTATATATAGATGACTCTTTGGGTAATTTCCCCCCATAACCAACATGTTAAATGTGTAGGATAACCCAAGGGAAGGATTTGAATTTGTAAAATATTCATTGAAGGATGATAGGACATAGTTAATGAAGATAGAAAATGTTGGTAATCATTAACATCTAACTATCATCAGTATTGTCTAAGATGGAAGAAATAATGATCTAAAGTATGGTGATATCCTAAATAAGATAATATATTTTTTTACACATATTATGGATATCTTATATATGAATGATGTAATTTTGGGAAAATCAAGTACATAGATAAGAAAATATATAGAGAAAAGTGTGTGAAATAGTTATATGTGTACGTATAATTATTATATATGGTTAAAAACTAGGAAGAGGATCCCATACACTTACAACAAATAGAAAAACATATTCAACTTAAACAAGAGGAACAAACATAATACTATGGCATATTACAATAAAAATTTGATTTGAATTCAAAAGTAGTTTTTTATTGCATAATTATATTTAATAGAAATAGAATAAATATAATGGATACAGATACTTAGTGTGATATTATTTCATGTAGGTATGAAATTAAATACAAGTAACTAAAAATATTGGAAATTAGATTAGATGTTTCTTATATCTAAAACAAGAGTGTTTGGATCTACCTAAACAAGTACATCAGAGTCTGAATGTTTTCATCTCATGTAATAATTTACTACTTCAAAATTTATCATGTGAATCTATTCCTCATTATTTTTTCACATTTTATTTTTCTTATTTGATAAATATTTCTTGTGCAATATTAGGTACTCATTGTGTGCACAAATGTCAAAAAATTGTCTCCTTCACTTCAAAATCCTAGCTTGAATTTTACACTAGGTTAACTTATAAAAATTGGGAAAAGAGGTGGGTTGATCTAAACTCAACCACTCCCCATTTAATGGCTAAGTTTTGACTACATATTTAATAATTCAAAGATGAAGTTCAAACCACACATAATTCTTCCCATTAGGTGTATGTGTGCATTAATGCTCCTTAATCTATATTTTAACACTTAATAATGAAATTATTGGCTTGGATTAGATGCATAATACTTATATAGGACCTACTCCTTATGATTGATTTATATTGGAAATGGAAAAATTGGCTTGGCTTAAATGCTTTAAAATTTGAAAGTTTAGGATAATCCCTTTAAATGTGCATGTGTTGGAATAGGATTTTTTAGTGATTACTTGACAAAGAGAGATAATTAAATAGGCTTACAACTATTTTTTATTTATATGTGACTCTTTAGGTAATTTTTCATGCCATTGACATGTTAAATGTGTGGGCCAACCCATAGAGATAATTAAAATTTTAAAAAATATTATTTCTTGGCATGGGGATATGTCCATTAGAGTTGGATGCTTCTATATTTCAATATGTGTTTGAGTCTAATGAATTCATTTAAAAGGAATAAATATTATTTATTAATATAAATATAGTTTGAGTATGATAATGAATAGGTTACATAAAGATCAGGGAATTCTTTTAAGTGATTGATATCAAATCGAGAAGGTCAAACCCATAAAAATCATGTGAATATGGAATATGAAAGTTTTAGAATTATCATATGGACTATGAAAGCATCAAATATTTAATCATGTAAATGTTTTAGACACCCAAATAAATATTAAACTTATATGATATAATCTAGTGGGCATCATCTAAATCTGAAGGTTTCATCCTTTACCTAACATACATCATATTTTAAAATAAAATCATTCTTATGGGTTGACCAATATTCCTAGTGTGTTGATTTGATAAGGTAAACATGAAATTTTTACAAGGCTCATAAAACCACTAAGTTTAACATAAAATAGTAGAATACAAACTAAACAACAACAAATCCCATCAAGATAAACAATAAAAAAGAGACAACCACCTGACTTCCACTAACCTTTCACAAGGATAAAAGACATAATTAAAATATTAACCATGAAGATAAGTAGATATTAATCATAAAACTCCTTAGATTCAACATGTTTTAGATGTGTAGCTCATTATAACTTGCCTTTGATTTCCTTCAGCTCATCCTTCATCATTCTTCTCTTCATATACTTAATTGAGCCTTCAACTAAATACTTCATCCCTTTATTATTTGGGTTCATGGTGTCATTCTTGTCTATGTTGTCATTCTTAGTAGCTTTAATCCTCTTAGATTTGATGTTGATCTTAAGTAGGGATTTAATGGATTTTTCCCCTGATTCCTTTTCCTCTAATGGGGTCTTGGCTCCTACTCCTTCAACCAAATTTTCCCCTTTACTATTTCCAAGGCTATCCAATTCTATTCTAAACTTATAACTCTCAACTTTCATACTGTTCCATTATTTCATAAACTTAGATATATAACATCCCATATCTTGCATTTTTTCATCAAATTCCTTTAATTTCTTCTTATGATCTATGAAGGTGTCTCCTACGATGAAATTTTCCTCCTTTCCATCCTTATTAGACTGGGTGATAATTATGGATCTGGGTTTCTTCCCCCTATGAAAAATGGGCTTCTTTCCTTATGTTTTCCTTTCTTGGTGCCAATTCGGGTCTGCTTGATTTGGATACTATCCAAGGGGTAGTCAGACTTGGGATTGTCAAATAATTTGGTCTGCCCATCCTATACTCATATAAATATAAATACAATTATAAGATTATTATACTTGTATAACTCATATAGTGAACATATATACACTATGCACATTAAGAAACATTACACAGTCCTCCCAATTTTAAAATCAACCAATAGGAATAATCATCACCCAAGTCTAATGTACACTAAGCTAATTCAATAGTGAACATTGTTAAGTTTAAAAAGGTCTATCACTAGGTGCATTCATATATAAAAGGATTAAAATTTCACATTCAACTAATAGGAAGAACAAAGTGTGTCTTGAATTCCCTCTTTGGAGTATTGGATATGTAGGTAACATTCAGTCATCAATGATGGTGATTGGGGTCAATTTAACCCATTACACTTCAAAAAAATTTACAAGTTTTTACACCTTCATAATTAGACTTATGTTTTTAGGTGAAGGAGAAATATTTTGGATACTATTTTCATGATCAAACCCTGAATTCACACATAGAGACAAAGGATAAAAAATATATGTAAAATAGAAATTAAAAATCTACAAGGATAAAACCATCCATTTTACAACATAGTGTTATATGTGATTGACCTAAGGTTGACAATATATTTTAAGAATAGATAGCGATCCATTACGTATAATGAGTGACTTGAAATCTTGACTTCTACCTCTCTTATTACCTACCACCTATCTCAATCCTATATAGTACATGGAACAAAATCAATTTTCATATTATATCTCTTAATACTTTAAATATTTAAGAAGTGACATTATCATATAAATTTAAATACTTTACATTTATATATATGCTTGATTTAATTGTTTCATATGTGATGGGGTTCCCTACCTCTTCTAGTGTTGATAGCATGGACTATAAAATCTAATATAAGCCATGGAAAAATAATGGGGGTGGGATAGTTAATAGTACAAAAAAATTCTAGGGGGAGGTGGAAAAAAAGGGATTCATGTATGCCCTTTAGCACTTAGTGATAACAGGTAATAAATTAGATTAGAGGTAGAAACCATGTGAATTTATAAATATAAAAAAGGTAGGGAAACCCACCATGTACATAAGAATTAAATAAATCAACATGTTCCTCCTCAACCCCTTACACCTCACCAATAAAAAAAGTCCACCTAAGGGATATGACATCATTAATCACCTAAATAATACCCATGATAATATTTCTATTCTCAAAATTTTAAGGAGATAATTTTTTTTATAAATATATATTATATGATGTGTTGTATGAGACAACTCTCCTTAGTCATACATAACCTACCTCCTTTACAAACATCATGAATATATTCAAGGATATAGATAACATCATCACTTTTAACAAATAATATTTACAAACACAACACACAATATAATAGAATTTGCCTTTATTTTTTCAAGTGTACTTTCAAAGTAAAACACTCAAACATGTGTTGATAGACAATGGTTCCAAATTGAATATATACAACACAAATTTCTTATGATATTTGGGTATCAATATGGATAGTATACAAAAATAAGATCAAAGTATAAAATGATTTTATAACACTCTATGTAAAGTACTTAAGATGATATCATTGGATGTATAACTAGGACCCAAAATGGTACCTAATATATTTTAGTTTGTGCTTAATAATTTACACTACAACTTACTTCTAGGGTGACCTTGGATACATGAAATGGAATTGATAATATCCACATTGCATAGGTGTATCAAATTTATGTATGAAAGTTATTCATACACATTACCAACAAAAGATGATCCTTTTATATATTTAAGATGACATAATATACTAATGATAGTTAGTTACAATCATAATTTTAGGATTATTATCATAATTCCCTTAGAATACATCCCATTAGATCAAATGTATATATATGAGGTGGTAAAATTGAAAAAAATAAATGACAAGGAAATAATCATGGAACAAAAATAAAAACTATACCATGAATGACAACAAATATATATTGAATTAAAACCATTATTGACCTCCCTTTGGGGGTAAGTTTAGAAAATCAAGATGGCATAGTCACATATTATTATCATAGTGATAATGATATGGAAGACTACATAGATGAGTGATTATAGTAGTTAAATTTAAATTATACTGATTTAGAAGAGTACATATCTCCTATTTTGTTCATACCTATTATATTTGGAGAGAATCAAGATGATTGATATACAAATAATAGTAATGAAATATAAATTCCTACTCAATCACAATATTCTAAAGAAAATGAATTATAAAAATATCAGATCATCAATATATTCAAAAGGCAAATAATAGTTTCAACATTTTATCACACCATGATTCTCATATGTTAAAGGCTACATTAAGAAAAACCTTTGTGTGATCAATCATGATAGGGTTACAAGAGAAGTTATACATTTCATATTGTTACAAATTTTAGGATAAAAATGTAGTGAATAACATGGAATTTTTATATATAAAATTTTCCACACCATTAAAAGTAGCATGCCTTCAAGATAAACCTAACATAATATTGCAAATGTTACTTGATCACAACTTGATTGCATTACCATATATTACACATTGATTAGTAGGGTGTCTATCTCATCAAGAATGCAAATCATATTGTGATTACCATAGAATCATAGGACATGACATACATCATTGTGACACACTACAAAATAATATTAAAAAATACAAGAATGAAAATGTTATTAGGGTGATACATGATAATGGGAGCAACTTATACTACATCCTAAAACTGTGCAATCTACAAGATAGATATTATAAGAATCCAAGAAAATAATACTTGACTCTTATATCATACATTGAGGATGACTATTAGAAACACATTTTTATTGATGAAGTAAAGTGGGAATCCATGTGTAGTATTACAACCTTACGATAATTGGGACATGAGCTTAATGAATTACAACATAGTACATATTATAAATAATCCCTTAGATATATCATTTTACCAAACTTTGTGGGAATTTTTTTTTCAATACATATATATAGATCATGCCTCATAATCATTAGTTGACATTTAAATAAGGACAATTATGGCTATAACATATTAATGCCATAGTAGATCAAATAAGTAAATTTCCATAGTAGATCAAATAAATAAATATATCATTTTCTTGCATATAAGAAATAAAATCAATATTTGACATGATGAAAGTAATAATCACTAGAAATAAAAATTTATTTGGATAATAGAAAATATATAACAAGAAACATAATATGCAATGGAATAATATGCAATGTATCTACACAACCTCTAAAATATTTTTCAAGTGGAAGACATGCCATAAAAAATAGATCCCACTCATGATTTGGATGACTTACTGGATTAATTAATAAACACATGAAAATATCATACTCAAAAATAAAAATAAATAAATAAACATTCAAAATATTCAAAAATAAAAAAATGTGAAGGTAGAATGAACTTGGAGATCTACAAATGGGAAGATAAAAGGTCTTTCTCCATTAGTGAAGCTTCAAACTCCTTGATATATCTCCTTTTTCTTCTTCACCAATTTGTCTAGTTTATTTTCCTTTTCTTATTGTTTTTGTTCCTTTTTTATGTGTTGTCCCTTGGTATTTCTCTTGGTGCTTGATTTTCATGTGTGTGTGTGTGTGATGTGTGTGAGTGTGTGCATGCACCAATGAAATGTGGGTGCATTGGTTAAGTATCCTAGTTGTGTATAGCCCCACCCAAGTTAAAATACTATTGATCATGTGAGGCTAATTATGGATATTGGTGATGTTGGTAACACTAGAGATTTTGTGGATGTAAGGGGGATTTGGGCCTCATGTTGTGTCCCACATTAGCTCATAGCTCTAGTCAATATTACTATCTCTATTTCATAGCTCCAGATTATGTAAAAGAGTTTACCCATATGTGTGTGTGTGTGTGTGTGTGTGTGTGTGTGTGTGTCTATATATATATATGTACACACACACACACACATATATGTACATATATACATATATATATGTACATATATATATATTTATATACATATACATATACATATATATATATATGTGTGTATATACATATACATATATATATATATATATACATATACATACATATATATACATATATACATATATATATATGTACATATATATATACATATATATATATACATATATATATATATATATATACATACATATATACATATATATATGTATGTACATATATACATATATATCTATATATATATATGGGGTAAGTGTTGACTATTTTGACCACAAGTCAAAATAAGTCAAACCCATATAGTTAATTTTTTTTATATGGGTATATTAGGATGTAATAGGGTGTGTCAGAATCCTATTTCATTTCATTTTATATGCCATTAACTTTGGTCATAGTCAAATTTAGTCCTAAGTCATTTTATATCACACAAGGTGATATTTAAGCCATTAATGAAGGTTGTATGCTTTCACTTGGTATAAAAGTGTTCCAAAATATCCCTCAAAATCCAATATGTCATAATATTATTATTAATGTTAGTAATAAATGAAAAACTTTCATGTTTTAAGTCAGATGAAGAAAATAATTAGAAAGGAGAAGGTTTTGGAAGTTGTATGACTTATAGAGGAGTGTGGCATTTGTGGAAAGATTTTAGAATGACATTTAGATGTAAATGAGATAATTTAAGTGATTTATCATATTTAGAAGTCTCAAAATTGTCCCAAAACCATTCTTCTCCTCTATCACTCTTCTAGGCATGCAAAACTGGTCAATAAGTTTTCAATGGTATGGCCAGTAGGAGAGGTTTCAGGTCAAATTCTCTTAAGGGATGTTATTACACTTGGTGTAGTTCACATTCATGTTAATATTTTAAATATTGGTTTCTTATGATTTATGAACCTTTCTTAATAAGTTAATTTTCTATTTTTTCATGCTAATCTACACACCCTATAGGTTTTCTCCTTGTATGATCTAGTCTATGTAAACTAATAGATGAAAATGCCTCTATAAGATGTATACATCCTTATTTCAATGTTTCCATTTTTTTTTACATGTTTGGTGGTGAGTGGATGATCCAAACATCTCAGTTTATAGGTTTATTACACTAATGGAGTTGTAGATAGATTCCAATCTCAATTTTAAAAAATCTCACATGAATTTTGTAGTCAAGAAAAGCTAACATAGTCAAATTCTTACAAGTACCCATCTACACCCAAGTCAATGAGAGTAAATGAATAGTCTAAATAGGTGTTCAACATAATCTTATAACATGAATAGTCAAGTTGATATTCAAATGACATGTAATGGAATGTCATAACTAATTCAATCCCTAACATAGTTCTACACCATTAATATACACATACAAAGGCCCTATAAGAGGCTAATCACATTAAAAAAAGCTTTTAAACTAGTTTGAACTCCTTCAAGGTGGAAAGTATCCATTTCATTACTTTTAAAATTACTAGAACTTGTTGGAGAACCATACACTATGCACATTATCCATATTCCACCTTCACTACCCTTGTTTGATACTATGTGTACACCTATAGGTCTATATAGATGTATGAGCATTTGGAGTGCTAGAGTTTAGACATATTTTGAGACCTTCATAGAAGACTAAGAAGTTGGAGAATGTCGTAGTAGTTAATATTAGAGTTATTGAGTGGTAGATAGACTTGAATCATGTTCATAGTTGGAGAAAGAAGGTTTAGATACTTGTTACCTTAAAAACTCTGAAATAAAGCCTTGGCCATATTTGGTACCATCATGGAGTAGTGAACATGAGGTATAGGAAGATCTAAATGATCTTATCATGGACCCATAATATAGGAGTGATAATTTACAAAATAAAGTGAGAGTTAGACCAAAGGAGTATGATGTTAGGAGGCCTCCATTATATACATTCTTACACTATAGAAATTTAGTGTTCTCTATAATATCTTGAACTTTCAAGTGACCTTACAGTCCAAAGTAGAATTTTAAAGGAACATATCCATGATAAATGGTCATATTAAATTGGTAATGGTAATAAGTGCTCAATTAATAGTGAGGGCACTGATATTAAAGGTTTAAATTATAACTGCCACCTACAATAGCTTTTTTGCCTTCAATATGGATGTCTATAGTTGATTGTAGAATGAAACATGTGAGAGTTTTGTAGTCTGACTATTGATTGAATCCAATTCATAGTATGGATGTAAGTAAATAATAAGAGAGATTATATACCTTTATAATAAGTTTAATGCATGGTACACCAAGACTAAATCATAAAAAGTCACCTACATGTGTACCTTTTCCTCATAAAGGGCACCTACAATCAACTATAAGATGGTAATGCATTAGCATATGGAATTCTAGTCTCATCATAGGTATTTAATCACAAAAGTGGGTTAAAATGAGTTGTAAGTGATCCTAAAGGACTTTAATAAGTATTTAATTAAATAAATAAGGCCTAATATTATAGTATAAACCTATAGGTAGGTCTATTTTTTTAGGAGAAACACAGTCATAGTTGACTACAAACCAATACTAGATAGTGTGAAGAGTGCAAGTTAAGATTTGGAAATAAATTTGAGAGTTTTGTCATACTTAATAAATTATTTAAAATTAAAATTAACTTGTTATATGATGTTCATGACATGGAAATAGGGCAAGAGTTGGTTCTCAAGAATAACCTACAATCAACACATAAAATCATGCACAATGAGTACTGCATATAAGTTTGTATTTAGTTTTGGAATATTTGGAAGTGATAAAAACATTACCAAACCTTAAAATATTATGTAAAATGTCCCCAAGACCTATTTAATCCCCTCATCTCTTTATATTTCATGAGGCAATAAGGGAAGTGCCCTTTGTTAGATCTTAGATAGAGGGTACTCCTAGAGAGGTATACCCTATAGGCTTCATGTGAGAAAGGTTAGGAAATGAGTTGAGGCCTATGGAAACCTTGTATAATGGTGTATGGAGTTGTGTTGGATATGTAAAAACATAGGTAAACCCTCACATTCATGACCAACCACTCAGAGGTAGTGGTGAGGAGCTAAACATAGTGAAGTCCTACTAAACCTAGACTAGCCCTACTACCTAAATGGGGTATAATATCACTTATAACTCTAGAGTAACACTCCAAAGTATTGAAACAACTTCATGGGAAGATATAAGGTGTGTGAAATCCTTTGGTTTGTAGAGGAGGACACAAAGAGATCATTTCTTGGCTCAAGAACATAATAAGGTGCATTAAAAGTAAAGAAGAGCTTGAGAAGGCAACTTTTGAAGCTCATAACAATAAAAATTCTTATCATGAGAGTCTTAAGAGTTAGGATATGTTGGAGAGGGTTATAAACAAGGATCTAGTGTAATTTATTTAGGGTTTATATGTCACAATTTTATGAACTATCCTTAATGGGTAAACTACCTAAAACCCTCTAAAACCCTTGTTAATGACCCAATGGAGAAAAAAAATAAGGAGATGAATATAAGAGGGTTATTTTTAATTGGAAATTATCTTGGACTTATATAGGACTATCCTAGGCTCCTTCTCATCAAGCTAGATTTTACCATATTTATATGAATTGGGTATAGAATGCCTTTTCTTGTCAATTTTTGTTGTTTTGTAGGTATAAAGGAGTTTCAAAGGATGAGGATAAATTTAGAGAATATATTAATAACTAATACAACTCATAATATCCATTTTTTCCTCATTAAATAACACACAAGTACCTATGTAAGCACCTCCACTTCAGCCAGTCTAAACTAGCATAGTGAATAGAGAGTAATCATCAAATGAAAAGGTGATAACTTAAATTGGGAGGAATTTTAAGGTTTACCTAATGGATATAAAGACTTTAGGACTCTTATTAGGTTCCTTACCACTCCCTGTATATATTGGTTTTAGAAACTAAATACGCTCTTGGTGCAAGTGTGAGGATGAGTGAAATAAGGGTGATTATGACTACAAACAATAAAAACACTTATCCAAAAGAAGATTGATGATTAGGGACATATCCAATTCAAGTTGAAACATATTTATAACCCATAATTAATATTCTAATGATTTCATCTATTCCTATTTTATATGAAACATTAAAAGAAGGCCAAATGATGAAGGCAATTTCCAAACAAGCAATTGAAGGGTCTTATGCCAAAATTAAAGAGTTTCGTGCCTTGGAGGGACATTTGTCCAAATAAACCTTGCATGGTATTTCTCATAATTCATTTATATATGAATGAAACTCTTTCTCTCATATAAACACTTGTTATTGTGACCCTTGAGCTTCATTTTTCCCTCTCCTCTTTCACATTATATAAGTACTAGCCATTTTGGATCTTACTTCATAATTCCACACCATGTATGGTAAAGACCTACTAGTTTTATGTTTTAATTTTACTTATAATAATAAAATAAAACTATTTTTGAGTTCACAAACATCTTTTCTATGTGTGAAAATTAATGAGAGGTGAGGTCTAGTGATAAGCTTCTATCCTTATTTCTCATTATCCTTTCATGTCTAGTATAAAAAGTTATCATTCTAAGAGGTCATATGGAGTGTGGCTATTGTGTTTGGATTTATTAAAGTGTGAAATAATTATTAGAGTATACAATTTGACCTTTGGTCAACTTACCTTGTTTTTTCTCATGCATATCAACACTATATTAAAATACTAATGTTAAAACATCTTATGACTTTAAAGCTAGTATTGTGGGTCTTGTTTCTTAGTGAAAGAAGTATGATAGTCTTGTGGAAATACTTATGGTGTATCACATCCTTAGAATATCTTTATTTCATGCATATTTTTCCCCCTCTTCCCACAAGTAATCAATTAGTATAAGTGATAAGCACTTTAAGTCAAGTTTAGGGAGTTAGCCCTTAAACCTAGAGGTGTACATCTACTATAGGAAACCCACAGGCCTAGAGGTATTACAATGTTACCCAAATCTTAGAGTATACTTGAAAAAAATTCTCTAGGGTGAAATATTTAGTGACAATAGTTATGTCATGCAAAATGGGACCATTTCCCTAAAGTCAACTTGTCAAGGTGAATGTTGGTCTTGATAACATCAACTACATATTGGTGTGATACTCAACATTTGGTGAATCCTTTCAATGTAAATATAGTTTTAGACCATTATTTTGTCATATATTTGTGCTCATACTTCATGGTCCTTACTAGGTCATCTTCTAGTATTATTTTCAATCCTATCATTCCACCTCTTCAACCTAAACTTCCTCTTGAAGTTCAACACCCTCAATGTATTCTATCCTTTGAAGGGCAAGAAGACTTTACTAGCCAAGATGGTCAAGAGAGTGAGGAAGAAATTGAAGAAAACATGGATAGGTAGCATAACTTCCCAACCTTTAATATTGAAAATCCAATTCATCTTGATGCATATGATGGAATTCCCCCCTAATGCTACAAATAGTGTTCTCACATTCAATGGCAAAGGCCATGTTACCCCTAGTGAACACATTACAAATATATAAAACTTCTATATTTTTCACAATGTCATTGAGGTTAATATTTATATTAGACTCCTTACCATGTCTCTTATATGTAAAAAACTTTATTGGTATAACGCTTTGCCTACTGGTTACATCACGATATGGAATGATTTTAGAGTGCTATTAACATCAAGATTTGAGGATAAGAGTGACCACACTTAACTCATACATCAGTTCAAAGTGATCCAAAGAGCCCCTAAGGATATAATGAATGACTTTAATGAGAGGTCCCAAAATACTTGGTATAGGTTGCCTCCTCCCATGAGACCACCTACTGGTTTTGTCTTTCCTACATACTTGAGATCCATTGGTATTGATATTGCCATCATGCTACAATCCATGGGTGGTTTCACTCTTATTGAATCCTATGGCCTTGACATTAGAGATGAGAATAGTCTAATTCAAGAAATAAAATTAATTCTAAAAGTGTTTATGCCTTTGATACCTAATTTTCATATTGTTTCCTTAAAATGTTTCCCAAGTTCCAAGTGCAAATACCAAGCCTAGAATTGCTTCTAAGAAGGTAGAATATGATATTGATTTGAGGGAAAGATACCAAGCCTTAGAGGCTAGAACTAGGAAATTTGATCTAAAATAGGGTTCTCATCAAAATTCCTATCCATATCATCAAAAATATGGTCAAAAATACGTGCAAGGGAGAGGTCAAGGGTATCTTAGTTTCAATAGGCTTGCCAATGTATACAATCCTATTTCGACATCCAACACAAGAGCAATGGTACTAGTGAATAGAAATATGATCCAAGGAGAAGAGTGGTATCAAGGCCAATTCATGGATTTAAATTAAGGTGGATAAAAATATATATTTTTTCAAGGAGTATTCACTCTTGTACTATCAATATAAGATGAAGTCTGAATGGAAGCAAGTGAAGGTTGGCAGCCTCAAGGAGAAAGATTCACTAACTTCTTAGTTGAACACACTTATGTGCTTAACCCAATAATTTATATTATAAATAATAAAAGAGATAAGATAAAGTATTTAGGGGGTGATAATAATGTGCCTAAAAGTTCATCTAATCCTCCTACAAGGTAACAAGGCATGACTATAAGCATGACAATCCTTAATAGTCTACACCTCTTCCAAGTCTGAATGTGGGAAGATCTATTCAAAGTGATCTAATTCCTAAATTTAAAATAACTTAATTACCTCCAAGTACTTAATAAAAATTAATTAATTATGATATAAACATTGTACATTCATTGAATAATTCTAAGTCATCCATTTCCATTTGGGATGTCTTTCATATGCCTAGCCAAAGAGAGCTCTTGTAAAAATAGTTGTCCATTATCTATGTTAGTTCACTATCATAAATAAATGGTCATGGTCATATATCTCTTAATAATTAACCTAATAACATTATGTAAACATATACCAAATATGATAATCCTCCACCCTTTTACCTCACTCTTAGTTTGGGTGACAAACTAGTTCATAACTATATAGTTTATAGTAGAGCCTCTACATCAATGATGCCCAAGGTTGTAGTGAATAAATTGGGCCTAAAGTATGAACCACATAGCAAAGGAGTGATATAGTTAGATTTTGCACATATAAATTAAATAGTATTGATTAAAGGGTTGAAGTTTTTCTTGCATGACTATCCTAGTTTCCCCATCCTCCAAGACATTGTGGTTGTTGACTTGCCTGCTCATTTTACAATCTGACATTCAAGAGATTTCACTACTAGGATATGAGACTACCTATCAATATATTGGTCCTTATTTTCCTTCAAGATAGTATATTGAACAAAATTGACCATAATAACTTAGTCACTTGTAAGTTTCCACATTGATACCTATGTAGAAGCAAACTCCAACTTGAATTATGTCATTAATGAGAAGGAAGAGTCTATTGTATATGATTGTGATTCTTCTAATATTGAAGTCATATTTGAATTATTTATAAATGAGTATGGTGTAGATGCTTATGAATATGATCCATATACATACTTTGAACAAAATAACCTTGGCACCTATATCATCCATGAAGGAACATTTGAGCAAGTTGAGGTAAGTGTTGAGCATTATTTTTCATAAGCTACTAAAGGAAATTACTTAATCCATGTATATGATGATGATATATTCAAGATCATGATGGATCACTATGATGAGAATAACCATGTAATTATACATATACTTGATGAAGTATCCCTTAAAGATGATGCTCATAAGGAAGAGGATGACCTATGGAAAAGGTTCAATTCCATATGTCAATAATTTGATCAAGTTAGGTAATACTAATTCCCCTCCTAAGAAGTGTTTATATGATGAGTATGTTAATAAGACTAATGAGTAGGTTTTTGAGTGTACCATCAAACATGAAAGTGTATGCTAAATAACTATTCAAAGGTCTGTAGTCATAGAAAAACTCCATGAAGTCAAGGTAGAAGTCTTTGTGCCTAAAGAACTATTAAGATCCCAACTTAAGATAAAACCATATTAAGAGGTATTGTAACATGGTGAAGAGGAACATGATGATCATACACATCAAGTATATTATATCTTAGAAGAGAGCAAAGTTATAGTAATTGTTATGTCTCCTAATCTATAATTTGAAGAACATCAAATAGATATTACATAGATCACATTATTTGTATCTCCAGTAAATTTCATTGTAAATAAAGAAAGAGTGTTATTGAAAGATCAAATTAGGCCACTTATAGACCTAAGAAGACATAAGAAGGATAAGCCTTATAACCATCTACATACTTAAGTATTTGATGATGAGGATGCTTCACATGATAATTTACTTTCATGTAGTAACAAAGATTCAATAAGAACCATATTTGACCCTAGTTGAATAATGTTAAGTTGTTTTTCATCTCAAGATTGAGGTCTTGTAAATACTAGGGTAGGTGTGTCTCTTTGTTCTAGTGTGTGTGTGTGTGTTCCATAAGTGTTCTTGAGAACACATGTTTATTTCCTTTGGTGTGTCTTTTTTTATTATTTGGTGTGGTTTCAAAGGAAATTTTAGTGTCAAATCTATGTATAGGTGACTCCATGGCCCAATGGATAGGATTAGGCTATTAGTCTTGGTATAGAAAGCATACTACCCCTAGGAAATTGCCAATAATGTTGACTATTTTGACCATAAGTCAAAATATGTCAACCCCCTATAGTTAAAAACTTATATAGGGGACTATTAATATGTAATAGGGTATGTCATGGTCCTATGTGATGTCATTTGATATGCCATTAACCTTGGTCATAGTCAAATGTAGTCCTAAGTAATTTTATGTCACACAAGGTCATATTTGAGCCATTATTGAAGGTTGTATGGTTTCCCTTATTAGAAAAGTGTTAAAAAATATCTATCAACGTCAAATATTCCATAATATTGTTATTCATGTTATCACTAATAGAAAAACTTGTAGGTTTTAAGTTAGATAAAGAAAATAGTTAGAAAAGAGGAGGCTTTGGTAGTTGTAAAGCTTGTAGGGGAGTGTGGAATGTGTGGAAATATTTTTGAATGAACCTTCAACTTAAATTATCTCATTTCAAAGATTTATCACATTTAGAAGTCTCAAAATTGGCTCAAAACTATTCTTCTCCTCCATCACTCTTTTTAGCATGCAAAACTGGTCAATAAGTTTTCTCATTGTACGACCAATAAGAGAGGTTTTAGTTAAAATTCTCTTGAGTGGTATTATTAAAATTGGTCTGATTAACATTCATGATAGGAGTTAAAATATTGGTTTCCTATGCTTTATTATCCATTTTTAAAAATTTGATTGTCTCTTTTTCCATGCTAATCCCCACACCCTATAATTTTTCTCCTTGTCTAAGCTAGTCCATATAAACCATTGGATGAAAATGCCTCAATAAGATTTGGAAATCCTTATTTCATTGTTTTCATATTTTTTTTCATGTTTAGAGGTAAGTAGATGAGCCAAACATCTCAAGTTACAGGTTGAGTATACTAATGGAGTTACAAATAGGTTTCATCATCTACAGAGGTTTTCCTCTCCTGTAGTGGTTTTAGGTGAAGGTGACATGTTTTATTTCATGATTCTCATGTAATTTTAGTTCACATATCCTTCCAAGCTCGATTTAAAAAGGTCTCACATGAATGTTACAATCAAGAAAAGAGAACATAGTTAACTTCCTACAAGTACACATCTACAACCAGGTCAATGAGAGTTATTGAAGCTTGTATATCAATCATGGAGAGTAAATGAAAGTCTTAAGAGGTGTTTAACACACTCTTATAACATGATCATTCAATTTTATCTTCAAATTACATGTAATGGGTTGTGATAACCAATTCAGTCCCTAACATAGTCTTGCACGAATAATATAAACCTATAGGTGCCCTATAGGAGGATAATCATGTTAAAATGAAGCTTTTAAATTGTTTTTAACTCCTTAAATATGGAAAATATCCATTTGAATACTTTGAGAATGACTATAACTAGTTGGAGAACCAATTCATGTTCTACCTTCATTGCCCTTGTTTGCTACTATGTGTACACCTATAAGTCTCCACAGAGGTCTAAGCATTTGTAATGCTAGAGTTTAGACATGTTTCGAGATTCATATAATATTTATAAGTTGGATAATGCCATAGAATTCAATATTTTAGATATTGAGTGGAAGATAGAATTGAATCAAGTTCACAGTTGGAGAAAGAAGGTTTAGAGGCTTGTTACCTTAAAAACTCTAAAGTAAATCCTTGGCCTTATTTGGTGTCATCATGGAGTAGTGTGACATGAGGTCTAGGTAAATCAAAATGATCCTATCATGGAGCCCTCATATAATAGTGATACTTTTAAAAATAAAGTGAGGGTTTGACCAAAGGAGTGTGATGTTATGAGGATTCCATTATAGACATTCTTACACTATATAAAGTTTGTGTTCTCTATAGTATCTTGAACTTCCAAGTGACCTTATAGTCCAACATATAATTTTAAAGGCACATATCCATGAAAATTGGTCATATTTAAGTAATAATAGTACTAAGTTCTCAAAGAAAAGTGAGGGAGTTTAGATTCAAGCTTTGAATTCAAACTACCACCTATAGTAGCTTTTTTGCCTTTAAGATGGATTTCTATAGTTGATTGTAGAATGAGACATGTGAGAGTTTGGTAGTCTGACTATTGATTGAATACAATGCATAGTATGGATGTGAGTAACTAAGAAGAGATATTAGATACCTTTAGAAGTCTAATGCATGGTATACTAGGACTAAATCATAAAAATTCACCTACATGTGTACCTTTACCTCAAAAAGGTCACCTACAATCAATTGTAGGATGGTAGTGCATTAACATATGGAATTTTGGTCTTATCATAGGAATTTAAGCATAAAATTAAGTTTAAATAAGTTTTAAGTGATCCTAAATGACTTTAATAAGGATTTAAGGAAATACACAAGACCTAACACTATAATATACACCTGAAAGCAAGTCTCTTTTCTAAGGAGAAACATAGTCATAGTTGACTACAAACCAAGACTAGGAAGTGTAAAGAGTGAAAGTTAAGAGTGTGGACATGATTAATAAATTATTTAAAATGATAATTACCCTATTACATTATGCCCATGACATGGAAGTATGGCAAGATTTGTTTCTCAAGAATAACCTATAGTCAACAGACAAAATCATGCATAGTGATTACTATATAGAAGTATATCTTTGGTTTTATAATGTTTGGAGTTGATAAAAACATGAAAAAACCTTAAAATGTTGTTAAAAATGTCCCTTATACTATTTAATCCACTCTTATCTTTATATTTCCTAAGGAAATAGGGTATATTAGATGAGATCACTCTTAGAGAGGTATACCCTATAGGATTGGTGGGTGAAAGGTTAAGAAATGAGTTGAGGCTTGTGTAAACATTTAAAAATGGTGTAGGGAGTTATTTTGGACATGAAAAAACATAGGTAAACCCTAAAAATCATGACCAATCACTTAGATGTGGTGGTGAGGAGCTAAACATAGTCAAGTCCTATTAGACCTATACTAGGCCTACTGCCTAAAGGGGGTCTAATATCACCTATAACACTAGAATAACCTTATAAATCATTTTAAAACCTTCATGGGAAGATATAAGGTGTTTTAAATCATTTTTTTCAAAGAAGGCCATAGAGAGATCATTTGGGTCAAGAACATGATAAGGTGCAAAAAAAGCAAAGAAGATCTCGAGAAGGCAAATTTATAAGTTCATAATAATTTAAATGCTTAGCACTATATTCTGAGGAGTTATGATATGTTGGAGAGGGTCTTAAATAAGGATCTAGTGTAATTTATTTAGGGTTTGTACATCATAATTTTATGAACTATCCTTAAGGGGTAAAACTATCTAAAACCCTCTAAAATCCTTGTTAATGATCCAATGGATAAAACAAAGAAGGGAAGGAATATAAGAGGGATATTTTGAATTTGAAATGATCTTGGAATTTTATAAGACTCCTCTAGTCTCCTTCCCATCAAGATATATTTTACCTTATTTGTACGGATAGGGTACAAAATGGCTTTTATTGACAATTTTTGATGTTTTATAGATACAAAGGAGTTTCAAAGGATGAGGATCACTTTGGATAATATATTCATACCTAATATAAATCTTCATATCCATTTATTACTTCATGAAATCACACAAATACCTTTTAAATCACCTCCACTTCTCCAGTCCAAACTAGCATAGTAAATAGAGAGTGATCATCAAGTGAGAAGGTGATAACTCCGATTGGGAGGCCTTTTGAGGTCTACCTCATAGATATAGAGACTTGAGAAATATTTAACAGTGTCATACCACCAATTATACATGTTGGTTTAATAAATTGAAGACCCTCTTGGTGTCAAGTGTGAAGGATGAGTGAAAGAAGGGTGATTATGACTGTAGATAGTGAGAACACTTGTCAAGAAGAATATTGATGATTAGGGACATATCCAATGCATGTTGGATCCTGTTTCTAACCCCCCCATTAATATTTGAATTATGTCATATGTTATTATTCTACTATGGATCATTCAAAAAATTCCAAATGATTAAGGCAATTTCCAAACAAGCAATTGAAGGGTCTTATGCCAAAATTGAAGAGTTTCATGCCTTAGAGGGACATTTATCCAAAGATACCTTACATAGTCTATCTAAAAATTTATTCCTATATATATTTAATATTTTATCTCAGATTGACACTTTTTATTGTGACCCTTGAGCTTAATTCTTCTCTCTATTCTTTCACATTCTATAAGTACTAGCCATTTTGGCTCTTGTTTCATAATTCCACACCATGTATGGAAAATCCCTACTAGTTTGATGTTATAATTTGCCTTTAAATAATACAAGAAATATGGTTTTGAGTTCACAAAAATCCTATCTAAGTGTTCAAAGTGATGGATGGTGAGATATAGTGATAAGATTCTATCCTTATTTCTCCTTATCGTTTCATGTCTAGTATAAGAAGTTCTCATTCTAATAGGTCATATGGAGTATAGTTAGTGTGTTTGGATTCCTTCAAGTGTGAAAGTGTTCTTAGAGTTTGTAATATAAGCTCTGGTCCACTTATCTTTATTTTTCTCATGCATATCACCTCTATATTGAAATACTAATGTTAGAACATCTTAAGACTTTGAAGCTAGTGTTGTGGGTCTTGTTTCTTAGTGAAATAATTATGATAGTCTTGTGGAGATACTTATGGTGTATCAAATCCTTAGAATAGATTTATTTCATGCATATTTCTCCCCATTTTACCATAATAAATTATTTATTATAAGTCACAAGCACTTCAAGGCAAATTCATGGAGCTATTCCTTCAAACTTATACTATAGGTAACCCACAGGCCTAGAGATATTCTAAGGTTGCCCAAATCTTAGAGTAGGCTTGAACAACCTCCTCTAGGGTGTAATATTTGGTGACAATAGTAAGTAGAAGTGGCATGAAATGCATATATATGATGTTTTTTTTGGGTATTTATTTTTTAAGGTGGCTAACTCTATCATTTTCTAATCAATCTAAAAAGGTTGGGAAAGCATTAAACATATATTAGTGGTGAAACCTAGTTTCAATGCATTAGGGTCAAAGTGTCAAGGGTATAGATCTCAGTGGTGGAATCTTCAAATCAAAAAATTACCCTTTGCCTTGAATATGGTTTTTTATACTCATGTTTGGTGTCCTAAGGGGACAATAACCTTTATTAATCTCTTCTTTTGAGGCAAATAGGCATCATGGATTGTAATTAAGCATAGTTTCATATTCCTTCCCCACAAAGAAGAACCTATTCACTTATTATTAAGTATTTGAATATATATCTCTATTTCCATCTTAGAGGGTGAGGAAGAGTTTTTGGAGAGCATAAAATGGTTTAATGGCCATCCCCTTCAGGAATTTATAACTAAAATGATATATCATAAGTTTTCTTACACTAAAAGTATATACCTTAGGATTAATAACAATTGAGTTTTCTATGATCCTTTTTATAGATGGAAGTGTAATTTTGATGTCATAATTTTCTCATGTATGGAGCCTAAAAAATACTATTTTAGGAGGTTATTCCTTCACAATAAGATTGTTATTGGTGAGATCTTAGCTAAAACTAGTTTTGGTAATTTTTGGTGTTCTCTATGTGAGGAGGTGGAAAGTATTGAGCATCTCTTTTTTAATTATCATTTCTATACATTTGTTTGGAAAAATTATTTATTTTCTTGGTATAAAGTCTTTCCTTGTGATATTAATTGCTTCAACATGGCTTTTGTGTATGTCTATCCTAAAAAGAAAACACATTTATATTTTCAAAAATTATGGTTGGTATTTTCAACTAAGATTTTGATGTTTATTTAAAAGAAAAATAATATAGATGTTTTTTAGTTTAAAGGTAGGCTACTTGATAAATTATTTATATTAATTATCATAATAATTTTTAATATACATATTTATCTTCATTTGAAGGTGTCATAGTCTGAGATGGAGAAATTTATTAAGATTTGGATGATGAAGTTAACATTCAACTTTATTATAGACACATGATTTTCCTATAATAATCATTCCACCATATTTAATAATGCTTCATGTACATGTGTTTGAGATTAAAATCTTGTAATATGATGGGATAACATAAATGATGTTTATTTTGAGTAGGAAAATGATCTTGACCCACTAGTTAGTAGGTCACTTTCTCTTAGATCAAGATAGTAAGGAGAAAGTTGATGTAAATAATGTTGAATTTCTCATTGTTATTTATTCTTATCTTCAACAAATTCAGTAGGAAAAATCAACTAAATATGAAATTGATGATAAAGGTAGTGTTTCATTTTCTATGTGTAGTTCTTAACAGACTTTTGATCCTACTAAAGGATTCCTTGCTAAAGGATATGGGGGGTATTTAAAAATAAAATTGAATAGTCAAATGATAGCAATGTCAACATTATTATTTTAAACATTTATATATTTATTAAGATTGGAAGTAAATTTTATAGGGACAAAATGGTGTATCATGTTCAAGAGTCAAGGATCATCCACTTTCTCTCTTAGATGAAGGATGATTACCAATAAGGCTTTGGGATTGAAAAGGGACCTAATATTTTGATGAGGACTATGCATAGGTAAATGAAACACTTAATAAAGGGATTGTTAATTATGTTTTTTTATTTTTTGGTTGTTGATGTTGATGATTCTTAGATGGGACCTGTTGGTTGTATGTTGTTTCTTTTAGGACCTATTGTGAGATTTGTCTTAGTTTCTCCTTTTTCTATTTTGTTGTTTGGAACTATTTTATTTAATACTGTAAGCATGGTGTGATATTATAATATCATTAATAATAATTTTTGGGCACATGGTTCCCCACATGTGGTTTTTAATTTTTTGGTCCTCTAGATGTTTTAACATTTGTACTCGCTCTTATAATATAAAAAATTAAAAATTAAAAATCAAGACCTAAGTGTATAGTTAGAATTCTCACTTAGCTAAATTTTCACCAAATTAGTTTTAGTAAATCAATAATACAAAAATAAGTGAAAATAAGCTTGGATCCTAAGACATTATGAGCATACAAAGATTGGTCAATAATGTAATAGATTCAAACTAGAAACATGTAAACCTCTATTAGAAATGTCTTTGCATAGTATGCAGCTCAGATGTAGCATCAAATGATATTTATCAATGCCATTTGTGTGAATAAATGTCTATTAAACCTATGTACCATCTTAAATTGATCAAAATTATTATCCTCAAATATGCACATGGATCAGAACATAGATCACTAATGTGAGCTCTTCATCTTAATTGAGATGAAGGGTGGAGGCTGATCTTTGAAAATATCAAATGGATTTAATATAAGCCCTTCATATTGTTTCCAAGATTAAGGGTGGAGAGTAATTCCTAACAAGAAACATGGATCACCAATGTGGGTCATTCATCTTGTTTCCAAGATGAAAGGTTGAGAATACTCTCACATAAGAATCATTTTGGGCCCTTATCTTATCTCCAAGATGAAGGGTGAATAATAACCTTGTATATTAATTCACTTATCAATTTAATTAAATCAAAATATTATATCCTAGAGGATCTCAAGATCCTTTCTTTACATGAAGATGCCTCTTTTGGAGGGAAAAAGATGAATTAATTAAATTAAAGGAAATTATAATTCTATTTGTAATAGAAATATAATTTACAATAATTATTTAGATAAGGGTAATTAATCACATTAATTGATTAGAGAAGGGGGAGTTATTGAATTGACCAGAATAGGATAATTAACTAGAGAAATTGATATGATGGATAATTAAATAGAGAAATTTAATAGACAATGATAATTGAAAATATCTAATACAGTGAATTTTCTCACCTAGATGTACCTCAAGGTGAATTTAAACATGTACATTAGATGAATATAATATTTTAAACTAGATTATGTGTAATTTTAGGAAGTCATTCAATTTTACAACTTGACATAGAAGTGATAAAAATGGAGTACCTACATTTTCCCCTATTTGATAAGGCATTACTAAATGTAGATGAAATAACATATTTTAAAATAATAAAAATTCATAAAGTGTGGATGAAAAATTAAATGATGAAATAATGGATGTTGTAATTTCATCATTCCTAATTGATAGGTACATGAGATTGAATGGAAAGATAAGCATATGGTTTGAGTGAAATTAGTTAGGGATGATACCCCATCTATAGGGAATTTAGGGAATAAGGTTCTAAATGGGATCCTAAAAAGGAGAGGAAGAAGCTAGAATGGAAGAGAAGATTAACCTATGGACAAGATTATGCTACCTAAGCTAGTGCTTGCATACTTTGATTTCTGATGATGATGAATTGATTTTCCTAAATCAAGGTAGAATTAGGAATTAAAAATGCCTAAATAAGTTTCACACTTTGAATTTCCAAACAAGGTGAAATATATGGGCTTAGGCATGATCTATCCTAAAAATAAATTTGCACACTTGATTTCCCCCAAATAGGGAGAAAGTTATAAGTTTGGAATGATGATGCATCCCAAACAAGATGGATAATTGATTAGCCCTAAACAAGGTGAATTAGCGATTAAATTGATTAATGGGAAATCATACATAAATTATTTAATTTGTTTCATATACTAAAGACTAAATGAATGATCTGAAGCTAATATAGAATCTATATGTAGGTATCCAATTTTAGTGGTAAGTAGACATAGATTATATGATTTATATGACTATTTCATGCTAAATTATGGGTCGATAGGAGTATACCATCAAGTGTTATAGGTTGGATAAGGTATAGTGCTAGTTTCTATTGTGGTAAGATTTACCACCAAGTCCTCATTAGTTTGGTCATGTTGTGAGAGAGAGGTGACATTGGGGACCAACCCCTAATTAGGCTAAGGTTGGAGAGAGTTTAAGATTGGTACCATAGGTAGCTTGTGTTTATGTAGGTGGGACAATAGATATAGGAGTGATAGAGGCATATGCATCATGGTGGGCCTAGCATTAGCCTTTGATATTAACTATTCTAGTGGGCGGATATGATGGAAAGGATTTGAGAGGTTAGCCTAGATGGGTTGTAGTACAAGTTATGCAATTTATTCCTATAGATAGGGTAGTGGATAGGGGAGAAATAGAGGAAGGTAGAGAAGAGGAGGGAGAAGAAGATGGAGATGAGGAGGGAGAGTTTGATATTTATAAGTTAGAGGAGGGAGATGATGTGGAGATAAAGTATGTGGAGGAGATAGGCACAGATGAGGAGATGGTAGAATTAGATGTGATAAGAGTTGATCAAGGTATACATATGATATGGGATGTAGGGAATTCTATCTCTTTAAGACCCACAATATTTTTTGAGACTCATTCACTTATTTTTATATTGAGACATGAGATTAGTGCTGGGGAAACTAAGCTCATAGGCTTATATGCTAGGTTAGACCACTACTCACAACAATTATCCTTAGATCATGAGTAGATTAGTGTAGATCAGACATATTTATAGACTACATGTTGAGATATATAGGATGCATCAGATATAGGTGAAACTCACTTTATATATGGATTATACTAGATCAAAGAGGGATGATTTAGTATGGGGAAAGGAACAAATTATGGCTGAAAGAGATACAACTATAGTAGAATAGGATTCAACATAGGATGAGAGGGAAAGGTCATAGGTAGGGATGGAAAGAATATAGACTAAGCTAGATGAGGCTCAAAATGTTGTGATAGAGATATGGTTACTATCTATTTTTAAGAAGAGCCTTTGGGATAAGGATGAGGTTACTTATTATAGGAGTTTATATGAGGCAAAAGTGTTAGTAGTAGCTAGGAGGCCTATATTTTTAACATCATCTAAATCAATGTCATGGGATCATACTTAATAATCTACCATGGGTCTTATATAATAGCCACCTCCCCCACTTAATAGGATAGGAAATATTTCTTAGTAGTTAGACCATAAGATAGAACTATTAGAGACATTCATATCGAGAGTTGAGTTTTTTGAGACAATGATGTGCACTTTGATCTATGAGATGTAAAAATGTTACATAATGTACTCAAATTATTTGAGATGTAATTATACTATAATTTGATATATATGCCCTATTTTTTGATGTATATGGACATTGGCCTTGGATATATGAGATATATGATATTTAGTGTTATCTCGTGTGATTGTTTATTTTACTTGTTTATGTCTCTTGTTCTTTTGATGTGTTGATATACTTTATATTAGTATTGATGTGATAACCAAATGTTAATTAGCATAGATGATTAGATTATATAGATAGCTATGTATCTAATTGATGGCATTGACATGTAAATCATTTTGAATTTTTATTTTATTTTACATGTGAAAATATGAATCATAATCTAGGAAGGATCATGATAACATTCATTTGTAAAAATGTATAACAATTTGAATTCAAAATGTAAATGTATACAAATTAAAATAAGATATGTAAAATCAAGATTTAAATGTACAACATAATTCATTTAAATCAATTATAATTCAAATACAATTGTTCACAACTCAAAATAATGATATGAATAATCAAGACTTAAGTGTAAAACATAATGTACTAAATTAAGGCACTCGATTAAAAAATAATATACCAATAAATAAATAAACAATCAACATAAAAACACAAAAGTGAAAGTAAATAAAAATTCAATTCAAAAATGAGTGTGTGTGATAATATCGCATTACTCTTTGAGACCAAGGGTATGATAAAACAATCATGACCAGGGAAGGGGGAAAAGAAGAATATTGAAGGGGTGGCAAAGCTAACTTTAAATACCATATGCAAGTGGGCATTGCCTACATAGTCCTCTTAAATTTAGGTTGAATTTAGTTCTCCCAAATATTTGGGATTGAGTAAAATTAATGAAAATTTAATAAGATATATTTTAGAAGAAAAGTAGGAATATAGACTTGTAAAATGGTGAGAGCGTATAAGGAACAAGCTTGCCAAAATAGTAAGAGATATTTTATCAAAACTTTGAGAACATGGGACAAGGGATGGTTGAGTTGACCTTAGAGAGATGAACACTACCTATATATTCTAATTAGACCTTAAGCCATTGTATTTTGACCAGAAATTGAGCACAAAAAATGATAAGTATGATCAAGAATAAGAGCATGAATAATTGAGAGATAATGGTTAAGTTTGTAAAATGGAGAAATCATGGAATTAACTTGAAAAATAATGAAATCATGAAATTAACTAAACAAATGGTGATATCATGTAATTAAATCAAAAAATGGTGAGCACATGGAATTAACTCATAAAATGGTGAGAGTGTGAATCAATGGGTGTGTTTAGGAGTGATTTGAATAGTATACCCACAAGGGATCACTAGCAAAGTGAAAACCTATTTTAAGATTAGGATGGGATTGAATAGAAAATTAAAAGATTAAAAATATCATATTGGATAATATTGGATGATAAGTGGATAAGGAATCTCTAACTACCATGTTATGTATGAACCAAATGTCCCATCATCAAAGTGTCTCTAATAGGATACACCAAGTGATTTTCAAAAATAGGGCTTAAAACAAATTCCAATTTTTCATTAAGATCAAGATAGGAATGAAAGTTTGGAATAGAGTAGGATGGATATAAATATGGTTCAAGACAAGGTAATATGATTAATATGATAGGAATGGAATAAATTTCAATGCAAACAAGGATTATCCCAAGTTTCAAGGTAATTTTAAACAACAAATTATTTACACACGATGCCAAAAACTTAGTTTTCATCATGGTAATTACCTAAGGTGCCAAAAACATAATTTTCACCATTATATAAATTATTTATCTTTCACTTTTGATTTTTTTAAATCTTTTTGTTATTTTTTTTATTTTTGGAAACTCAACTCAATGGAGGATTATGAAATGAATAATGATAAATGTTTGATCTCTAACCCATATAGATTATGAATAGATTATCTACTATAATTATGTTGTTGATATAGGCTATATTGATGTTTTTGTGATCTTTTTTGGCCTTTGATACTGCTTCTTCCAAACTTATAAACAAGGTGTCTTCATAGTCTCTTTGAAAATGAGTTCTACCAAGGAGTGTATAGATGGAAAAGCATTGGATAAATTATTTTATTGGATAATGTAATATAGGTCTTGAATGAATAATGAGATCAAAATGGAATTTATAGTGGTTTATGGACAAATAAAAATTAATATTTCCATTTACATGCAGTGTTGTTGATTTTAGATTTGACTTGATTTTGGTTATGGTGGGGCTGATATTGAATTCAATAATGTCTTTATCAAGTAATGAGGAACTAATTAACTCAGATGTTTTCACCAATGAATTATTCTTGATTATTCTGATTTGGATTGTTTAGTATCACTTTGACTAAGGTTTCACTAAAGGATGTTGATAATTCATTTTGATTGTCCCTTAGAACCTTAAGTATTGTCTCACTAAGGGATTCTAATTTTTTATTTTTCTTATCATTTAGCATGTCAAACAAGGTTTCACTAGAATATGTTTAATTTATACTTTGATTGTCCCCTAGTGCCTCAAACAAGGTTTCACTAGGAGATTATTCTTCTACCTAAATATTATCTTGGATTACCAAGGATTCTACCGCTAATATGTTACCATGAAATAAGATAAACAATGTGTGATTCTATTGGTCCCAATCAACATTTATGAGAGGTGGAATATCAATATAATGTCTAGTATTGTTAATTATAAAGGAATGTATAATGTCAATAGAATGGGAAAAATCAGCACAGTCCTCATAGAGACTACTAGGAGAACTTATGTCAATGTCAAAGGAATCATCCTTGAAAATCATGGAAGGATAATAAATATATTCAATTCAATCTATAAGTGTGTAAATGACATCATAACATCTACTAAGGTAAGTCAATTATAAATTTGATTTAGACTCAAGTTGATCTAATAGGAGTGTATAGCCAATGTTATAATATCCACTAATATATTTTGATTCTGAAGTTGATTAAGACTCAAGAGGATCTAAAACTGATGTTGAAACTGACATTGGTTCTAATTTTGATGATAAATATGATATTGGTTCTAATGTTAAATCTAATTTTGAATCTAATGTTGATTTTGTATATGATTCTACTTGTGATTATGAATCTGATTAAGTATTTGATGGTAATTGTAAATTTCATTATAATGTTGACTTTGAATCTGGTTCAAATAAGAAAGTTGATCTTAATTTGGATTTATTCACAAATAGGGCATGTTTAATTACATTCTCCATAAGTAAATTTTTCATTATGTACTTGGAAATGAAGGCTTTGGGATAAAGGAATTTTTGGAAATGAGAGACTTTAGAGGATGGGAGAAAATAGTATATGGATCAATAATGGGTTATTCAAAGATGGGCTCATCGAATAATGGTTCATCAAAGATAGGTGAATAGTCATAGGGAGGATATTTAAATTAAGGATCATAAAATATATGAGGATGATCAAAGGGTGACTCATCAAATATGGGTGATTCAACAAGAATGTTATAAATGGGTGATTTATCTTGATCTTGACTTGAAAGTGAATGAGTATGATTATGACTGAGAATGTGATCTTGGAAGATCCTTAATGATTGATTCTTAGATGGGGGTGTACTTTATTCTTTAGTTAAAAGGGGGGCTAAGGATAGATTAATAAGAGATGCAATTTGGGATAAGTTTTTTCTAAGTTGAAAGAATGATTCTATTACATATTGGCTTATATATGTGCTAAGGATTAATGCTTGACAAGATTATTGTGATTCATTCATGATATATACATGGTCATTCAAGATTTGGACATAAATATTGAACCCACCACATTATTTAAGTGAATGGACTTTAATCCTATGATACTCACAATATTATCCTTTTTGGTACCACTTAGGTTTGGGATTATTTTCACCAAAATTTTTAGTATGTGGATACATAATCATGTTTGTTGTGACCAATTGGTAAAATGTGTTCCAAGGATTCATTAAATGGACTTGAAATTTGAAATGAATATTGTATTTTAGAATTTAAATGGGTGTGGGATAAATTTATCAAAATGGGTTCCATTTTTCAATCATGACCATATCATTCATAAGCTCTATCAAAATATGAAATAAATGCCATTAAATAAATTGAAAAAATGATATAAGATTGATTGAAGGATATACCCAAGAAATGATACATACAAGGGGAAAGATTGGATTGGAATTGGATTCAAATGAGATAAAATATGGATTTCATGACTTCATTATTTCCAACCAATAGGTGAAGAATATTTAATGCAAAGATAAGTATATGATTTAAAAAAAGAAAAATGAATGTATTTGACTTCAGAATAGTTTGATTGTGAATAGTCAATTTTGAATAGAGTTGACTAGATTGGACCTAAACTTGGAATAGACTTAGAAATAAATGGGAAAATGAACTGAGTCTGACCAAATAAATAATTTGGACTTGAATATATTTTATTTAAACATGAGGTAAGATCATACAAATACTATAATTTAATTCTAGTCTTGAAATGGTTTGGAACTAGAAACTTGAAAAATGATCAAAATAGGTCTAAATTCACATACAAAACATAACAATACCATTTTAAATAAGATAAGTATGTATTCATAAAAAAATTAAATGTAGAAGGAAACAAATTTGACTAGGAACATGGACAAAGGAATGGTATAGTTTCATATAAGAAAGGTATGAAATATATGTGTTTGAATGTTTTTTTAAACAAAAACATGGACAGAGTAATGCCTCTTTGTGTAGATGTATGTAAATTATGAAAAAGTTTTAAAACCATAATTAATTAAGAAAATTATCAATCTATGGACCCTATTTTAGTGACTAGCATGGGATTACTCCACATTCATTGAGTCTGTTCATGTACATGTGTAGAGAGAGGATAAAATTTAAGATTCATTAAATAAATTATTATAATTATTGGTGGTGTTTTAATCCCACCCTTATCTCAAAAGGTTTTTATATAAAAGATATTTTTAGTGAATATTAACCTTTGCACCCTTACATCAATGATTTTTTTGTGGGCAAAGATTCCTAAGCTAATGTTTTCATGGACTTTATAGATATTCTTGATATACCTTTTAGTACTTTGGGAACTTTAGAACTATCCATCCATTGGATGTGAAATTTTATGGTCCATTCACTAAAGGGTCTATTCCCTTCATGACCACTTCAGTCATAAGGGTCTTAGTGAAGTGCTCCCAATGTAATCAAGCTTCAAAGGACCACCAACTAAGATATTGTTGGCATAGCCTCAATTTGTATACCCATCAGATAATGTGGTTGGTACAATGTTGGGTAATTATTTTGACGTCACCATTCCCTAAGCACTCATGAGAAGTAAATGACACCCCAAATGTAGAGCCAAAATAAAAGGAAGGTATTATAATTTTAATTTATGTAACTCCCACTAAGAGTGAATGGAGAGTATATAGGAAAATATTTAGGATTTAAAACAAATAGGATATTTACATTTTTAAGTCACCCAAAGGGGATAGCATAAGCATAAAATATCCCCACAAAATACTCAAGTAATAAGAAACAACAAAGCATAAAATGAAAAAGATTGAGAAATAAGAAAAATATGAATTGATTTTTAAAAGACCAAAATGAGAAGTGAATAGAAAACATTATTATTTGAATAAATTGCCCCATTTTTAGAACTTGCAAGCAAATAAGGTGAGTAGTTTTTCTTGGTGGGTCTTTGAAAAGTGAAGGAGGTTAATTTTATATGTTTTTCCAACTCTTAAGTTTTGATATAAAAATAAAATCATCATTTAGTAGGGATAGTTTCACTAATTTTAGAAATCATGAGAATAATTTCATCAATACAAGGATAATTTCATCGATTTATGTAATAATTTCACCAATATTTGAAGGATTTCACTTCAAAAAATCTCCTCACATGCCATAAAATGAATAAAAATGATTTTATTGATTAAAATTTTGATTTCACTGATACTAAGACAATTTCATCGAAATGGTGACCAATTCACCAATATGTAGAGAATAATCCTATAGATGATTTCACTGATAAGTAGTAAATTTTACTAATGGATGTGATGATCGCATTGATAGTTTAATAGTTTTTCCAAATTTTAAAAAATTACATAGGAATAGAGAATACATAATAGATAATAGTGATGATTTTAGTGATTATGGGTTGATTTCACAAATTAGCAAAAAAACTAGAATGTTTTCATCATTTTTATGAATGAAATCATCAAAACAAAAAAAAATGGTAGAAAATTAGGAAAAAAAAAGATCCAAAATAATTAAATATTCCTCAAAGGAAAGTTATTAAATAGTCTCAAAAGAAATCTATGGGTTGGTAGTCCCATCGGGCATGCCATATGTGTCATTAGAGAAAGAATAGAAAAAAACATGGAAATAGGCTTAGAGGCTAAGACCTCATGTTCATACAAATATTGGTCAATAATAAATTAGATAAACTAGAAACATGAAAACCTTCAGTAGAAACATCTTTTCATAAGATGTGGCTTAGATGTAGCATCAAATAATCTTTATCAATTCCATTTTTGTGAATACATCTCCATTGAAGTTATGGACCATGATAAATTGATCACAAGGAGGAAGTTTATAAATAAGTTAGCATGTTAAAATTTTAGGGATTTTCTATATATCTTGAACATGTTTAATTAAAATGGAAATAGGTCTATTTATAATGAACCTAGATCGATGAGGACCCTTCATCTTAAAATCAAGATGAACAGTTACAAATGAGTCCTCAAATGTGCACATGGATCAGCACATGGATCTCTAATGTGATACCTTAATCTTAATCAAGATGAAGGGTGGATAATGATCTTTTAAAATATAAAATTGGATTTAATATAATCCCTTCATATTGTTTCCGAGATGAAGGGTGGAGAGTCTTTCCCCACAAGACATATGGATCACCAATGTGGGCCCTTCATTTTGTTTCCAAGATGAAGGGTTGAGAATGATTTCACACAAGATTCATTGTGGGCCCTTCATCTTGTCTCTAAGATGAAGGATGAATAATAATCTTGTATATTAATTCACTTGTCAATTTAATTATCTCACAAAATAATATCCTAAAGGATCTAAAGATCCTTTATTTGCATGAAGATGCCCCTTTTGGAGGGAAAAAAAGGAATTAATTAAATGAAAGAAAATTATATTTATATTTATAATATAAATATAATTTAGAATAATGATTTAGAGAAGGGGTAATTATTGAATTAACCATAATATGATAATCAAATAGATAAATTGACCAGAAGAATAATTGAATAGAAAAATTGATGAGAATGATAATAAACAAATCTAATATGATGAATTATCCCACCTAGACATGCCTCAAGGTGATTTCAAACACATACATTAGATGAATAGAATATTTTGGACCAGATTGTGTGTAATTATAGGAAGCCATTTAAATTTTACAACTTGACATAAAAGTGATAAAAAAGAAGTGTTTACATTTGCTCATATTTGATCAAGTGTTACTAGATGTCAAAAAAGTAATGTATTTTCAAAGAATAAAATGTTATAAAATATGGATGAAAAGTTAGATGATAAAATAATGGATGTTTTAATTTCATCATTCCCAATTGACAGGTGCGAGAGATTGAATGGAAAAATAAGGATGTGGTTTGAATGAAATTAGTTATGATTGATACCCCATCAAGACGGACTACAAGGATGAAGGATGTGGATGGTATATTGATAAAGAGAGGAAGAAGATAGGATATAATATAATATTAACCTATGGACAAGATTATTCCACCTAAGTTAACACTTGCACATTTTGATTTATATCAATGATGAATTGATTTTCCCCAAGTAGGGTATAATTAGAAAGGAAACATAACTAAATAATCAAAACACTTTGAATTTCCACAAATAAGATGAAAAATATGGGATTAGGCATGATTTATCCTAAACAAGAAGCTACACACTTGATTTTCCCCAAATAGGGAGAAATCTTCAATCTTGGAATGATGATGCACCCTAAATAGGGTGGATAATTGATGAACTCCAAAAAAATAAAATTGAATGATTGAATTGATTAATTCAAAATCATAGATCATATATTTAACTTGTTACATATATTAAAGATGATATGAATGATCTAAATCTGACATGGAGGCCATACATAGGTATTCAGTTTCAATGGCTAGAGGATGTGAATTACATCTTTTATATGACTTTTAATGCTACATTGTGGGTCAATAAGAGTATACCAATGAGTGTTATAGTTTATTTAGGGTACTATGATAGTTTATATTTCATTAGTATGTACCACCAGGTCCTCATCAGTTTTATCATGTTGTGAGAGATGTATGCAATCAAAAATGCATCATGTCTATAAATCAATCCTAGCTTAGAGAAGATAGAGCATACCTACACTTTTGATTGGGGATACATTTGTTAAGTAGGGGCATGAGAAATACAGATATTTTCTAGAACTAATTATGGGATCACTTGTCATAATACACCATGCTAGGAAGGGTTAAAAATCCTACAATCTAACACAATCACATAGCAACCCTAAAAGAGTTTTAAGTTTAATGTTCACTTTATTTTAATAAAAATAAATTAAATTTAATCTAGTGCACACCATATCTTGATGCATAAAGTGGGGGTTAGAAACAAAACAAACTAAACTAAGAATGCATAAAACACATATACTCATGTCAATGTATATGAAATCGTAATGCATGGAATAAAGAAGCACAACTACATTATTTATCTACTCTTACAAAGGATAAATCAAGTTAGGAATAATTACCTTTGAATGCAAACCCACTGATCCTCAATCTCTCCCTTGTCCAAGGTGCTTTCATAAGAGATTATTGTGGTATGTAATGATAACAAAGATAAATCAGCTCTAGGCTACACAACCTATCTATGAATCTAAAATACTTTTCCATAAGATAAGATCCATATCTCCAAATAAAGTATGGACCCCTAAGATTTAATCCTCAAGTAGAGTGGTCAATAAGCATATTATTGATTGCACTTTTTCTTCTTCACTTCTCTTCTTACAAATGATTGGAAATGAACTTGTATATATAGGTAGATATTTCCCTAATCTTCCTAGAAACATTAGTTGTATAGGGTTGACTCAATCAACCCTATATGTTTTTTGGGACAATTCACTAGGTCTAAGATAGGTTCGTCAAAAGGCTAATAAGCCCAAAAAGTGAAAAATACTCCTAGATTATATAAGGTCAACCCAGTTAACCTAGTAAAACCAACTATCCAAAAGGGAATTAAGGCAAGAAAAGTAGGATAAACCATGGCAAATGACTGGAATGGGTAAGGCTAATAAGAATAAGCTTAGGTTAAATGGATTTTATAAGATGAGTGTGTAAATGAAAAGTGGTAAAAGGGACAAAAATTTTAGGAAGCACCAATGGTCTGCCCACCACTTTCCCAGTGCACCCCTTAAGGCATGCACTCATAGAGATTGAAACTTGATGGTTTCTTACAGGATATAAAGTGTCAATAATTGATAAAAGTTTGAAAATATTATGCTTATGCATATGTCACATTCTAATCTCATCACGTGTCACTAAGGAGCAACACAAGATGGTACTTTAGGATAAAACATGATAACACACAACACTGATGCTAAGTAAAGTGCAATAAGTAGAAAATAAGATAAAGAAAATGATATATTTGAAAAACACATACCTTTACTTACCTTAGTGTTGTAGATAAAAATGTAGACTACAAAAAATGTGAAGGCATCCAATGTGAAGAACATTAGGTAAACTTGTAGAAGTTAGTGTAAAAAATAGCCAAATATAAAGAAAAAATTAGAATATATATGATAGTGAACAATATTTTATACATCATCATGAATCCAATGCATTTTACGGTTTGTAAAATAGATGAATAGAAACAAAGATACAGGCAAAAAAGGAATTTGCATAAAAATAATTGAAGAATTTAAATTTTGAAAAGTGTTTTTAAATAGGGGAAAGAGAAGTTATTTGGTTATTTTGACTTATGAAAGAGAGAAACAGAACTCTAGAGACCAGATGAGCTAGGATGGCAAAGAGATGATAGGCTAGATGAGGAGGGGCTCTAGGAGTGGTAGCAGGTGCACTATAGGTATGCAACTATGGATCTTAAGCCCATTTTGAGTATTTTGTTGAATTTAATGTATTTTTAGAAAAATGTAATTTTTAGCATTTTTAGATGTTGAAATGGAACAAAATTAGATTCTATAGGTAGTAAATAGCAAAGTAGGAAATAAGTTTAGAGGAATTAGGAAAAAAATGACAAAAAGGCAATTTTTAAGGAAAATGTAAGGGGTCAGTAGCTAAAAATAACTAGGTTAACCTAGTTAACCTAGTAGGCTAAAAATAGTCAAAATCCACACTGTCAACCCAGTAAGTGTATACCGACCCTGTACATTTTCCAAATTATTGACCTAGTATAGTTTGTCAACTAATCCAAAAAGTCTAGAATGATAATACAGTACTAAGGAGAGGAAAATAAGAGGGTTGACTTATATTTTTAAGTCAACCAAGCTAAATAGGGAAATTTTGGTTAAATTAGTTTGACCAAAAAACTAGAATTATACGTAAATGCATGCTAAACATCAAAATAAGGCTAGAATGGCCTGTTATGACAAAGTAAGGGCAAAAAGGACCAAGTAGGCTAAAATAGGTAATAATGAGTGAATTAAAGAAATTTTAGGCTTATTTTTTATTAAAGTTGTAAAAATAATGTATTTTGACCATACATGACATGGAGGATCTAATACATCTTTTGTTATTTATTGGTTACATGGATGACCCTAGTTTTGGAGATTTATAGATGTGTCCTAGCTACCATATCTATTGGAGCATCTGAACATAGGTGATAGAGATAGGCTAGTAGTTGTAGGCCTAGGAGGGATAGTTAATATGTGTAGGATTCCCCTAAGCTTAGATCTATTAGTCATGTTCTTTGGCTATTGGGAATCATTGACTAATACCTATAGATGGGTGTTGTATGGGTATGTGGTAGAGGTATATATATCATGCTAGATGATGTGCATGCCATCATAGGGCTACTATTGATAGGAATAATAGTGACTATAGGTATTCTAAATAGCCTAGAAGAGAGGAGAGCCTTATCTATGTGGGCTATAGGATTGGATACAATATTAGGAGGTAGGTGAGTTAGAATTTTTGACATATATGCATCATAAATTTTAGATATTTAAAAATATATGATAAGACTTATTACACATCAAGTTTTATGTCACAATTTGGATGACAAGGTACCATTGTTTGTGGCAGCCTTAAGTAGGAGGATTCTAGAGGAGGGCATACTATATGATCTTGGTTCTATAATTTGGTTCCAATTCATAAATGATCTATATGAGTTAATAGTTAGAGGGAAAAAATCTATGATATTGATCATATTATTGACAACTTGGATCTAGGAAAGGTTTCTTATGTATCAATTTGGTTGGGTTGCCCCATGTGGTAGATGATAGGTCACATCAAGTGTGAAGATAGAGAGAGGACCAAGTAGTATGGTCCATGCCTCACATGTTAGTAATTTATACTATGAAGCATGTAGACATAATGTGGTAGACATGTGGAGACATAGAGACTACATGGCCAAGATGGTACATAATTACACCATATATAGAACGGAAAGAAGTTATTAGACACTATACCTGGTGGAAAGAGCCACATTCAATGAAATAAGTGCCAAGATACATGGGCTTAACTCATCTAATGGCATTGATATTCATGCTTAAGCAGTGGGCTTGATATGTGAGAAAGCCATGGGGGAGGAGGGGATTAAGACCACTAGTGATGAGGTTGATGCTCAGACCACATTATGAGTTTCCATGGAATAGGTGAACATGATAGGGAGTAGAGAAAGAGGAGAAGATGCAAAGGTAGTGTCACTAGAGATACCACCACCATCTCCACATCAAGATGAGCTATGACTACTGAGGGCTTGACATCGATGGAGGTAGGAGAGGTAGGAGAAAGTAGAGACTATCACCATCCCTAAAGACCTATCAAGTGAGTTAGAGGAGAGTTGGATGTTAGAGAGACCACTCAGGTGTAGGTTGAGGTGAATGTGAGCCATAATAACTAGATTTGTGCTAAGGAGGCAACCTATAGAGGAGGTGATAGGAGTTTTTGTGGATGGAGAGGCTATGCTAGGCAATAAATAGATAGGTAATAAATATGATTAAATTATTGGTTAAGTTTTTATTTTGAAATATAGACTACAGGTAGATATATATTATGAGATATGAAAGTGATCTAATATCTATTTGGGTGTGATTTTGAAGGCATTACTAAGGATGAGGAAGAGAGATAGGGGTCCCTTATGAGGAAATCACTCCATGACATCCTAGATGAGAATCTACAACCATATGACCCTACTATATTAAAGGAGCCCAATGTACCATCTACCCTAGGTTAGACAAGCTAGATTAGATAAGCAAGGGAGGTAGTGAGGTAGAGATGACTATAAAGGGAGAAGATGTAACCTCTAGTAGAGATGGGTGAAAGTGAGATATGAGAAAGGTATGCCCTAGTAGAGGAGAGAACTACACATCTAGTTATAGTGATGTAGATGACATAAGCACATACTGTAATGTAGATCCAATTGAGTAGGCTCATACAATGACCTATACTGAGTTGCCACAGGCACAAGTGTAAATAACACATCTATAGGGACAAGTAGAGGGATTGAGATCTTAGATGGCCTATTTACAATGTAATATTCAAAGGAGTTAGATTGAGGCCTTAGTAGGTAGCATGGATAAGACATGATATAAATAGGAAGGGGCCTAGCCATAGAGCTGGAACATTATATATAGTTGTATTTATTGTATCAAAACTCATAAGATGTAGATATGGTGTATCATTCAGGCATATTGATGTTGATTGTGTATGTTGTCATTATTATGGTTGTGGTTGTTGATGCTTTAGATATATTTATTTTTAGAACATGTATTTAGCTTTTATTATATGTGTTATAGAAAATATATGAGATGTGGTTTATTTTATATCATTATTTAGAACACATGCATGGTTAAAATGAAATAGATAAAAAGACTTGGTAAAATATAATCAGTCAAAAATGTACTACACACTATTTCAAGTTGGAAACTATGCAATAACAAGAAAATGACTAAGTATAAAGAACAAAGGGATGGAAAAATAAGATGGTAAAAAGGAATGTGTTCTTAAAACCAAAGTGAAATATTTTTTCACCAAATTAAAACAAGTAAAATCATACTAATTCATGTTGGGAAGTATGAAAACAATGAAATAAAATGAAAGGTATGAAAAAGGGAATAAATGGTATAAAAACAAATTAATTAAGTCAATCAATTATGATAAATCATGTTGGGAAGTATAAGAGAAAAAAATTATCAAAATATTGGTCTTAAATTTATTACACTAATTCAAGCTGGGAAGTATGAAAAATTCAAGAAATGATGGAATTATTACATGCACTTAGAAAATAAGAAGATAAAAGAGAAAGATAAATTAAGTAAGCATAAAACATACTAAATCAAGATAGGATGCATGTTAATGATGTGTAACTTCATAATCAATCACATCTTATCTCTTATTTGACACATGTAATTTTGTTTGACTTATATTTATTGGAAACTTTTGTGAGGAATGTCTAGTCTTATCCATGGTTTTACACTATAACTCACAAAGATAACACCATTAGGGTGGACAATTTAGGAAAATTTGGGTAACAAAGGATGTGGGTAATAAGAAAGAAAAATGTGATAATTTGTGAGGATGGCCAGGTCTTATCCATGATCTTATAATGTAACTCAAAAATGAAATCCCAAGGGGAGTGATCAATAAACAAGACAATTTTTATCAATAGGAAATATTTGGGATATATGGAATGAAAAAAAGAGTGTAAAAATAAAGATGTAGACATCTTATGAGAAGACCATAGGAGATAGGAGGCATACTAAGGACATGAGAAGACACTAAGTGACTAGTGACCATCAATATACAAAGGAAACTTGTTCTCTAAAGCTTTTTAGGTAGATAATTTTTCTATTAAGATCAACTCATGAAGGTAGATCAATACAATGGAAATTAAAATGGACCTACCTTCCCTCAACATGTTCCTAATTACTCAACACCCCTTACAGAGTCATCTATCTACTACAAAGATTGGTTACTTGCATGAGAAATTAGGTAGCACTAATTTTTTTTCCTATTCTAATCTACTGGCCTACTGTACCCTAAAGGACCTCATCCCTACCACGAGGCCAATTATGGAGTTTGAGCTTCGACTAGAAGAAGTAGATGTGCTTTGAATCACATCTTTTAGGCTGATTTAACTTTTAAGAATATTTTTCCTTTTATATCATTACCTTTTGTAAAATGATTTGGATTTTAACTTTTTATGGATTTTTAATATTCATCCTCCATATGGATTTGGAATGACCAATCATGAAATATGTAGTGATACACATGAAATGGGATTTAGGCTAAGGCTAAAGGAAGCTAAGTAACCAAAGACAAATACTGACTAGGATACTTAGGATTAATAATGAACTAGCATGTGATCTCAAGTTTCAACCATGTATATGCTTAGTTTGTGAAAAATTAAGAACGTAAAAAGGAGATCCATAGATGGAATGGTAAAAAGAAAGTATAATGAGATGCATTATTTGCTAACTAATCACATGTTAAAATGAGATAAGAACCAAAGAGAATAGGGTTTGTATAACCAAGTCACAATCATAATTATCTATGAAAAATAGAGATAAGAAAGAAAATAATTATGAAAACACAAGAAGATAGTTTTAAGAAAAACTCAAGAAAGGAAGGGAAAGCAATGATAAAGAAAGACAATCATATGTGGATATAAATGATAATATAAACAAGATATAGTATCAAATAGTAAATAATCACCATATAAGAAAAATATGGATTTGACATAGTGTCAAATGATATAATAGATAGATAATAATGAAAATTGGAGAACACATCCAATCATAATATAAATTAAAAGGCACCATGCATGTGCTCATAAGTAATGATAAATCTTCCCACATACATTATCCAAGACATCAAATAAATCTCTATAAATTTGGATACAAACTATTACTAATGTCTCATCAATATTTGCTAAAATTTTAGAAAAGAGTTCTCTTCTAATCTCCCTAACTAAAAATGGAGGAATTCTTGAAGGATCATGCTAAGGAAAACTAGGCAAGGGATGCTTAGGAGAATGCATGGGAGCAGGCTCTATGGGAGATGTAGGAATCACTAGTGGAGAAGGATCCACGGGTGAGGGATTCATGGGTGGAGAAGGATCCATAGGTAAGGGAAGGTTCATAGGTGAAGGAATCATAGGTGGAGGCACATAAGGTGAGGAAGGGACCACAAGATAACATGGATCCACTAGAGGTGGAGACATGGGAGAAGAAGGAGGAACCTTCTTGCAAGAATGACTTACGGAATGAATGGAAGAAGGTATAATAATAGCTACAAGGTGATATTTAATATGTTGTTGAAGTATGTGGAAATGATTAGTGTGATGAGTTCCATATTGGTTACACAAATAATATACCTCACCATACTTAGGTATATATTTAGGTAGAACCTTTAGGGGAGGTGTGGCTTTGTCTGAGATAGAAAAGGAAGGACATAAAGTATTAATATATTATTGAAACTTGTGATAATGGGTAAAATAATGATTATCTATCCCATGAAAGCAATATATATGATTTTGAGTGGTCTTAGGAGAATCACTCATAGAATGAGGTATAATATGATTAGAAGAAACCATAGAACACTCATCAGCCTATTTGGTGGGTAGATCATCCATCGTAGGAAAGGAAAGTAAACCATCACCAAGGAAAGGTGGTGATAGAGGAGGAATGTAACTAGGTTCAATAGAAGGAGAAACAGGATGAGACGTAGGGGTAGTATCAGTAATAGCAAGAGAAGGAATAGGCTCAACTATAGTAGGAGTAAGAATGGACTCAAATATAGTAGGAGGAAAAATGTGTTTTGATAAGGGCTATAATAAGAGAGGAGTGGTATATATATAATTATATTAAGGGTCACACTAATATTAGGAGTAAACTATGGTGATTAGGAAACTTAATAAAATGGTAAGGCCTACTCATAGCACGATCCATGAGTATACTCTTACAAGGCTCCTAAAAAACTAGAGGTGTTGGCACCATCTCTACCCTAAGATAAAGAGGAAAAATACTAAAATTAGTAATTTTAAATGAAGGAAGATGGGAAGATACATGAAAAGACTCAAGTAAAGAATAATGATAATGGATAATCTCAACATCATGGGCCTAGACAAGACTGTCTAAGAGTGGATCATCTAAGGAATAACCATCATCATAATATAAGGTGTGAATATCAATTACATAAGTAGGGATGATATTTTTATGTAAGGAAGTGTGGTGAATATAATTCCAAGTCTTGGTTAAGACTATGGTAATATCATCACAAGGAGGTTTGTGATATTGAAGCTAGAAGGAAGCCGAAAGCTATGAGATGAGATGAGGTGAGAGATTAAAAGTTTTGATATTTAGGTTAATCTCATCAAGTTCATCATCATCATATTCTAAGAGGTTAAGAGTAATTTTCCCATTGATTTTAGGATTTCCATTGTAACCTTAGTTTGAATTAATGGGAGAATTAAGATGTTGTAACTCATGAAAAGGAACACTAGGCAATAGTTCAAGAGTAAGAATCTTGAAGACACCATATTCTTAGAATTGTTTGAAATTTCAAGGGTTAGTATCACATTTAATCCTATAAATTGATCTATTATGAGGTAATTTAATGCATTGGTAGGTGGAAAAGTAACATCTCTCATATGGTGAGTCTACACCTTACCAAGAAAGATGTTATAAGAAAGGGGAAAGTTAAATATCATCACCTTCACATGGATGGTGATATGTGGGATAGTAATGGGAATACATACACAACTTAGAGGGGTAATTTACCTTTTATCATATCCTTGGTAGTGTCATGTGTAGACTTGAGTTTACATTCTGAATATCCAAGGGTCTTAATGAAGCCAAGAGAGGCAACATAAGTGTCATAACCCTCATTAATTAATGCATAATTAACTTGGATATCACTTATTTGAACACTAATGAATAATGTAGGATCATTTTCATGAGTTAGAATCTCATCATGAATCATATATTCTATGGGAACTTTTAAAGAAAGAGAAGTGTCTATAGTTTCATCAACATTGATAGACATCTCTTCACATTGTTGTAATATACTATCCTTAGATCTAGATAAGGTTTCCTCCCATCCTTCTAGGGGAGGATGAAGGAAATTCATATTTAATAATAATTGCATAATGTGGTCTTTATGACATAGAGAAGTCCTCATAAGCTCAAGTAATAGAATATGGGATGAAAGATTAATGAGTTATGTGAGGGATACCACTCATCATAATCCATAAGAAGGTTGTTAGATATAGGTGCATAATGATTAAGGAGGTCCTCAAAAGGAGAATATGAAGTGAATTATATTTTATGTTGATAAGAAGAAGGTTTATAACAAGGTTTTAAATTATGTTGTGATGATGAAGTAATTGGTTCAAGTTAATTTTGAGAATTGGTAAAAGAAGTGTTAGTATAAATTTGAGTATCATTATTGTTAGAAGATGATGGAAGAGTGGTTTAAATAGAAAAATAAGTGTTATCCAAGGGAGATTTAGAAATTATCTCATCAAAAAAAAAAAGTTCATCTTTCCCTAACTCATTTAAATGAGTTGGAGAAGAATCCTAGATAGCATGATATGTTTTAGATGGAGTGTAAATAGGTTGGGAATTGATAAAAGCAACCACCCTTCGTATATTAGTCATGTTAACCACATTCTCTTTGAAATTGGGTTCAAAAATACTTTATACATTATTGGTGGAAGGGGTGGCTTTGTCTTGATTGTCTTGAATAGGTTGATGATTAGGAAGAGGGTCTTTATAGATAGCTAAATGAGCATTTGCTTGATTTAAGGCTTGATTTTTATCATGTGATTTATAATCCTTAAAAGTAATTTCATAATATTTTTGATGCTTTTTAATGATATAATTATGATCAAAATTAATACTAAGATGAAAATACATAGCTAAATTATGAATTTATCTATAGGTATCATGAGAATGACCCCAACTAGTGTGAAACCAATAAAAATTGTTAAGATCATAACAGGATTTCATATGATGGGTAAGTTCAAGATCTTTTGGAAGAGAGAGGCCTAGGTAGATGCTTAAGATATTAAGTTAAGCATAGATATTTATGAACATTAATGTTGTTTGTTAAAGATAAATGATGATTGGTATGTTGTTGAGAAGGAAATATTAGTTTTGATGAAGGGGTAGGAATGACAGCTTGAACATTGTGAATGGTGCCATAAGAATTTATAACACCATCATTTATAGTATTGAGATTTTTATTTTTAAGTAAGAGATGAGGACCCATAGAAGGTTGGGGTGGCTTTAATTGACACATAAAGAAATCTTGTTGTTTATCTTGGTCAATAGCCTCCTTCAATATACATGAAGAGAGAGTGCAGACCCGATATTGAATTTTAGGAAAAAGGGCATTGGTAAAGAGATGGAAAATATTTTCATTGGCCATGTTATGTTCACATTTGTTTGATAATGTTTTCCACCTGTTAATAAAGGCTTGAACAGTTTTGTTTTCAAGTTATTTGTAATTTATGAAGTAGGCCAAAGTTTTTTTTAGGAAGATCACTAGTTTGGAACTCTAGAACTAAAGCATTCACTAAATCCTCTAAACTAGTAATGTAATGAGTTTTAAGTTGGTTTTACCAATCTAAGGAATCACATGTGAAAGTTTTGGCTACGAGTTTGGTCGTAGTAAATGTGTTCAATTTAACCCAATCCTTATAAATATTTACAAATGTTTTAAGATGAAGGGTGGGATCAGTTGATCCATTATAATAAATTATAGGTTTGATACCTCCTATATCAATATTTGTTGGAAATATTATCATTGATGTCAAAGATTTAATATTATTGGTGACAAAGGCCCCATATCATTTAATGTCTTAAGGTGTTTTTAATGTTCATATTTTGGCTAAAGTGTGTTAATATTTTTAAATATTAATGAATATATTTTTCATTAAATAAAGTCAAAAGAGGGCCCATGAAGAATTCAAAGAGTCATGATATAAATATAAAAGAGGGAAAGGATACATTTTTCCATGAAGGGTCACCTTGAGGAATTCAAAGAGTCACCAAGTGAAGACACAATAGGGAATGGTGCATTTTTTCATGAAGAATCACCTTAAGGAATTCAAAGAGTCACCAAATAAAGACAAAAGGGGAAAGGATGAATTTGTTCATGAAGGGTCACTATGTGACTTTTCAAATGAAAGTGTTTGAAGGGTCATGTAAGTTTGGCACCATTTTCCATGTGGATTGAAGGGTCATAAAGGGTGAATGCCAAAGGTCATTTGAAAAGTTATAAAAGGAGGCTTGGGAAGCCATTTGTTATATGAAAGAGAGTGCATAGTTTGTAATTATTTTATATAAGAAAAAATGAGAGAATAGAAAGATATATAGTAGAGTTCTATCATTTTTTGAGAAAGCAACATTGAGAGATAATTGTGTTTAACATAAGAGGGGTTGGTGCTCCTATGGATTGGTGCTCACAAATGGTTGTTATGTTAGTGCTCAATAAAGGGGTTGGTGCTCCTCCAAGTCAGTGGTTGAAAAATTTGTAATTTGAGTTGGTTCTCATTTATATACTTGAGATTATTCTTCATGATTTTTCCCACATTAGGTTTCCACGTAAAAATCTGGTCTCTCTCTCTCTCTCTCTCTTGTGTGGTACATGTTATTGTTTTAGTTTTATTGTATATCTTGAATGTATTGTTAAGTGGAGTTTGATTAAGTAAAAGTTTTATAGGATATATTATATACTGATTCACCCCCCCTTAGTATATCTCATGCTTAAAAATTGGTATCAGAGTAGGTTCTTTTAGAAAAAGTTTAATAGCTTGAAGGTAGATCAGAGAAAGCTCGATGGCTAAATCACATGAAGGTTTTTTTATTAATAAGGTACCTTTATTTGATGGGATAAATTATTCCTTTTTGATCATAAGGATGAGGACTTACTTTATGGCCCTTGGATTTGACATTTGGCAAATAGTGATGGAGGAATACAAAGAGCCATAGACACTTGTGACTACTCATGTGGAAAAGAAGGCAAGTGAAAATAATGCTAAAGCTTTAAATGTTATTTTATGTGGTTTATGTGAATCAAAATTTTTTAAATTTAAGTAATACAAATATGCTCATGAGACTTGGGTAAAGCTTGTGAATATTTACAAAGGTGATGGAAAGGTTCAACAAGCTAAGTTATAGATATTCAAAAGATAGTTTGAGAGTTTGAAAATGGAAGAGGAAGAAAATATAGTAAGTTATCTTTTATGGGTTGATCATACATTTAATTAGATTCAAGGTCTTAGAGAAAACTTAGAAGAATTAGTGGTGGTACAAAAGGTTTTGAGATCTCTACCATTGAGATATTATGCAAAGGTTTCAGAAATTGAGGAGATGAAAGATCTAGCCAAGCTAAAGATGGATGAACTACATGGTGTTCTTATGGAATATGAGATATGAAATGAACAAGAGAAACCCTAAAAGAGGGAAGTTGATTTTAAGACATCAAAGAAATAGAAGGCTAAGATTCAAGAATCAAGTGATAGCTCTAATGATGAGGAAGATAACAATGGATCTTTATTCATCTGCAAGTATAAAAAAGGCACAGGTAAATATCAAAGAATGTTACCATTTAAATGTTTTAAATGTGGTAAGATTATAAATTTTGTAGCTAAGTTCCTAAATAAGAATAATGGTGATAATGAAGAAGGAAATCCTACATAAAAAAATAACTTCAAAGGAAAATTCAAGAAGGGATTCTAGAAGAAGATTTTATATTCTAAAGATCCTAACTCAGTCGAGGTAGTGGAGTTAATGACTCAGATGAAGAAGAGATTCTATTCATGTCCATATATGAAGATACCTTACTAGAAAAATTATAGATGATCAAGAAGAAAAACATGCTGAAGTTGAGGTGAATTTGGAAGGAGAGCTCATTTATGCTTTAGAATAATTAAAAGCTCTTGAGAAGAAGAATCAAAGATTAAAGCTTTAGATCGAGAAAAATGAAAAGGAGTCAAAGGAAATAATTGAAGATCTACAAGCACACATTGAAGAAGTCAAAAATACTAAAGAAGATCTAAAATCTCAATTAAAAAAAGTAAGTGAAAAATGTGAAAAGTATGTTGTTGAAATTGCCTCTTTAAAAGAAGATATCAAGAACACAAATAAAGCAGTTAATGATTTAAAATTTGAGAATGACACTAACATGTTGAATAAGATATTAAAAATTCAAAAATAAATATCAAATAAGATAGGTATCAGATTTGAAAAGAAAAAGAGCTATGTTTAAGCCCTTACAAAAGAGGAAATAAAAAGGGAAGAAGTTATGAATGCATTAGATAGTTTAAACAAAGAAGGATGGAAGGAACAGAGCTATAAAAGACATCTAGGTGAAAGATACACAAATTAGAATAGGTTATATTTTCATTGTTATTATTTTTATTTTAATGGTTTGGTCATAAGAAAATATACTATTGGAAAAGAGCTAATCATTTTAGAAATAAGGAGAAGGAACCTCATGCAAAGTCAAGTAGAAGCCACAACTCTTTTGTTCCTTAATCAGGCTTTGATGAAGAGGCCATAGTGTGTTACAAGTGAAATTATTTTGGACACATAGCCTAGGATTTCAGAAGCGTGTTTGAGTCATTTAAGAAGGACCAAAGTTTCAAATCTTCATTCATCAAGAAGAAAGTTCAGACAAGTTCATGATAGAAGAAACAACTTTAAAAGTCTATGTTAGTCTAGATAGCTTTACATGTAATAAATGAAGAAAAGCCATGGTTTATTGATAGTGGATATTCAAGGCACATGATAGGAGATGAGAGAAATTTCATAACTCTAAATAATATCAATGGTGGTATAGTGAAATTTGGAGACAATACCACTACCAAAATAGCCAAAAAAGGTATATTTAGTTTGGATAATGGTAGAACTAAGATTGAAAATGTTATGTAGGCAGAAGGTCTTAAGCATAATCTATTGAGTGTAAGTCAAATGTGAGATGAAAGGCACACATTAAATTTTTATGCAGAAGGTTGTGAAATTATAATAAAATACTTAGATGTGTTGATTGTGGATGCTAAGAGGATAAACAATAATTTATATATGTTATCAAATATCAAAGGTCAAAAATGTTGTTTGAGTCAGGTTGAGAAAATTTGGTTGTTGCATAAGATATTGGGACACTTAAATTTTGATAATATTTTCAACATCAACAAGAATCTAGTAGTTATAGATCTTCCAAAGAATACAAAGCCCTCAAATACACTTTGTGAACCATGTTAGCATGGGAACAAGGTCAGAAGATGGTTCAATACAAAAGAATACTCGACCACTCAGATGTTAGAGCTTGTTCATACTAATCTATGTGGACCTACCATAACTTAAAGTAATCAAGGTGATAAATAATTCATGTTGCTTATTGATGATTTTACATGTATGACTTGGGTGATATTTTTGAAAAAAAAATCAAAATAATTTAGCCACTTCAAATAAATCAAGGATTCAGTTGAGAATGAAACTAGTTTGAAGATTAAGTGCATGAGATCAGATCAAGGAGGATAATTCATGTCAGATAAGTTTATTGAGTATTTTAAAGATTAGGGGACAAAGAGACATTATTCAATAGTTAGAACTCCATAGAAAAATAGAGTAGTTAAGTAGAAAAATAGAACATTTTAGGAGATGGTGAAGACAATGCTAAATGAATCCAAGATACCAGATAAATATTAGAGAGAGGCAATAGGCACAATAGTACATATCCAAAATAGAGTGTTATTAAGAGTCAATAGTGACAAGACCCCCTTTGAGCTATAGAAATACAAACCACTACTGTTGATTATTTCAAATTTTTTGGTAGTAGGTGCTTCATAAAGAGAATCGATGAAAATTTGGGTAAGTTTGAATCTAAAATATATGAAGGTATATTTCTTGGATATTCTTGAAAAAGTAAAGCTTATAAATGTTATAACAAAAGAACCAAAAATATAGTTAAAAGTACAAGTGTCAGGATAGATGAAGATGTAACACAAAGAGCTAGTGACCTAAAAGACATTTTGAAATCATTGAAGAAAAAGACTTTGAAGAATTAGATGAAGATGAGAAGAAGGAAAAAAAGGTCAATAAGACCCCATCCAAATATATCTATAGAAATCATAATGAGAGTGACATCATTAGGAATAAATGAAGGAGTTCACACTAGAAGGATGATGGTAAGTGAATCTAAGTAAGTTATTTTTTATTTGTTATCCAAAATTCAACCTAGAACTTTTTTAGAAGCTAGACATGATGAGCATTGGGTTAAAGAAATGGATGAAGAATTAAATCAGATAGAAAAGAATGATACTAAAAAATTAGTGCCTAGACCAAAAGTTTAAAATGTGATAGGAAATGGGTATATAGAAAATAAGTTGAATGAAGATGGTGAAGTTACTAGGAATAAAGCAAGGTTAGTATGTAAAGGATAAGCTCAAATTGAGGGTATAGATTTTAAAGAAACTTTTGCACTAGTGGAAAGGGTAGAGGCTATTACAATGTTTCTTGCATATGCCGTGTTTAATAATTTCAAAGTGTTTTAGATGGATGTCAAGTTTGCTTTCTTAAATGGAAATATAGAAAAGGAGGTCTACATTGAGCGTCTTAAGGGATTTCTTCTCTTAAATAATAGTATCCATGTATGTATATTGAAAAAAGCACTATATGATTGAAACAAGCTCCCAGAGCTTGTTATGCAAGGCTTGATAAGTACCTGTAGGATCAAGGTTTCAAGAGAGGTTTTGCTAACAATAATCTCTACATAAAAAAAGAAGGTGAGCATCAATTTATTATTTTGGTATATGTTGATGACATAATATTTGGAGGAAATATTGAAATGATGACAAAATAATTTTTTGATATTATGCAAAAAGAATTTGAGATGTCTATACTTGTAAAATTGTCATTTTTCTTAGGGTTGTAAATATTTCAATCAAATAAAGGAATTTACATATCTTAAAATAAATATGCCAAGGAAATTTTGAAAAAAAATTGTTCCAAGGATTGTGCACTAGTTGGCACACCAATGGGTACGTGTAATAATGTAAGGATGAAGATTCACCTATTACAAATCAATATTTGTATAGATTTATGATTGGTAATCTTTTATATTTGATAGAATTAAGGCTAGACATCATGCATGCAATAGGCATGGTTGCAAGATATTAGGGAACCCTAAAGGAGAGTCATGTTTAATTGGTGGTGAGAATATTTAGATATGTTAAGGGGACATTGGATTATGGATTATGGTATCCCATAGGTAGAGATTTCACTTTGATTGCTTATACAAATTTAGATTTGGTAGGTTGTTTAGATGATTGAAGGAGTACAAGTGGAGGAGATTTCTTCCTTGGTGATAGCTTAGTATCATGGCTAACCAAGAAGCAAAACTTAGTATCACTTTCTACAGTTGAAGCAAAATATAATATAGCAACATTGTGTTACACTCAAGGGCTTTAGATGAAGCAAACTTGAAAAGACATCAAGGTAAAATATGATGAACCTATCTCTATATTTTGTGATAACACAAGTGCTATTAATATTTATAAGAATCCATTGATGCATTTAACAATAAAACATATTCCTAACAGATATCACTTTTTGAGAGAGTAGGTTAAGTTGGAATATATCAGCACTATGGAATAGATTATAGATATTTTCATAAAGGCACTACCAAAAGACACATTTGAGTATCTACAAGAGAAGTTGGGAGTAATTTCTTTTACTTCCTACCATTGAGGATCAACATCAATTGAGGGGGAGCTAAGTTTTAGCTCCAAGATAGACTCTTTACCATTGATGTTAGAGGGGGATAAGTATAAGAAAAGCTACAAAGAATAGGTATAAGATGCTATAGTAAGGAGGAGTTACTATTTATTTTTTTTTGTTTTGATAGTATGGGTAGGTTGGAAGTATATGATTCAAGGTGTGGTAGTTTCAGTTTAAGGTTGCCATCAATGACAAAGGGGGAGATTATTGGAAATATTGTCATTGATGTCAAAGGTCTAACATTATTGGTGAAAAAGGCCCCATAGCATTTAATCTCTTAAGTTTTTTTTAATGTTCATATTTTGTGTAAAGTGTGTTAATATTTATTAAATATTAATGAATTTATTTTTAGTTGCATAAATTCAAAATAAGGCTCATGAAAAATTCAAAGAGTCACAAGATAAAGACCAAAGAGGGAAAGGATGCATTTTTTCATGAAGGGTCACCTTGAAGAATTCAAAAAGTCACCAAGTGAAGATAAAAGAGAGAAGGGCACATTTTTCAATGAAATCACCTTGAGGAATTTGAAGAGTCACCATATAAAGACAAAAGGGGAAAGGATGCATTTGAACATGAAGGGTCACCATGAGACTTTTCAAATGAAAGGATTTTAAGGGTCATATAAGTTTGGCACCATTTTCCATGTGGATTGAAGGGTCATAAAGGGTGAATTATAAAGGTCATTTGGAAAGCCATAAAAGGAGGATTGGGAACCCATTTGTTATATGAAAAAGAATGCATGGTTTGTAATTGTTTTATATAAGAAAAGAGGAGAGAATATAAAGATATATAGTAGAGTTATATCATACATTGTTGAGAAAGCAACATTGAGAGATAGTTGTGTTTTACATAAGAGGGGTTGGTTGTCCTATGGGTTGGTGCTCAAAAATGGTTATTGTGTTGGTGCTCAACAAAGGGGTTGGTGCTCTTCAAATTTTGTGCTTGTGAACTTTATAATTTGCGATGGTGCTCATTTATATACTTGAGATTATTCTCTATGGTTTTTCCCACATTGGGTTTCCATGTAAAAATATGGTCTCTTTCTCTCTCTCTCTCTCTCTCTCTCTCTCTCTCTCTCTCTCTCTCTCTCTCTCGTGTGGTGTATATTATTGTTTTAGTTTTATTACATATCTTGAATGTATGTTTAAGTGGATTTTGATTAAGTAAAAGTTTTATAAGATATATGATATAATGATTCACCCCCCTCAGTATATTCCATGCTTAAAAATATTAGCAATTTGAGTAGTGAGAGGTTCATTTTGGAGATGCTTAATGATTTTGTTGACTAAAGGAGGTTGAGAAATGAAATTGCCTTGAGAATCTTGAAGATAAGTAAGGGGAATATTTTGGTTATGTATTCCCCAAGCTGTTGGTTGAGGATGAGATTGAAAATGAAGAAGGTGATTTTTCATTCTCATCATTTGATTTTTGTTATGAACTTGAAAGGTATTCATTTGATTGAGTGTTTGTAACAATAGTTGATGTGTTTGATTAGAATTATTAGAATCATTACAGTCGATATTAGTGGCTTGGGTACCACTATTGGTGTTGATAGGAGCTTGAGAGTAATTATGAGAATTCAAGGCACTAGTGGAAAAAATTGCTTGTGTAGCAAAATATGGACTATTGAATGGTTGAGAAGAAGAAGCACTAGTATAATGATTACCTTAGGTAGTAAATGATGCACTAGTGGAAGGATTAAGGATAGTGGATCTTATGAGAGGCCCACTAGATGTAGAACCTACCATATTAGTGGTTATACTAGGCATGGATGTGGAAGAAGTTAGAGAAGAAGAGGTCATGGTATGAGAAGGGGTCATAATCAAAGGAAAAGGCTAGGAATCAAAGAAAATGGTACCCCCAAATCTAGTTGAGAGTGTAGGAGTAGGAGAATGAGGATCTTCAACTTGACCACTAATCATAATATTGTAAATGGTAGAAGGATCCTTTCCTCAATGTTGAGGAAATTAGAGATAAAGACGAGCATTTTTGGGGTATACTCTAATTCAGTTTGGTCTTCTAATAAGAAAAATAGATTACACTATAAAGAGGTATTAAGAGGGGTCCCATAGTTCATTGTGTGAGTGGAAATATGAACATTAATAGCATCTAAAAGAGGAGAGCCCTACTCTATATATTTTAGACTCTATGAGGGTTGGAAAAATTTATCATTTTTGTTGATTGCAACTTAGTGTTATCATTAATAGTATTAGGAGGGGTCCCATAGTTCATTGTGTGAGTGGAAATATGAACATTAATAGTATCTAAGAGAGGAGCCCTACTCTATATAGTTTAGACTCTATGAGGGTTGGTAAAATTTATCATTTTTGTTGATTGCAACTTAATGTTGTCATCAAATAGAAAGTCTATGATGAAGGGCAAGAAAAAGATATGAGAAAGCAAGAAAATAGGGAATGATAGAAACTATATAGTGTCAACTAGGTCGACCTAGCATAAAAATAGGGTTTAATAACTATATGAGGTCAACTAGGTCAATCTAGTATAGTTAATAGGGATTAGAAAAAGAGGAGATAAGATCTTTAAACTATATAGGGTTGACTGGGTCAATCCAGTACAATGAACAAAGGCTAGAAAATGTATAGGGTTCACCCAATATAGCATAAATGGAAATTTAGAAACTAATGACAAATTTGTGGATTGAAACAAGACAAATTTTACAAATAATTTGATAAGAAATGATAGAAAGGAAACAAATAGTCAATTGGATTAACATTAGCGTATACAATTAAAACACACAACATAAAATCTTTCACCAATGTTATTTAATGCAATTTTTTGTAATACATAATACAATTGAGTAAAGAACAAGCAATCAACTTAGAAATTAAATAGCTAACTAATTGGTCAACTTGAATGTTAATTAAATTATTAAGATATGATTTTAAATATGATGGGAATTTTTTTATAAGCCCTTAAGAAACTAGAATGACAATCTAAGGATGGTTTCAGGTAGTTTGGGATGAAAGGGACTATATTGGAAATGATATAGGATTGGTTTTGAGGCCTACCCCCTTACTTCACACACCATATTGATAAGGGAATTGGGTGATTAGCTAGAATCTACTATTAACCACACTTTATACTTGATCAGAGTATCAATTTGGCTTCCCCCTTGGTGATGAAATCCAAGTAGGTTGGCCTTGGGTAGATAAATGTTAAAATGCTTGTTTAGATTTTATAATTTGGCCATGTGTGTGTTACATATAAAATAGTGAACTAAAAAATTAATTGAAAACCACCTAATTAAGCTATGTGATCAATTATAAGCATGCAAGCAATAAGAAAAGAAAGTGTGAATTAATTACTAGCATATAAGGTTAATTCCAACTTTGACACAAGCTATGATGTTGATATGGTCAATAATGTATGCATAAAATATAGAATAAGGTCAATATGGTTGAACCTATACTGCAAAAGCAAGGTCTAAAAATGAATAGGGTCAATAGAGTCGACCCAATTATCTAGATATCACACAAAACATAAAAATAGGTTGGTACGGTCGATCCAGTTGATTGTGCAAGGGAATTTTTGAATATTAAAATTTGTAAAAGGAAAGATAGTAGATAAAGAGATAGAGAGATAGAAAGGAACCTTAGTGGATCATAGATGTAGAGAATGAATATTTTTATTCAATAACCTTGGTATATTCTTAAAAATTCTACTAACTTCTAGGTGGATCAAACTTTATAGAAACTTGTTATTAAGTGCCTGAAATATACAAGGTCAACTAGGTTGACTTGATATGTTGAATTAGATGTTTGAGAATATATGGGGTCAACTAGGTTGACCTAATAGTCTAGACTAGATGTCTAAAAATATACAAGATTGATTGAGTTGACCTAGTAGTCTAGACTAGATGTTTGAAAACCTTAAGAACTATATTGGGTTGATAAGATCGATCTAATAGCCTGTATCTAAAAACTTGTGCTTAGAAGTTGGATATTGGGTTGACAAAGTCAATCTAATATGGTAGATATATGATAAAAATAATGATGAAATAATGAAATAAATGAAAATAAGATGAACAAATCCTATAAGGGCTAGTTCATGTGGGGTTCACTAGAATGTATACAATAAAAAATGCATCATATCTATAGATTAATCCTAGTTCAGAGAATATAGAGCATACCTACACTTTTGATTGGGGATGCATTTGTTAAGTGAGGGCATGACCAATATGGGGATCTGATAGATTTGATTATGGGAGCACTTATAATAATACAGCATGCTAATAAGGGTTTGCCTATAGTCTTACATAATCACACAACTCTAAAAGAGTCATAGGTTTAATGTTCACTTTATTCTAATAACAAAAAATTAAATATAATCTAGTGCACACCAAAGCTGGTGGCACAAAGTGGGGGTTATAAACAAAAAAAAAAACTAAGCATGCATAGAAGACATATATTCACATTAATGTATATGAAATCCTAATACATGGAAGAAATAAGCACAACTGTATTATCTATCTTCTCTTACAAAGGAGAAATAAAGTTAGGAATACTTACCTTAAACCTGTTAAGCCTCAATCTCTCCCTTTGCTAAGGTGATTCATAAGAGATTATTGTGGTGTGTAAGGATAAAAAAGACAAATCATCTCTAGGCTACACAACCTATCTATGCATCTAGAAAACTTATCCAAAAGACAAGATCTATATCTCCAAAGAAACTATGGAACCCTAAGATTTATTCCTCAAATAGAATGGTTAATAAGTAGATGTTCATTTCCACTTATTCTTCTCTGCTTCTCTTATTAAAAATGGTAGGAAATGAACTTGTATATATAGGTTGATCTTTCCCTAAATCCTCTCAAAAATTATAGTTGTATAAGGTCAACCTAGTTGACCCTATATGTTTTTAGGGACAATTCACTAGGTCTAAGCTAGGTCGACTGAAAGGCTAACAAACCCAAAAAGTGAAAAATACCCCCAGACTATACATGGTCAACCTAGTTGACCTAGTAAAATTGACTAGCCAAAAGGGAATTAAGGCAATAAAAGGAAGATAAATCAAGGAAAATGATTAAAATGGGTAAGGCTGAGAAGAATAATCTTAAGTTAAATGGTTTTTGAGAGATGAGTGTGTAGATGGCAAGTGGCAAAAGGGACAACAATCTTATGAAGCACCAATGGTCTACCCACCTCTTCCTCGATTCACCCCTAAGGGCATACACTTAGAGATATTGAGACTTGATAGGTTTCATTAAGATATGAATTGTTAATGATTGATAAAAGATTCAAAATATTATGTGTATACAAGAGAGAGGTAACATTAGGGACTGACCCCTAATCAGGCTGAGGCTAGAGTGAGTTTTGGATTGGTACCATAGGTATCCTAGTTGTATGTAGGTGGGCCATCAGATGTAGGAGTGAAAAATGTATATGCACCATGGGAGGTCCATCATTGGCCTCTGATATTGACTACTCTAGTGGGTGGAGATGAGGGATAGGATACAGGAGGTTAGTTGAGATAAGTTCCAGTACAAGATATGATAGTGGATAGGGGAGTAGCAAACGAGGGTAGAGAGGAGGAGGGATAAGAGGAAGGAGAGGAGGATGGACAATTTGAGATGTATGAGATAGAGGAGGGAAAAAAAATTTAGATAGATTATGTGGAGATGGATGTGGATGTAGGCACATATGAGGAGATGGTCAAGGTATATGTGATAGGAGCTATTCAGGGTATACAGGTGATAGGGGATGTAGGCAAGGATAGATCTTTGATACCCATAGTATATATTAAGACTAAAAAATTTATTGATAGATTAAGATAAGATATTAGTGATAGGGAGACTAATCTCATATTTTTACATGTTAGGTTAGACCACCACTCACATCAGTTATCATCATCTCATGAGTAGATTAGTGTAGATTAGACAAATATTTTTAGACTACATGTAGAGATAGATAAGATGCATCAGATATTGGTGCATATCACTTCATATATGGATTATACTATATCATATAGGGATGTTTTATTATAGGGATAAGCATAAAGTATGTCTTAAAGAGATATATCTATAGTAAAGTAGGATTCGACATGGGCTAAGAGGGATAAGGCACATGTATGGATGGGTAGACTACATACTGAGCTAGATGAGGCTCAATAGGTTATGATAGAGAGATTATTACTATATATCTATAATAATAGACTTTAGGCTAAGGATGAGGTTGTTTAATATATGATTTTATATAAGGCAATAATGATGGTGGTAGCTAACAGGTCTACATTTTTTGAGTATAATGCATAAAGGTTAGCTTCTATATCATCTCAATCACAGAGGAATTCAACATCATATAGATTAGTAGAATATCCTCCTCAATAATTTAACATGGGTCCTCCATCTCATCTACCTCCACCACATAATAGGATAGGAAATATTTCTTAGTAGGCATATCTATATGATAGAGCTACTAGAGACAGTCATAGCTAAAATTGACTTCTTTGAGACAATGTTTCACACTTTGATCCATGATATGTACTAATGTTACATGATGTACTCAAATTATATGAGATGTAATTGTACTATCATTTGATGTATATGCTCCATTTTTTTATGTATATGGATATTAGACTTTGATATATGAGATTTATGATATTCAGTCTTATCTCATGTGGTTATTTATTTTGCTTGATTATGTCTCTTGTTCTTTTGATGTATAGATGCTCTATCTATTAGTATTGATGATATTACCATATGTTTCTTAGCATAAATGATTAGATTAGATAGATAGATAGATATGTATTTGATTGATGGCATTGATATGGAAATCATTTTGAAACTTGATTTTTTTATTTTACAAATGATAATATGCATCATATTCTATGAAGGATCATGATAACATTTATTTGTCAAAATGTGTAACAATTTGAATTCAAAATACAAATGTATAAAACTTAAAACAAGATATGGAAAATAAAGATTTAAATGTATAAAATAATTTTCTTAAACCAATTCTAATTCAGATACAACTATTCATAATTCAAAATCATGATATGAATAATCAAGACTTAAGTGTAAAATACAAATGGACACTACCTACATAGTCCTATGGAATTTAGGCTAAATGTAGTTCTCTCAATGATTTGGATTGAAGAAAATTGATGACAAGTTAATAAGATATATTATAAAATAAAAATAGGAATAGGGACTGACAAAATAAGGAGAGTGTATAAGGAACATGCTTGCCAAAATGGCAAGAGATATGCTCACAAAACATTGAGAGCATGGAACAAGGGGTGGCTGAGCTGACCTTGGAGAATGATAAGTATGATCAATAATATGAACATGAATAGTTGAGAAAGAATGGTTAAGCTAAAAAAATGGTGAGATCATGGAATTAACTCAAAAAATAGTAATATCATGGAATTAAATTGAAAAATAGAGAAAGAACATAGAATTAACTTTAAAATGGGGAGTGTTGGACCCCAAATTTTGACTAAGTATTTTGGCTTATGGCATGGAATGAGTATGGCATAGGAAGACCATGGAAAAGAAATAGCATGGTGTGGGAATACCATGGCATGGAAGACAATATCATGGAATACTATATCATGAAAAGACCCAGTCAAAGGATAGGCATAAAAAATAGAGGACCTAGGAGTGAAAGACTCAATATATCAGTAAAATACTTGGGAAGCATGAAGGAAGTAGGAAACATTTGAGGGGATATTCTCAAGGACATAATAGACTTTAATTATACATGAGTTTCACACAAGCCTACATGAAGGAATACCTTTGTAAATAAGGATCCAGCACCAAACAATAATATAGGAGTACAAAGGCCCATGTCCTCAAGGAAAAACAAGTAAATGACTACCATGACTCTCAATCTACTGGAGATCATTAACTAGTCACTAAACTATCATAATTAATATAACAACTTTACTAAGGAAAACAAATATAAATGCCCCTAAGTAGAGATTTAGAATGTTGCTAAACATTACTATTATGTAATGATTGATTGTGGTAATAGCAAAATCATGGAAGTTACTTTAGTTTTGATGTTATAATGCATTTGTTAGTTAAGTCTCAACATTGAGTTATTTGTATTTTTATTATGTAACATGTGATTTGTATTTGACTATAATGAATATAATCTATATTATATAAACTTGCATAATACATACCTTAAATCTCATGTTAGTTATATTCATAATCATGTGTGTTTACATAATTGAAATAAGATCCACACCTATGTATTTCATTTTTTGTGTAGTCAGTAATTGAGATATATGAATAAGTATCAATATATGACAAGTGTGTTACTACAAAACATAACCCATGGGAACTAATTTATGATTAGGTGCTTTGAGTGAGCATGTAAGAGCTCAATTTTGTATGAAATTCTAGTGTGTTAGCTTGTTGATAACTAGACACTTCAACACACTAGGGAAAATTTGATAGAAAAACCCAAAATTATGGTTCTATTATCAGGACTCATAGCGCTTATTGCATAGTAATGGAAAATCACCAAGTGATTATCCCTTGACAATATGGAACAATGGCTTATTAGGGTGTTGGATAGTTTTTTAATTACCTATCTTGAACCAAGATTTTTTGAATATTCATGGTTTTAACAACATATATATATATATATATATATATATATCTCTTTATATGAAACTTTATTTATCAAAGTCCTTATTCATTTTCATGCTTGTCTCTCAGCCTATGCTCAATATTGGTCACAAAATTTTAGGAGGTTAGCTTGGACGATAAAGCATTAGATGGATTTAGCACATTTGGGAACATTGTGGATAAGAGTTGTTATATTTGGTGGAGAGGGCTATTGAATAGATATATATTGGAGTATATTGTAACTATTTTCTCTTGTCCTAAAGAAGTAAAGTTCTAGTTCCTCCAAGAACCACATGGTCAGCATATTAGACATTTTCCACTAGAAGTAAAGTTTTTTATTGATTCTAGACTTGAAACTCTACCTATGAAGGGATAAACCTATCCTTGCATGAGTAATACATTTGGGATGGGAATGTAGGGGTGTTGGTGAAGGATTGTTGGTTCATAATGGTATCTAGTTATCAATAGTTTCAAAAGCGTAAATATGATGAAGCTTGTTGAAGCGTTATAGGTGGAAGCAAAGTAGGAAGGGGATAAGATGACTCAATAAGTTGTGTTAGAATTTGTAGGAAAGTAGAAGAGTATGAGGAGGAATCACAAACTTTTGGATCATGAATAAAACCATTTTTGTCATATGTAGGAGAAACTAGCTAGATAGTGGATACTATAAAATTCAATTTAAACCAACCTAGTTCTCCAACCATAGTGCAATTTCATGTTTTTGAGCAAAATGATATAATTATACATAACTAGGATATAGATAGTGTATATTTAGATATTAAACTCATAATATAACCTATTAATAATTAAGTTTTAACACATAGTGAATTGATACATTATTTTCCTATTCAAAAAAAATTCATGGCCTAACTTGGTATGCCTTGTGGACCTAACATTAGTAGTGGAAAGAGAATTGGGACAAGCATTATAAATCAACTTACTATTGTGCCCAACATCTTAGGTTTTAATTTTACAGGTGTAGGAGGTATACTAGGAGGTAGATGAAGAGGAAGTGGTGGATTTTCACCCCCATGAACATGACTTGGGAGTACTTAATAGCCACCATTACAATTACCTCACCTACCAACTATGTGTTATGAAATGATGTTTCATTTAACTTAATACCAAGGCATGGAGAATGTCATGGATCATGTTCATAAGTGTGAACTCATGTGAAGGGCATATGGTATAACTTCTTTTGAGTGAAAGGAAACATAAGTTTCAACCACACTTTTGAAAATTACACACAAGTGATATAGGAAGTATGACACTCAAAAAGCATTAATTGATTATGACCAGCTCAAGATAACATTTATTCAAGATTTTTATATTCTATAATTTGAGAAACAAAGTATGTTGTAATAAAGGATATAAAACAAGAACTAATCGAGAGTGTATATGGTTATGATGCATGATTCAAAACTCTCTTGTTTAATCTCTCATTTGAGATTAATGTTGCTCAACATTCCCAATGGTTCATGGGAGGATTATTACTTCCCTTTAGATGAATTTTATATCAAATAACCTTTACCATCCTACATCGACACTCGAATAAGTCCTTTTATGGAATCTCAAATAGTTTAAATGGCATCATAATTGGAAAATCTAACTATAAACAATGCTTATAACACTCATAGTAGTCTTTGGTGTATTAACTATGAGTCTAAAGGTCATAATAGAAGTAATTGTCCTCAAAAGAACATCCATGTTGTACTAAAGTATTATTTTGAAATTTGACATGAAGAGAATGATGTATACTCTTATCCTCTATTAAAATAGGCTACACATTCTAAAGTATTTGATTACTACAAGATGTGTGATGCATATACCCATGACACAAATGATTGTCATTTGATTAATGATATACATGAGGAACACATGCATGTTACACATAAAACCTCTATCCAAAAAAATCAAGATAATGGTGGATGTCATGGATGACATCGAGGAAGGGGATGAGGAGGTGGAAATTTTATGCCATGAACATGCTATAAGTGTGGGTCTTTAGATCACTATCAATGAGATTGTCTACTTTATCCAATATGTGTTTTTTGTAAAAAGGAGCACCGATTAGAGGAATGACCTAATTTGTACACATCCATCACAAAAAATATAAATAAAAAAGGTGTTAGTATGATACATATTGAGAAACCACATTGGCAACTATGCTTTGGCACTATGATAGCTCAATAGGTTAATATCACCACATATAGGGGAGGATAGTCTTAGTCTACATGTATTCCACCCATTGAGAGAATCCAACATGAAGAGCCTCATGCACTAAAGTATCATAATGCTCAATAATAGAAAGACATTTACCAAGATAATATGACCTTGGTATAAGAAATAAAAGAGGAAATTAAGTTTCTTAAGGACCGAGAAGTTGCCTAATGTATTGATCTTTAGAAATCCATCGACCCTTAAAATTCAATGTGGGATGACTTCAAAGAAATTTACAAATGCTTGTTATAAGAATATATTATCTCATAGTTGAGTAATTGTCTTAAACATTAGGTGATAATTCTAACTGAATATCATCAATTAAAACATGCTCAACTATAGGATACTCCTTTTCTTCCTAACCATTAAGAAGATAAGTAAATACTGGTAAATGTTACCATGGATGGATAAGTGATCCAAGATGTTTTAGTCAAAATGGAGTTGAGGTCAATGTCCTCACAAAGGATGCATGGCAAAAAATGGCTAGCCTAACATTACAAACATTACCTCACATGTTATTTATGGCCAATAAAACCCATGCTCTACCAATTAGCATTCTTAAAAATTCAACTATCAATATATTTAGGGTACCTTTCAAGGCTTACTTGGAATTTATTAAATTCGTTAAAGATAATGATTTTTTATCCCTAATAGGTCATCCTTGGTGATATGCAAATAATGTTTATTTGAGATTCAAAAAGTAATCTATGAGTTTTGAAAATAATGATCAGCAAGTCATCATCCCATTGGACCAAGCATATGGGCCCTTGTATGTATAACTTATTAGCATAGATGAAGATATTAATCATATCTATAATGTCATAACTAGAGATGGTGAGCATCATAATCTTACTCCTAATGGCATCCTTCAATGGATGGACACACAGTCCCTTTCTGATACTACAAATAATGTTTTTAATTACTGGGCCCAAGGTGACTATGACCTTACTAGAAGAGTGTGTCGTGTCATTGGTAGTTGTGAAGACATTCCATGCCAATACCATAAGCACCATAAATTTTTTTGTCTTATTATCAAAAAAGTCATGTAAGGACCAATTGTAGCTAAGGCACTTGAAAGGCTTGATGAAACTCTATGGTTTCATAATAAAATGGAAGTTTGTGACTTCATATAGTGTATCAAATCCTTTTATGACTTTGATATTGATAGTATATATTTACTAGTTCATGTTTTTGATGGCATGGCCATAATATGGTGGCAAACTCATAATGAGCATATCCTTAATTGGGACTAAGTACACTCTACCTTAAATCACCAATTTCATCATGACAACCACGTCTAGGGTAAAATAATCTATAGTGGATTCCAATCACCAAAACCACACCTATAAGCTTGTGAAACAATGTGGTTAGCTAAAGAATATTTTTTACTAGAGTACCTATGGGTATATGCATTTTATAGAAATTTATGCACTTGGGCCAAATCATGGTATGTTCATTAATAACGAAATTTAGGTACCTATTTATAGTATTTGTTATAAAATAACATGGTCTTGACATTGTATTATTCATCCCCAAAGATGGACTTGTGCCTCAAACTTTAAGTGATGCATTAAGTAGTTGTTACTGATGTCAGTCCTATCGAGGATCAGCTATGACACATAAATGTGTAAGAGAGTAAGTATTGGTTATTTTTAAATAACTATCTAAGAAATATTCCCCCTTAATATAACCTATCCTCCATCAAGCACACCCTGAAGAAATTTGTAAAAGAAATAAAAAACTAGTGTTTCATGTCAATGAAGTTGAAGGGTCCAAACTGCCTAACCCATTGAAAAATATTTTGGATTTCCCCATAACCTATAGTAATTGAACTACTAATTATACTAGTCCTAAAATAGACCACCTATACTTGGAACCTATTCCAACCATCCATCACAACACTGGCATGGAGAAATCACCAAAGATAGCTATTATGGGTAACTACTAGTATGATACTAAGATTTTTAAAGAATTTGAGTTGATAAAAGAGTACCAAGATGTTTTTAAAATTAATTATAGTGAAATGAAATGTGTTCATCCATACTTAGGTGAAATTCATATCAAACTAGCTGAAGGTACTCAACTAGTTAGGAAGCATCCATATCATATGAATATAAATTTATGTGCAAGATGAAAGAGGAAATTGATAGTATGTTGCACATTAGAGTTATAACACAAATTTATGAGTCTAAATGGATCATCCACATGGTAATAATCATAAATAAATATTGGCACATTATAATTCATGTTTATTATTAAACACTTAATGTATCCTGCATTACTAATCCTTTTTTCATGCCTCACACTGAATAAATCCTTGAAGGTGTCATGAGGTGTGAAATTTACACTTTCAAAAATGGTGTTAGTAGTGGTTCCTAAATCATTAGAACATGTTAAGGAATATGATAACTATGATACACTTTGTATGCATATAATAGTCTATTATATAAAGATAGGAATTAGGATGATAAAACCACAGGAAACAATAATTATCCTACATTATTGAAGAATTAAGAACACCTAGTATTCCACAAATAAAAATAGTTCATTTGGATTTAATTAGATAGAAAGTAACCAAAAAATTACATACAATAATTCACGTAAGGAACATAATAATAAATCACATAGCTAACCATACCTAGATAATCTCTATTGATATCTAAAAGTAGAACCTTCTTCTTCTTACAAATGAAAGTATATATAGATGTTTATAGTCTATAACTATTCCTCTTCATCTCATACTTGGAACCAAAAGTGGAGTCTCTTTAGATTTTATCCTACCAAAAGTTATGAAGATATGATAAAATAGACTTATACAATGACAAAATGAGTTCATAATGCATGAATGTAAGACAAATGTCATGTGTAGATTTATAATCTATGTTTTTCTACCAACACTTTCTTGGACTTAAAAGTTTATCTCATCCTGAGACAACATCATAGGATATCCAAGAATGTAAAAGTGACCATAGGCTAAAGAAATGGTGAGACTAGGAAGATTTGTTGTAATCTCTCAAAGCACCATTTCTGATTTTAACCTCCTGCACACTACTTAGTTGCTCTTTGAAGTTTCAACTAAGTAGCATACCAACCTACCACCCTTTTGGGTTTTTAATAGGATGGTATAACTAGGTGTCTACCCTTTATAGGCTTTCAACCAACCTTTCCTTTCTTTTCATACTAAATCATCCCCAAATACAAAATGTTATGCAAAATTTTCAAAAATTATACTTTATGAAGTACTTAAATTGACAATGGTGGCATGGACACAGATGATGATTGACCATAAGAGTCCTTAGACTAGGACTCTGAATCCTTGCATCATGTGATGATATATTAGAGCTTTAAAGATAGCCTATACATAGGTGTATTGACAATATAAACAACTATATTGGTGAAGGGAGTCAAATCTATTTTGTAGGTATTCCAATCTAGCATCACTTATTGGATCAATCACAGAAGGGTACACAATGGAGCATGGAAGCTTATGATATTATTGATATCTACATCATTCATTATTCTCAAGGATTCTTTGGTGTTCACAACCCTTATCTATATCTTTCCACTTAGCTACTCCATCTTATCTACATGTCATTAAGCTTAGAGGCTGATGAAAGAACTACATAAAATCTAACTCTACCAATTAAAAATATTTTCATGCACATTATCTCTATCATTGATTGACTCCTAGAGTGCTCCATCCTTCTCCTCCCTAGTTGTATTGTGACTCACCATGGTTGTTTTGGTTGTGGTAGCCTTTGTAAAGTCTGTTCTAGAATTGGTTGAGTTGTCCAATTTCTACTTCTTATTGATGCACCTAGATGTATCAATACATTCATATAGTGTTTAATAAACACTACTCATTTTTGGATTCCAAGAATGCATTACATGAGTTTTTGGTTATGATATTCTTGAGATCTATGGTGGAGTAACAACCAATCTAAATGAATGTTTCACAAAATGAACATGTAAATGATTATTAGGAGCAACTGTGGTCATAAATATTTGTGAAAATGAAATTAATCTAAACTAAGTCTAATGAATGATGTCCAAAACCTAAAGTCTAACCTTAATCTAGCATGAAGATTTACAATGAAAATCTAAACTACATTGATCTAATAAAAAAGGAGCAAAAGGGAGGGTAGGGCAGAAAGAAGGTGTTTATGATCTTCAATCTAGACATTATGACCAAGCTTAAATTTAATCAAGGCATGCACTAAACTAATATATAACATGCAATTTCATAGGCATATATCCTACTATATATTATGTAAATGTCTAAATAATGGTGATGCAAATAAGAAATAAGGTTCAATTTAAAGGTTTAATTCCATAATAAAATAACTTTTGCACATCTTCAAAAAAGCAAAAGAGAACAAAATGAACCTAAGATATTCAAATCAACCTAGCATAAAAAAATTAACAACTCTACATTAACATGTGCACATTTAGGATCCATAAAAACAATTCAAATTTGAATATCAAACTAGATAACTAAGGAAGCAACCATGATAGAAAACACATAGACAAATATTGGACAAAATTTATAAAATTCCTTGCTTGTACTGATTGCTCCAAGTTTACAAAGTAATTTTGGCTTTAATAACTCCCCCTCCTTTTCCTAAAATGACAAAACTTCCTTTTTATAGGTTGTGAGAGAAACCTATGAGATATTTCAAGTCAACCATTTTCAAATGGAACTCAGACATGTGTCCAAGACAAGATTTCCTTTACGATAAAAACAGAATGAATGATCTTGTTTAACTATGACTCACATAAAGGCCACATTCTCTATAAATTTCACATGCCTTTATAAAGTGTTGACCATTTTTTTCCCAATAGGCCAAAAAAATTGGTCCCTATTTGTCCCTATTTTTCTAGGCCATTTCATTTTCTGATTTTGCATGAATCTGTTCATTTCTACAGACCCTGTAGGTCTAAATCTACAGACTCTACAAGTCTAAATCTATAGACTCTATAGGTTTTGGATTTTTATGGACTCTACAAGTTAGTCCTTTGGTGCATGAAGGATTAGTTCAGAGAGCTCTAGGTTTTACAAGGCTTCTTTAGGCTCTTGTCTAAAGAAAATCAAGAAAAGTTGTCATCTTTAAACCATTGCATGGTTCAACGCTTCGGTTCAATGCTTTGGTTCAATGCTTTGATTCAATGTAGAGTTCAATCAGCAAAGTTCATCAAATGGTTCAATCACTCAATTCACTCAGTTAGTTCATTAGCTTAGTTTAATGCATTGGTTCAAAGCTTGGTTCAATTGGCAAAGTTCATCGGATGGTTCGATCACTCGATTCACTCAGTCAGTTCATCAGCTTGGTTCAAATCTCAAGTTCAATGCCTTGGTTTAATCAGCTAGTTCAATGCTTAGTTCATTTAGCATTAGTTGAAAACACTTGGTTCAATTCATTGGTTCAATTAGTTCAAGTGCAATCGGTAGGTTCATCGACACGCAACTTTAAACTGTTGAACCGATTCAAAGGGTGGTTCAATGGCGTTGGTTCAACCACTTAGTTCAAGTGGCTTCAAGTTCAATGCAAGGTTCATCAGCCTTGGTTCATCAGTCAGTTCAGTGGCATCAGTTCAAGTGGCTTCCAATTTAATTAGATGGTTAATTAGCAAGTTCAAAATCTTAGTTTAATAAGCTTGGCACGTAGCATTGAACTATTAAACTGGTTCAACGAGTTGGTTCAATGGGCTCAACATGTAGTCTTGAACCAATTGAACAATTGAACTAATTTTGGTTCAACAGCTTGGTTCAAGGGTGTATCCCAAAGCCAAGGGTCCAAAAGCCCTTATGGAGGGTAGTTCAGGATCTGAAAGTCCTTGTGGAGGGTAGAGAACATTACAAAGAGTGGCCAATTTCTATGGACTTTTGTCTGCAGAAAAAAATCTTGAAATAAAAGCCTACGAAGTAGAAAAACTATAGAAAAGACCTAATGACTTTTGCCAAGGATGGTGATGTCCCAAAAGCCATAAAATTTAAGGAGATGAACTAGCCATTGGGTGACGGCCCCGTGAACGTCAAATTTAACACAGTGAAATAGCCATTTGCTTTTGAATTAAAAGAGTGCCAACCATGAAAAGAACCCCAGGAACACAACAACCCACCAGAAGATCACCCCTGAGGGCTGAAAGAGTAAGAAGAAGATAAGGAGCAGAAAAGACAAAGTGTCCAAGTGGCAAAGGGAAGGTGAGTTATATCCAGATGAATGGTGTAGCCTATTTTCTCTAGTTGGCATTGATGAGGGGACAAACTGCAGTCTATTTGTAGGAAAGAGGCACAACCATGTTCTTGCATTAATGTTTGAATGCCAAAGTCAATTTTGGTAATTATACAGCATGGTTCTAACATGTCTTTTCTAAAGAATGACATTAGTAACAGTGGTTTCCTCTTCCCAAGGTTTAGAATGCACATGGGCCACTTGTAGAAAAGAGCGCCAAAATCTTTCCCAAGAAGTGCCAAGTTTCTCTTCCTCTTTTTATAAATTGTAAACTTCTCATTTGAAAAGGGGATCGACTCTCAACCTTAAGGCAAAACTCTACCTAAAAATATCTTGGGCTTGTAAGGTAGAGCTATTAGTGAAACACAACATTTTTACCTCCATTCTGAGTTTTGCATCTTTAGTATGTGTCTATGCCTTGATTCTGTGTTGTCATTTTCTTAATGTTATTGCAGAATGATTCTAGCATGTCTGGCGCATTTTGAGTTTCCTTTTATAGGTCTGTCAAAAGTGTCCCTAGAGGAGTATAAGTGAGGTGGATAGGCTACTACAGTGTGTCTCAGAATGCCTCTAGTAGTTATTTCCTCCCTATATCTCCATGGACCCCTGACCCACTGATGCAGAAGGTTTTCTCATGTCAGATGAAGTGTATGGGATCTAGTTCTCAGTGGAAAGTGTATGTTCGAGTAGAGTAGATCACACATTTTCTAGTGTATAACCTTTTTACTTTTTAGGCTTAGGTTCTATTTTCAGCATCTCTCTCTCTCTTTTCATCCCCGCTTTTACACTTGTCTGTTAGCAGTAGGAGAAACTAGGACCTAAATGATACATCAGAGGGAGCTAGCCCTCATCTAGAGACTCTCCCCTCTAGCTTCACTAGTCCCATAGGTGAGAGGGGAGTTTCCATTATTGCATGAAGAAGGCAGGAGCTTGGCCTCCTACTAAGGGTGCAATCTTTTGCATCAATAGTGTTTTTAGCATGCCCGATGGAACCAACTAGGACAAGTTGTGTCCAAAGAGTTGAAGAATTTTGGTGTGTTCTTCAAATGACTAGCCTTTGGAGGCTTTTGCATCAACACCAATGGCAACTCTGAGTTGAATCAGCTGGTTAAGCAGCTTAGTGCCATTAAGAAATCAATTTTATATGTATAATTCCTTTACACAAAATCATCAGTCTTGTTTTCCTTCCTATGACTTTGATCAGACTCAAAAAATTTAGAGAATTGCCTCAAACATCTCTCCTAGTTGTCCAATGATAAGGGAAGTGGCCCTAGAGTTTGAGAAGTAGATGATGGAGATTGACAGACTAGAGGAGTAGTACGGATATCAACAAGAGCTGATGTATAAAGAGGAGTGTTTGTTTATGCAAGCATAGGCCTTGCAATCCATGGAGGAGGAGGTATCAAAATGGAGAAATCCATCTATTCAAGGCAATTAGCCTTATGTGCCCCCTCCTATTCTGAAGAAAGCCCCCTCTTGTACACCAAATCCTTTCTATTAGATAGCACTCACCCACTCCAGCTCATTTGATGCATCTGCTCTCAATCTCGTGCGCCTAGCTTTCTAACATCAAAGGGAATCAGAGTAGCCCCCCCATGGAGATCAATCTTCTCAATTCCTTATATTGCAAATCTTCCATTGGGGGGAATACCGTGAACTAGCACATCTCTCTTGAAGCTGATCCTATTCAACATGATGATGTTGGTGACCTCCAAAGAAGACTCTTTCAAGATAATCTAGCCAAGCAAATTGAAGATTTAGAGGCTAAGATGAGGCTACTTCATGAAAGAGAATTAGAACTTCCAAACCTTATTGAAGAGCCCCAAAACCTTGGAGAAAACACAATTGCTACCTATTTACAGGAGCAAAATTCCAATTTTGAGATCCTGAACTAGGGGAAAATAGTAAAATCATGGGGTAAGAAGGAAGAGAAGCAAGCTTTTTCTCAAAACCTTGAAGAAGATGAGGTTGCTCTTACTCATGATGATGTTGGTGACCTGTAAGAAAGGTTATTCCAAGAGGATCTAGCTAGGAGAATTGCAGAGTTGGAATCTAAAGAGAGATTCCTTAGTTAATGTGTGATGGACGGTTCGGACCCAATGGCACATTCTATGTCTAAACACACCCCATCTACACACTTCCAAGAGAGCTATCAGGCCACACCTGATATTAATGAAGTGGTAGCCAAGTGAAAGGAGGAGAATCATTTGATTCTAGCTCAAGGACTGCCTCCTCTTCCACATGGTTTTCCCACTTCACCCCTTCTCAAGGAAGAACCTATTCTATAAGAGGTGAGTGAGGAGCAGAAGATCCAAGTTGTAGTTTACCAAGGGGCTATCATGAGCAAAAATAAAGGTATAATCATCATGGAGGCTCCTTGTGAAGACCTCATTAGCAATGGAAAAGATGTAGGTCTTGCATACATGCAGATGTTCTGAAAATATGAAGAGGAACATAAGCATGGTAAGCTCTCTCCCCCCTTATTTGATGAACTTCCTTGTTGCTTTGATGAGGAGGATGACTATGTTGAGGAGCCTAAGTTGAAGGAGGATTAGGAGGATACCTTTGAATATCTAGAGATCCTAATCATCGAGGAGGAAAAGGAGAGGCTGGTCTTCCTAGAGGAAGGCCTTGAAGAAGAAAGTTTTGAATAGAGAGGTGATGTTCTGTGGAATGGGCAATCAGTTTTGATTCTATTTCAGACATCACAACTATCACCCTTCTTCAAGAAGGCCAAGAGGAAGTAGAGGATGAATCTGACAGAGTCTACAATGAGGCAGAAGGAAATGGGTCAGACCATGATGCATTGTAGAGCGACTATACAAATCAAAGGCCTTATGGTGATGAGCCAATAGCCATTGATTTCTTAGTGAAGAGCACTAGCATGAAGGACTAACATTCAACAAGCCTCCAGGGACAAGAAGAATACATGTATGTTGGAGGCATGTTCAAATCTAATCCACTCAGATACAAGCCAATCCAGGTGACAGGCATGAGGAGCAGGTCACCAACTCCCTTTTTCTTTTAGCTACTTACCTGGCACCATAAGTCTTCTTGCCAAGAGGGGGACTTAGGATATTTCCCCTTTAATCTAGGAGGGAGGTGAACATTCCTGGTTAGTTGTATATAGTAGTTTGCTTTTAGTTTCTTTCTTACTTTCCCTAAGTGCAGTTTGCACAAGTAGTGTTTTTAGTCTTGTGTGCTTCCCTTTGCATGTGGGGTAAGAATATTCATGTTTTATTCTTGGATCTTTGGGGCTGATGCTAACCTTTCTTCATAGCTACATCTGACTCCATGCCTAATGGACTACAAGGCAACTAGTCTTTAAGCATAGCAGACATGCTTCCCCTGGGAGTCACCAATTTACTGACCATTTTTTGCCCAACAAGCCAAAAAAATTGGTCCCCTTCTATCCCTGTTGTTTTAGGCCATTTCATTTTCTGATTTTGCATGAATCTATTCATTTGTATAGACTCTTTAGAATTTCTACGAACTCTGCAAGTCTAAATCTATGGACTCTACATGTCTAAATCGATGGACTCTACAGGTTTTGGATTTCTATGGACTCTACAGGTTAGTCTTTTGGCACATGAAGGATCAATTTAGAGAGTTCTAGGTTTTACAAGGCTTCTTCGAGCTTTTGTCTAAATAAAATCAAGAAAAGTTGGCATCTTTGAACCATTGAATGGTTCAATGCTTCAGTTTAATGTAGAGTTCAATCGGCAAAGTTCATGGGATGGTTCAATCACTCAGTTCACTCAGTCGGTTCATTCGCTTGGTTCAATGCACTAGTTCAAAGCTTGGTTCAATTGGCAAAGTTCATTAGATGGTTTGATCACTCAGTTCACTCAGTCGGTTCATCAGCATGGTTCAAAGCTCAAGTTCAATGCCTTGGTTCAATTGGCTAGTTCAATGCACTTAGTTCAATTCATTGGTTCAATTAGTTCAAGTGCAATCAGCAAGTTCATCAGTGTGTAGCTTTGAATCATTGAATTAGTTCAAAGGGTGGTTCAATGGCATTGGTTCAACCACTTAGTTTAAGTGGCTTCAAGTTCAATGTAAGGTTCATCAGCCTTGGTTCATCGATCGATTTAGCGACATTAGTTCAAGTGGCTTCCAGTTTAATTGGATGGTTAATTGACAAGTTCAAAAGCTTGGTTCACAACATTGAACCATTGAACTAGTTCAATGAGTTGGTTCAACGAGTTGGTGCAACGGGCTCAACACGCAGTCTTGAACCAATTGAACCATTAAACCAATTTTGGTTCAATAGCTTGGTTCAAGGGTGTGTCCCAAAGCCAAGGGTCCAAAAGCCCTTGTGGAGGGTAGTTCAAGATCTGAAAGCCCTTACAAAGGGTAGAGAATGTTACAAAGAGCGACCAATTCCTGCAGACTTTTGTTCGTAGGAAAAAAGCTTGAAACAAAAGCCTGTGAAGCAAAAAAGCTGAAGAAAAGACCTTATGACTTTTGCTGAGGATGGTGATGTCCTGAAAGCCATCAAATTTAAGGAGATGAACTAGCCATTGGGTGACAGCCGTGTGAACGTCAAATTTAACACAGTGAAATAGCTATTTGTTTTTGAATTAAAAGAGCACCAACCATGAAAAGAACCCAAGGAATGCAGCAACCCACCAAAAGATCACCCTCAAGCTCTAAAAGAGCAAGAAGAAGATAAGGAGTAGAAAAGACAAAGCATCCAAGTGGCAAAGGGAAGGTGTGTTATTACTAGACGAAGGGCACAACCTATTTTCTCTAGTTCACACTGATGAGGGGACAAACTATAGTCTATTTTTAGGAAAGAGGCATGGCCATGTTCTTACATTAATTCTTGAATTCCAAACTCAATTCTAGCAATTGTACAACATGTTTCTAGCAAGCCTTTTCTGAAGAATGACATTAGTAACAATGGTTTCCTCTTCCCAAGGTTTAGAATGCACATGGGCCACTTGCAGAAAAGAGTGCCAAAATCTTTCCCAAGAAGTGCCAAGTTTCTCTTCCTCTTTTTATAAATTGTAAACTTCTCATTCAAGAAGGGGATTGACTCTTAGCCTTAAGGCAAAACTCTGCCCAAAAATCTCTCAGGCTTGTAAGGCAGAGCTGTCAAATTTTACCTTGAATCAAAACACAAAATTTTTACCTCCATTCTGAGTTTTGCATCTTTAGTATGTGTCTATGCCTTGATTCTATGTTTAGTCATTTTTCTAATGCTTTTGCAGAATGATTCTAGCATGTCTGGTGCATTTTGAGTTTCCTTTTATAGGTCTATTAGAAGTGTCCCTAGAGGAGTATAGGTGAAGTGGATAGGCTGTTGCAGTGTGTCTCAGAATGCCTCTAGTAGTTATTTCCTCCCTGTATCTCCATGGACCCCTGACCCACTGATGTAGAAGGTTTTATCATGTTAGATGAAGTGTATGGGAGCCGGTTCTTATGTGGAAAGTGTATGTTTGGGTAGAGTAGATCACACATTTTTTGGTGTATCACCTTTTTACTTTTTAGGCTTAGGTTCTATTTTTAACATCTCTCTCTCTCTCTCTCTCTCTCTCTCTCTCTCTCTCTCTCTCTCTCTCTCTCTCTATCTCTTTTCATCCCTCCCCTTTTTACATTTGTTTGTTAGAAATAGGAGAAACCAGGGCCTAAATGATACATCAGAGGGAGCTAGCCCTCATCTAGAGACTCTCCTCTCTAGCTTTGCTAGTCCCATAGGCAAGAGGGGAGTTTCCATTATTGCATGAAGAAGGTAGGAGCTCGGCCTCCTACCAAGGGTGCAATCTTCTGTGTCAACATAAAGTAATATTCCTTTTCAAAATATTACAAAAGCTTAGTTACCAAAGGAACATTCCTTACCCAACTAACTATATGTTTGATGACACTCTAACTTAAGCTCCAAAAAGATATTTCAATGTGAGTTATCTGTCTATATGGCAATACAACATCATTCTATTTATTAATAATAAAATGTGATCATTTCCCATATGACACATGTCAACATGTCATTGGGTCTAGATCTTTGAAAAGTCCACCTAGGACTCATACCATCAGATCCTCATCTACATGATAGAATATGATCATGCCACTTGGTAACTTTATGGGCTCTCTAATTACCTTATAATTAGACATCATATCTTGAATGCCTTTATTCCATATGGAAGCTTCTCACTTGTTCTAGGACCTTTGAAAAATCACTATTGATCTTGCACCATTGGATTTATTTTCTTGGAGCAATGTGGTTTGTTGATCTCAATCTAAAAAATTAAACACCATTGGTTGCTTGTTATGTTCTTCATAACTATGACACTTATCACTTCTGTATTTATCTTGAGCTTCATCAAGATGTCAATGTTGACCTCACACCATTAGATCATCCTCACCTATATGAATGTGCTCTATTGATTTTGATCGATTAGATCATCTTCCTTAGTCCATGTGCCATTAATCAGAATGTGTATGCAAGGTCATGTACCATCAATCTTTGAAAGATGCTCGAGATTTAATGTGTGGCTTGTGACTATGCCACATGTTATCTCCACATTCATCCTAAAGGCTCTTGAATTTTCAACCTTCATCACGTGTCATTGGATCTTGTCCAGTTGGATCAATGCAATCCATTGTATCTCAATCTAAAGGGTGGAACACTATTAGCTACTCAATATTCTTTCATTGAAATTATGATACTTATTACCTTCTCATTCACTTTGTGGCTCTGTTAAAGTCTTGACTTAACTCACATTGTTAGATTAATCTTGCTTGAATAAATGCATACCATTGATCTTGTGGTTAATAAAAATGTTTAAGTCAGGGTCTAGAAACATATGGAACTTAGGATAAATTCTTAAGACTAAAGTCTTTATTCATGCTAATAAACATGAATTCAAACCTTAGGATTAAATCTTGAGATAATTTAATAACATGACAAAGGGGACCCCATTAATGATAAAAGACATGGCGTAAATCTTTAGCCTAGACTTTCATTGTATTAATAAATGCAATTAAAACTTTAGAATAAGACTTCTTAGGCTAAGATAAAATATAATTAAAGGGACCATGTAATTAGATAGACCATGCTTAATAATAAAATAGGCCAAGGGGTCATAGGACATGAAGGGACCAAGCATGAGATTTTTAGAATAAGGTTTGGTCATGTTGAAAAACATGACTAAACCTTAGGATAAAAATTAAACTAAGCCCATGGAACAAATAATTTTCCCCACGTAAATTTGAATTTAATTCAAGAGGGACCTAGGTTAAAACATTAGACTAGGCTTTATCATGACCTAAAATAGATTCAATTAATTTTTGACAAACCAAAGGCTATTAAAAGATCAATTTAACATTGAAGTACAAAACCCTAAGCATGTTCATTCCCAAATGAGATTCAATTGAACCTACAATATAGAAACATTTTTGATAATTGTTAGCACCATCAAAAGGAGTAAAAACATGATCACTTGAAAATATTCAATTAATCCAAATGGGTGTGGATGATCTTCAAATAAAAAATAATGTGTAAACATGCTAGTGATACTCTAATCAAGTGATTTTTCAATTTTAACGTACAAATTCGCATAATTTGAAACAAGGGTCCCCATTTTTTAGAAATGGGGGTATGTTGACACTTCCAATCCAGCAAGATGTATACAACTTATTGATATTGAAGTAAAGCAACATCAAGCATTCCTTGATGCTCCTCTAATAGACTAATGAGTTTGGAAGCCTTGGTCTTAACATCTTAACCTAATGTTTTGACTATATAGAGTTTTTGTGTTGCATACTAATCCTTTATTAACTCAAATATAACTGTCTTGAGTTTTCACTAGTTAGACATTACTTGGTCACTAATTTCTTGATAGACCAACTCAGGTAAGTATCTTGAGTCATCTTGATGGCTTTATGTAGTTGAGCCTTCAACTTGATATTCTTATCCTTGGATTGATCAATATCCTACTCCAAGGAGGTGACCTTCTATGTAATGGACTCTTAAAATGATGTAGTTCCCTCTAATTATTTATTTTTTTAGAAATATAAAAAAATATAATGATGCTTCCTATTGAATGGGGAATGTTTCCAATGTTCCCATAGTAGCCAAAGGATTGGGTCGAGGCATGGTCATAACTAAAAGTGAGAATATGGTGTACCAAGCACCCACGGGTGGAATTTCCCATAGCCAGACTCCTTCCAAAGGTAAATCTAGTTATTTCACACATGTTATAGTTATGTATTTATCTTATTATTGTTATGGCTACTCTGACCTAACTTATTGTTTTTCAGGCATTTTTTATTATTGTGTTATATCTTATTCTATAGGCTTTAGTTACTGCACAACATCTTCATCTTGTTTTCTTTTGTCTTCCTCTATTTCTTTCCTGGTAAGCTCATCCTTGACATCTATATTTTTGTCTTATTCTTCCCCATAAAGCTTCTACATAGTCTCTTCTTCTTTCTTCTATTCCTCAACTGCATTAAACTTATCTTGTTTGGCCTTGACCTGAGTCCATGCTATTAGTCAACATGTACCTTTGTTGTCCTTTCTTATTTTTCATATACTTGAGCCTATTATTTGCATAGGATTCATCTTATTTTTATTTCTTCTTCTTCATAGTTTCCTTGGCTTATTTTTGTGTGAGAGTAGCATACTCTAGAGACTTCTCTATCTATGCCACTACATCTTGGTGTTACTTATCTTCTTCTACCTTGGCCTTGGTAGTGAGTACAACCTCTTTGTTCTTTTTCTCTTCATCCATCTTCTTCTAGTGTACCTCTTATGTATGCTTCAAATCATTGGCACCTTATTGAAATTTCTTGGACACCTCAATAGCCTTTTATTAGTTATCCTATGTGTCGTGGGCCTTTTACATGGCCTTAACTTCTTCATATTGATGACTTACTTACTGATCTTGTTGTTGTTGGGCCTACTCCTTGTGGTGCTTATTTTCTTCTTATCTAGTTCTTTTCTCTAGTATGTGAGTTGCTTCTTCCTATGAAGCCTATTATTATTTATCTATAGGTTATTCTAGCATGATCTCTTTCACCTCTAGGGTTCATTCTAAAGGTGGTGAATCACTTGGAAGGACCATAAAGCTAGAGACAAATGTTTTTTTCCCCAAAGTAACCATCTTGAATTTTGGTGGTGGTGAAGTCAAAAAAGGATAAGGCTACACTTATTTCACCATGGATGTCCTACTAAATGTGCATTCTTCTAAGGTAAGAAAAAACCTAGCCTTTTGTTGAGTTTTGAGTTGAAACATGAGAGACTCCTATGGACTTTTTGATAGTGGATCAAGTATTTTAATGACTATAAAAGTGGTATAAGGCTATTACTAGAAGATGTCAACCCTTCTCTACATTTTTTTGTCCTTTTCTCACATAGTGTCAACAACAATATATGCAGGGCATGGTGGTAGTTCCAGCCAAAGGTTTGGTGAGACTTTATTATGCACTTGGACCATGCACACTACCTCTTAGAACATGAAATTCTTCTCTTCTTCCCTAATGTATAAGTCACCTAACATATCTACAACCATCACCTAGTAAACCTCCTACTCATCTATTCCCATTTGAGGCAGGTCATAAGATCTTGTAATATAGAGAACCTTAGGGTCATATATATAGGTTGTAGTGCTCCTCATATTTAGCTTTATTGGAAGTTATGGTGGTTATTTTTTGTTAGAGATCTTTCCCTTTCCTTTCTATTATTATGATATTATAGTTTTTAGTTGTTTTTTTACTGAAGGGACTACTCTATTAGGTTGTATGGCTTAGATCAGTGTCTCACACCTAGCTACATATTATTTTTTCTTGGAAACTTTGGCCTATGCCATCACCATGGTAATAAAGTATGGTAGGGGTCTAAATGGTGACCTAGGTAGCTCATGAATGTGAATGAAGATTACATAAGAAATTAAGGTGACAATAACATGTTATCTAAGGTATTGCATGACATCTAGTGACACCCAAGGATGTGTAGTAATCAACTCCAAACAATCCTCCTACCATGTCTTAAATATGCCCTAATATTTTAAGGTGTTATGTTTAGGTGTCTATATTAGGATATAGAATTAATATGATGGCCAATAGTCGTGTTGGGGTGAACCTCTCCTTCTAGGGACTTCCATTGGGTGAAACATAGAAGAAATATGAAAAACTAGTATTTGAGGTCTACTTGGAAGTCATGCAGCACTTTTAAATGTTTGTAAAGAGATCCTATACAAATTATTTAGGCCAATTGAACTACTTATTATGGTGTATCATGTAATGTTCAATGTCTACCACCCCTTTAATAATTTGATTTACAAACTTGGTCGTCTACTAAAATCTCTATGTGATACACTTGACCAAGATGTGCATTGGTTTATCTTGAATTTATTCAATTAGGATTCCTCTAGAGCCTCAACCATCTAAGTATATAACCTCCTAAATGATAGGAGGTATTCTTATCTTATATGGATCAAGATAATCACCTCATGTAATCATGTCCAAAGCTTGGTCCATTGCTTTAGTGTTGATGATTATAGTGGTGTCAAGACCAATGAAAATGTTGTTATCATTATAGCCACTAAGCAAGATTTTTATAATCTCCCTTAAATATTTAAATGTGGGCATACAAACTAAGAGATTGACATATGTATTTTAAAAGATATGTGGGGTTACAAGGGAAAGTAGTTGTACAGTATCAATAGGATATGGTTGAAAGAGTTTCTTCTTTGTGACTTAGAGGTAATCAAACGATTTTGGATAAGTGTATTTTGACTTCCAAAGTATAAGGTTTATGTCCATTGCTTATTTTTTTATCATATGTTATGTTTTTGATGAGCTATGAATGATCCATGATCTCTAAATAGTGAAATTGATTTTTTTTTTTTTTTTTATGCAGTAAAAATTATCTTAGTTCTAAAACTTTAGCTCATAAAATGCTTACAAGAATGAAATGCAAACTTGGTTCACAAAATTATGCCTTTATATATTTTAGGCCTATTTTTTTTTCATAATTTTCACACTGAGCTATCCTTATATATAAATTTAAATTTTGATGTGTAAAATCTTATTCGATCTAGTAATTAAGGTAGCTAGTCATTGGTACATACATTGAGATACACCATTATAATTTGTGTTGTCTACACTGGAGTATGAGTGGATGATGTTTACCACCCACTAATTTGGTGAATATTAGGTCAATTGAACTTTTGAACTAACATTAAATACTTTTGGGTGACTGTTATATGGTTGAGATCTTAGCTGATGTGACTTGAAAATACATTTCCTAGACTTAATTGCTTTCTTTCACTCTAACGAATGTCAATAATGATGTACTTAAATTATTTTATGCATGATTGGCACATGCTATACTTTTTATCCTAGTTCTAACATCTATTATGTTGTCCCTGAAAAGTGATTCCTCATTTGTCAAACAACATAGGACTATTTTGGTCCTACATGGCCAAAATTGTTTTTTCCCCTTTCCAAAAATTTGTTTTGAAACATTAAATTTCATCATTTTCTCAAATTTTTTGGTAAAGGGACTAATAGGTTCAACAACTTCAAAGGCTTCTACAGGTGAGTTTAATTAGAAGGGACTAGTTTCTCACACTAGGACACTTTTAGTTCATCGGTTCAATGCAATAGGTTCAAAGGTTTGAAGACTGCCTCAATTATGAAGAGAAACATGTGTAAAAGAAAGAAGTGGTGGAAGGTGCCATGTGTCCCCTTTGAAAAATCATCAGAAGCCACCACATGTTTGCATCTACACAAGTTCTAAAAATATGTGGACCATGCCACGTGTCCCATTGTGACTCAATAGAATGCGACAAGTGTCGGTGTTCACTTCTCAAAGTTTCTTATAAGATGCAAGGCTTCTTTTGATAAAGCTTATTTCAAATTTCCATGGAGGGAGACAAGTGGCAACTATAGAAGGCCCCAATGTATTCATCTAAGAGTGGTAGAATGTGCCACGTGTCCCTCTGAAGCTTGTCAAAAGCCTCCAAGTGTCAATATCCACAGTCTCTTCCCTTAGCTTAATTATTTCAAGCAAAGACCATGGTGGTCTTGGGGATGAGTGACTAACTAAAGTAGAATGCTCCAAGTGTTTGCATCCACATGACTAACAAATGTATTCAGACCACGCCACATGTCCCTTGTAGAGTTTAATAAAGGTTGACAAGTGTCATCATCTGTGAGAGCCTGACTGAGCCCCAAACATTTCTACAATGTCACAAAGGCCCAAGAAGGTGGATGCTTCCAAGTGTCAACTATGGAAGATGCCACGTGTCCTCACCTATTCCTACAAAAGATGTTGTGTGGCACTTGATCAAAGAGCGAAAGGTGCCACATGTAAAAGGAAATGAAGGGGATGATAGCCTGCTAGAGAGAAAAAGCCTGAAGGGCACTTAGAAGACCCCGAAGGACTAGTTCCCTTTGGGAAAAGTCTGAGCCTCAAAGAGGGCAGAAAATGCTACCAAGTGTCACATGCTAAGGTGCAGTTTCAAATGAAGATTACTAGAGGAAAACCCATCACGTGTCCCAACCAAGTATAGCAAAAGCTACCACGTGTCTGCATCTACACTCCCCTCAGCCTCTAATAGTTTTAAAGCTCATTCCAATAAGCTTATTTCAAAATAGTGGATATCACCATGTGTCCTCACCCACATCATGGCATGATGACAGGCCCATAGACATCAAATTTAAAGTGACCAACTAGCTGTTAACCTTTAATAAGGAAAAGACCCACAAATGCCAAATTAGTTGCATTCAAGTGTCTGTTGATTTTTGTGGACTCAAAAGATGAACCTAGATGCAATCAAAAATCCTAAGGCCAGGATCAAGAGAAGGAAGAGATAGAGAGGGAAACTCATGAGGAGTTATTGCCGGTAGGTGAAGCAGTTCATCAAGTAGATATTTAGGGAGCTGGTAACATTGAGAGCACCATCTACTTGTCCCCTTGGAGGTGAAGATAGAGTAGATAGTTGCATAGCTAAGTAGGTAAATGAATGAGTGATTTAGGCTAAAGAGGAGGCACTAAGAGAGGAATTGGCATGCCACATTTAAGGTAGTTGCCTTGCTCTATCAGGGCCCTTTCTGACAAAACCAAGAATGCATCCAAGGCATTGAGTGCATCGAATAGGTCACTTCATTGGGAGAATTTGCCAAGTCTCTCTGGGCCTTTATATAATGAAAACTCTTTCATTTTTATAAAGAAACCTTTTTTAATTATCAAAAGCAAAACTCTACCTAAATTGAAAGGCATTACTGAGACTTTAAGCTCAAATTGTAACTCATATTATTTTATCTAAATGAGAAAACAAGTTACTTGTAGACTTTGTGCTGTTATAGCTTGCACTATCTTAGGAGATTGTTCATATGTCTATTTCTTAAGAGCTTTCTTGTCCATTTGATTTAACAAGCAGAACTAGTGGAGGTGATCAAGAAAGTGTCCTGAAGCCCAATTGTGGGATGACATTGTGACCCCATAAGCACTTTTAGTGTGTTTGCATTTTCCTTTCCTATGTAAAGAGCCTTGGGACAATGTGGTGCCCCCATTATTATTCATTTTTCTCTCTCAGGTTATTGGTCACTCAGCACCCCCGTTATCAGTTACTTGCTACCTGAAAGATTCTTACTACCTACTGAAGAACACTTCTGAAAGAAGAGAATTACCTTCTATCATTACACCAAGATTTATACTATTTAGGAAGGAATCTGGCTCTTAGCTGAAAGCTATTTCTAAAAGAAGAGAAGCACCTTCCCCATCACCCAGGATTTCTTCCTTGTTTAACAGCATCATCTCTAAAAAAAGAGAGATGGATGGTTCATCCCACCCCTGTGTCTTACTTTTTACATATATATATTGTATATAACCTCCACATATTTAATAAGGAACCTCTGCTTGATGAGAGGAGAGATTTGTCCCCTTGTGACGTAGTAAACCTGCACATTTGGATGACCAATCTCCCTCTACTGTGGTGATAGGAACTATTTTGAATGCTAGTTAGTTGGTCGACAAAATATTCACCCAACAATTTTTGGCAACTCCACTAGGGAAGGACAAGCATTTTGAAGCCTCAAGCTTCAAACTAAAGTGTGACCAATCCTTTTCCAATTTTTTGATTCACAATTTGGCAACCCCATGCTATACCAGAAGCTAAAGAGCTCAAGGTGTTGTTGATCCTGTCTTTGAGTTGGTGTAACAAAGAGATTTTGACTTGCTTTCTCCCCAACCCCAAGTTAACAATCTAGGAGTATCCCTCCTACCCATACCAGAACACCAACATAAGGTAGAGCTACTTTTCTTGCAGTTAGCAGAGCCTTGCCTATCCAAGCTCTACCCAGATTTGTTATCCCTACTTTCAATAATCCTATCATGGCAGCTCAAGGCCCCTGGGGTAACTCTTTTGGCCTACTTAATTTAACTCTACCCCTGCATGAACTTCCATGAAGCTTGAGAAATAATTTCCCCAAATTCTTTAGGGATGGAAAAGTCCATCCTGATGAACACATTGCTGCTTTCAGCATTACCTGTGGTGTGATAGGCATAGAATTTGAGGATGTGGCAATTAGGATTTTCATGGAAACATTACAAGGTACTGCTATAGACTAGTTTTACAACCTACAATCCTAATCAGTAACTAATTGGGACACACTCAAAGCCAAATTTGAGGCTAAATTCAAGCCTCCAAAGGATGCACATGCCTTGTTGGCCTAGCTCACACAAATTAAGAAGGAGCCCCAAGAGCCTATGAGGGATTTCATAACAAAGTTTGATAAGTTGAGGAACCAAATTCTTGTTATTGCTCAGTCGACCCCTAAAAACCTCAAATGTTTCTTCATTAACTCATAACTGCCTAAAGTGAGTTTCTTTCTAAGAAGAGTCAGTCACATAGATCTTGAAGCTGCTCAAGATTTGGCTACCAAAGTTGAAGATGACCTTATCTTAGCATGAAAGATGAGGAGGGACCCAAATAAAGGTAAATCTTCTTCTTCTTCTTTGAAATATTCCCTTTTGCCACCACTGATCCTATGATGTAAAAGCTAGTAAATGAAGTGCTAGCTCTCAGAAGGCAAGTGGCACAAGGAATGTCATCCACTCCTGCATATAGAGATATACCCAGGAGGACATTTTAGAATCAGGTGTACTAGGGCAATGCTGCCAGGAATCAGGGACATCAAAATCACCTTCCTCTTCCACAAAGGAATCTCACCCTCGAAGCACCTCCAACTGACTCAATAGTTGGATATCTTGAAGTTAAATCAAACTTCTCATCCCAGCCTAAGTTGAATCCTGAAGAAGATGCTAATCTCTTCACTATGGAAGAAGAATAATTAGTTCGTGACTCCCATATTGGTTTCCTAAACTTTCAGGATGAACCCAGGAGTAAAGGCAATGTAGTTGAGGGGTCATATGTTGTATTCACCTAGTCTAAGAATCAATCAGCTCAACAAGCTGATAAGGAGAAAGTAGAGGAGCAACTTCATATAGCAATTTCAATTTCTAAGAGGGTATCCACTCTCCCTTTCCAACCAAAAGGGTTGGTGATTGTAAGAAAGGTAAGTACCCTAAATGCCCCTACGCCTTTTACTTCAAACTCGCAGTCTAGTACTTTCCCCCCTAAAACTCAAAAAGATGAGCTCTCATCTTCTGTACCTATTTAATTTCTAGCATTTGACATAATTTATCATATTAAGAGAACCAAGATTCAAATGTCTGAATTTGAATTCCTACAATCCCATCCTAAACAATTAGATAAATTGGTTCAGTATGTTAAAAACCCAAATGTCTCTGTTAAACAAATAGTTCCCAAAGTGACTCATGATCCCCCCAAGGATGCACCCACCAAGAAAAATCTTGTCATTTCCCCTCTTATTGTTCCTAGTAGGAATAAACTTTTTTTTGTCTCATTGTTAATAAATGGATGGCAGTTGCATAATTGCATTATCGACCCTATAGCTTCAGACAATGTCATGCTTGCTAAAGTAGCTGAATCCCTTGATCTCACACTGAGCAAGACATTTGGTAGGTGCTTCTCCATGGAGAAAAAACAAGTGCCATTTTTATAGAAATTATAAAATGCCCAATTTGCCTTTGCTTCTTTTCTAGACAAAAGAATCAAGATGACTGTCTTGGTAGCAGACGTCCCAGCATCATATGGTATCCTTATTGGGTAGAATTTTTGTAGGGATGTTGGTGGTGAATTTAGCATGGATTTATTAGAGGCAAGGATTCTAGTCAAAGGTGTCATGAAGAGGCTACTTCTTGAAAAGGAATCAAAATACGTAGTTACTTAGACCTCAGCACCTGAAGCTCAAATCTTGTTCAAGTCTTCAGGCCTAGGTAACTACTTTCTATCTACATATGAAGTTCATGAGGCGTCTGATGAAACTCCTACAGATAACAACCTGAAAATGCAGTTAGGTGGAACAATAAAAGAATTGGCTAAGCCTAATGCAAGTGTGGAAGAATCCCCTCCTCAGAATAAATAAAACCCCAAGGAAAATCAATATCAAATGAGGTATGGATTCTTGAATTTGATGGTAGCTACTCCTCCACTAGTTCAGGAGGCGGGGTTGTGTTAATATCTCCTCAGAGAGATATTTTTCCTTCATCTTATAAGTTGAAATTTAGCAACACCAATAACATAGCCGATATGAATCTCTATTGCTGGGATTAAGAGCTACTAGGGACAAAGGCATCAAGCTCCTTCATGCCAAAGGAGATGTTGAACTAGTGGTTTGTCAAGTAAGAAACCTATACCAAACCAAGAATGAAAGATTGTGTCATTACCACAATCTAGTCTGGGACCAACTTGAAGACTTTGATGCTTTCACCATCTCTACAATTCCAGAGAATTCTATGACTGGGCTGATGCATTGGCTGTTTCAGCTACTCTCTTAGTCCCCCACCCAGACTTCAAAGGAGATAGGTACATTGTTGAGCTAGTCTTTAGACCAAGCATACCTGATAATGCTAGTTACTGGTAGGTATTTGATAATGACAATCACATCATTGCCTTCTTGGAGCAAAAGGATAGCTTTGAATGGCTGCATTTTGAAGGCAGTAAACCTCAAGAGCGTGAACCAACTCCTGAATCAATTTCAAGCACAGGTGAGGAGTTCTTGAAACTAAAAGGGAATAAAATTCCTAAAGGCCATGTTTCCCTTGAGAAGATATTTGATAAGCATGATAGATTTATCAAATAGTAGCAAATGGATTCAAGCTCCTCCCAAGAGTTTGATCAAGTAAATTTGGGAACCAAGGCAGACCCCAAGATGGTGAACACCGGGAAGTGTTGTACTCTTGAATAAAATTTCAAGTTCACCACTTTGCTTAACGAATACATGGATGTCTTAACATACTCCTATGATGACACGAAACCACTCTGGCCTGATGAAATCTAACACAGCATTCCTCTCAAGGCTGATTCAACACCTTACAAGCAAAAGTCCCAACATTATAATTTGAAAATATCAGGGACTATTTTATCAGAGATTAAAAAATGCTAAATGCCGAGATAATCTTCCCAATCCATAATTCCACTTGGATTGCCAATATAGTGCATGTAAGGAAGAAGAATGGTGAAATTCACCTTTGTGTGGATTTTAGAAATTTGAATCAGGCATCCTTGAAGGATAATTATCCTTTTCCCATCATGGATGAAGTGCTGCAAATAGTGATAGGCTCAGAGATGTTATCAATGTTGGATGGCTTCTTAGGATATAACCAGGTCGAGGTTGGTGAACCAGACCAGCATAAGACTACTTTCACCATACCTTAGGGCACATTTGTGTATAAAAGAATGCCTTTTGGCTTGATAAATGCTAGTGCCACCTTCCAAAGAGCAGTGGACCTTGCTTTCAAGGATGAGATGGGCAAGTTCATCATAGTTTATCTTGATGACTTGACTATCTTCTCTAAGCATCACCCAGATCATGTGAGCCATTTGCATCAAGTGATGGAATGCTGCCACTAGAATGGCATTTCCTTGAATCCCAAGAAGTCAAATTTTGAAGTAATGGAGATAAAAATTCTCAGACACATTGTGTCCAAAAGAGGCATAAATATTGACTTAGATAGAGTCAAATCTATCCAAGAACTTTCCTTGCCCACAAGCAAGAATTTTGTTCACTCTTTCTTTGGGAAAGTAAATTTCTTATGGAGGTTCATCCCTGAGTTTGCTGAGAAGACTAGGCACATTGTAAACATGATGAAAGGAAAAGCCATCTTCAGCTAGACTGAAGAAGGCAAGTCAGCATTTGAAGATGTCACAACTGCCATTGCCCATGCTCTAATTCTGGCCTGCCCAAACTATAGCAAAGAGTTCACTATTTACAGCTATGCTTCAGAACATACACTTGCAATAATTCTAGTTCAACAGAATAAATTAGGTATGGAATCTCCCATTTCCTTCATGAGCTATCATCTCAAAGCTCATGAGCTAAAGTACTCAAATATGGAGAAGCACACTTATTCAGTTGTGAAGGCTGTGAAACATTTTCATTTCTACATCCTCAATTCTCAAGTAACTGCCTTGGTCCATGACACAACAATGAAATCTATACTGACTTAGTAGGAGTTTGGGATGAAAAGAAGCAACTAGGTTACAAAAATCTAGGAGTTTAATCTAATCATCAAGCCAATGAAGCTGGTTCATGGGAAGGGGTTATGCCAACTAATTTTTGATAACAAGCTAGGAGTGATGGAGCATGAAGAGCCAGAAGTGGATAACTCACCTACAGTCCTCTTTGTCTCCACCAAAAATGAGTGGTATTCAGGTATTGCTCATTTCCTTACTTATGGTGAATGTCTTGTAAACTTGTCTTATAAAGAAAAGAGGACCATCAATCTGAAAGCCACTAATTTTATCCTCTGGGACAATGGCTTGTAAAAGAGGCACCTTGATGGAACATTCCTTCACTGTGTGGACAAGGAGAAAAAAGCTGACTTCTAAAGTCCTTCCATAATTCAATCTATGGGGGATAGTTTTTTGCCCTAGTGACTTCCCATAAGATCCTACGAGCCAAGTACTATTGGCCAACTCTCTTTAGAGATGCATATAAGTGGGTCAAGGGATGTGAATTGTGCTAGCAGTTTGTCAGAAGGCCCAAGCTAGCTGCCCTGCCTCTCAAACTAGTGGTCATAGAAGAACCTTTCTAGCAATGGGGAATTAACTTTATTGGTGCTATGAACCCATCATCAAGTCTTTGACATGATTATGTCCTTATAGCAATAGACTACTTCACCAAATGGGTGGAAACAGTTCCAATGAAACATGCTACTTCAAAAGTAGTATGCAATTTCCTCAAAGAAAACATCATGTCTAGGTTTGGGGTCCCAATAAAAATTATCACTGATAATGCTACCTACTTCACTTCCTAGGGGATCACTCAATTCTACTTCCACTATGGAATTACACTCTCCCATTCCTCTGATTACTTTCCACAAGGAAATGGATAGGCTGAGTCAAGCGATAAAAACCTAGTGACTATCATCAAGAAGCTAGTGGAAGACAAACAAAGGACTTGGCATAAGGCATTGGTTGATGCTCTATGGGTAGACAAAATTACACCAAAGAGAGAAATTGGTATGTCTTCCTTCCAAATTATTTATGGTCTAAATGTTGAGATACCAATCACCTTGGAATTTCTAGCATTGAAATTGGTGAGGGCGATTGAAGGTCAAATGTATGAGAACTCACTTGAGAAGAGGATCATGTGCCTTGCTAAGCTGAATGAGTAGAGAAATGTAGTGGTGGGAAGAATTGCCAGCCATCAAAGTCTGGTGAAGAAGCTCTTTGACTAGAAAGCAAAGAATCATGATTTCCATATTGCAGATCAAGTCCTACTATGGGACAAGAGAAGAGAACCAAAGGGGATGCACAAAAAGTTTGATTCCCTATGGAGGGGCCCTTTTACTATTCATTAGTTTAATGGAAAAAATAGTTTCTTGTTGAAATATCAAGATGGCACTCTCTTTTCTCTACCTCATAATGGGCAACATCTGAAGCACTACAACTCTTGAAGTATTAGATGGGTTCCCCTATACATATGTATATATGTATAGTCTGTGGTTCTATTTTGTTTTCATTTTTTGGAGCCTTTTTTTTTTGGTAGCATGACTCCATAGCCTAATGGCACACTTTAAGGCACTGGAGATTCTAGTTTCTACTCCCCTTAGCTATTTTGAGTTGTCATCTAAAGGAAGTTTCCCAACAAGAGCCAGTTGTTGTCCCTGAAAAGTGATTCCTCATTTTTCAGACAACATAGGACTATTTTGGTCCTGCATGGCCAAAATTATTTTTTCCCTTTTCCAATTTTTTTTCTAAAACATTCAATTTCATCATTTTCTCAAACTTTTTGGTAAAGGGATTAATAAGTTTAACAAGTTCAAAGGCTTCTACGAGCAAGTTCAATCAGAAGGGACTAGTCTCTCACACTTGAACACTTTTGGTTCATTAGTTCAACACAATGGGTTCAAAGGTTTGAAGACTACCTTAGTTATGAATAGAAATGTGTGCAAAAGAAAGAAGTGGTAGAAGGTGCCATGTGTCCCCTTTGAAAAATCATTAGAAGCCACCACGTGTTTGCATTCGAGCAAGTGCTAGAAATATGTGAACCATGCCACGTGTCTCATTGTGACTCAGTGGAATGTGACAAGTGTCAGATTTCACTTCTCAAAGTTTCTTATAAGCTTTAAGGCTTCTTTTAATAAATCTTCTTTTAGATTTCCATGGAGGGTGACAAGTGGCAACTGCAAAAGGCCCCAATGTATTCATCTAAGAGTGGTGGAGCATGCCACGTGTCCCTCTAAAGCTTATCAAAAGCCTCCAAGTGTCAATATCCACAGTCTCTTCCCTTAGCTTCATTATTTCAATCAAAGATCATGGTGGTCCTAATGATGACTAACTAACTAAAGTAGAATGCTCTAAGTGTATGCATTCGTATGACTAACAAATGTATTCAGACCATGTCACGTGTCCCTTACAGAGTTCAGTGGAGGCTAACAAGCATCATCATCTATGAGAGCCCAACTGAGCCCCAAACATTTTTATAATGTCATAAAGGCTTGAGAAGCTAGATGCTTCTAAGTGTCAACTATGGAAGATGCCATGTGTCCTCGCCTGTTCCTATGGAATATGCCATGTGGCACTTGTTCAAAGAGCGAAAGGTGCCACGTGTCAAAGGAAATGAAGGGGATGATATCCCAATGGAGAGAAAAAGCCCAAGGCCACTTAGAAGACCCTGAAGGACTAGTTCCCTTTAGGAAAGGTCTGAGCCTTAAAGAGAGTGGCAGATGCTGCCAAGTGTCACATGTTAAGGCATAGTTTCAAATGAAGCTTCTTAGAGTGGAACCCACCATGTGTCCTAACCAAGTGTAGTATAAGCTACCACATGTCTGCATTCATGCTCCCCTCAGCCTCTAACAGTTTTAAAGCTTAATCTAATAAGCTTATTTCAAAATAGTGGATGTCGCCACATGTCCTCACCTACATCATAGCATGATGACAAGCCTATGGACATTGAATTTAAAGTGACTAGCTAATTGTTAACCTTTAATAAGGAAAAGACCTACAAATGTCAAATCAACTACATTTAAGTGTCTGTTGATTTTTGTGGACTCAAAATATGAACCCAGATGCATTCAAAAAGCTTAAGGCTAGGATCAAGAAAAGGAAGAGACAGAAAGGGAAACTCAGTAGGAGTTATTATCGATAGGTGAAGCAGTTTGCTGAGTAGATATTTAGGGAGCTGGTAACATTAAGAGCATTATCTACTTGTCCCCTTGGAGGTGAAGACAGAGTAGATAGTTGTGCGACTAAGCAGGTGAATGAATGAGTGATTCAAGCTAAGGAGGCACTAAGAGAGGAATCAACATGCCACATTTAAGGTAGCCGCCCTGCTCTAGTAGGGCCCTTCCTGAAAAAACTAAGAATGCATCCAAGGCATTGAGTGCATTGAATAGGTCACTTCATTGGGAGAAAGTGCCATGTCTCTTTAAGCCTCTATATAATGAAAACTCTTTCATTGTTACAAAAATACCTTTTTTGATTATCAAAAGCAAAACTCTACCCAAATTGAAAGGCATTACTGAGACTTTGAGCTCAAATTGTAATTCATATTATTTTATCTGAATAATAAAACAAGTTACTTGCAGACTTCATGCTGTTATAGCTTATGCTATCTTAGGAGATTGTTCGTATGTCTATTTCTTAGGAGCTTTCTTGTCCATTTGATTTAACAAGTAGAATTAGTGGAGGTGATCAAGAAGGTGTCCTAAAGGCCAACTATGGGATGACATTTCCTTTCCTATTTAAAGAGCCTTGGGATGATGTGGTGCCCCCATTGTTCTTAATTTTTTTCTCTCAGGTTGTTGGTCACTCAGCACCCCCGTTACTGGTTACTTACTACCTAAAAGATTCCTGCTACCTACTAAAGAACACTTCTAAAAGAAGAGAAGTCCCTTCTATCATTGCACCAAGATTTCTACTATTTAGGAAGGAATCTAACTCTTGGTTGAAAGTTGCTTCTAAAAGAAGAGAAGCACCTTCCCCATCACCTACGATTTCTTCCTTGTTTATTAGCATCATCTCTAAAAAAAGAGAGATGGATGGTTCATCCCACCCTTGTGTCTTAATTTCTACATATATATATATATATATATATATATATATATATAACCTCCATATATTTAATAGGGAACCTCCCCTTGATGAGAGGAGAGATTTTTCTCCTTGTGATGCAGTAAACCTACACATCTAGATGACCAATCTCCCTATGTTGTGGTGATAGGAACTATTTTGAATGCCAGTTAGTTGGTCGACAAAATATTCACCCAACATATTAAAGAGATCATATACAAACACACACACACACACATAGAAAAAACACACAAGAAAACATATAGAAATAGGAAATCCTAATCTACTTGGTACTACTCATCACCCACACATGTGGCAAAAAGAGATCAAATAAGACTATTGGTTGTAGGGATTAACCCCACATCCATTCACCCATCCTAGTAATATGGTTCCCTTTATATCTCTAAAAACAATGGTTACTTTTTATTATATTTTGTGTATAATATAAGGTTTTAATTTACTAAGAAATGCTCTAAAGTGAAAATCATTTAACAAAACTTGTTGATCTTTATAAAATTCCTTATGTCATAGGTTCTTATTGTGCCACATTTTCTATCTTTACTTATGAACTTCATGTATCTAGGATTCTCTATGTTGATACTCATCCATCCTATTCAATTAGAGAAGCCTATTTATGAGAGGCTAATGATCCCCTAGTCTCATAACCATTGTAATTCATAGCCTAGGTACTAAGTATTCCATCGACATTACTAATTTAAGCCCATAAAATACCTAAAATGGAGTAAAACTTGTAGCCCTTTTATAGTGTGTTTGATAGGCCCAACTAATTATAAGAATACGATATTCCCAATCATTCCTTTTGACATCACATATCTTTGTCAATAACTTGCCCAATACTTTAGTATAAGAATCAGCTTGGTCATTAACTTGTGGATGGTATGTGGTAATTTTATGATAAGAAATCATGAATTATTTAGTAAGATCTTTGATATTATTATTTAATAAGCGTGTCCCTTGATCACTAATGATATTAATGGGGCATCCAAACCTTGTGATGATATTCTCATAAATAAACTTTGCTACATCCTTTGCCTCAGAGTTGGGTGTCGCAGTAGCTTTAGCCCATTTTGTAAAATATTTTGTTGCATTGATAATATATCATGCTTTATTGCATTTTATTAGAGGATTAATCAATCCTACAAAATTGACGCCCCACTATTCAAAAGTTTATTTAGATAAAAAATACTATAAGGGTATTTCATCCTTCTAGAGTGGCTTACCCATTCATTGACATACGTCACTATGCTATGATATTCTATGTGCATATTGAAAAAGGTTTATCCACTATAACCCACTCTATAGTGATTTCCTTGTAGTATATTCTCTATAAAAATGACCTTTTACTATTCCTTGGTGTGCTTCTTAATACTTCATCCTTCCCAAATGATACAAAATCCTATTTATTATAGTATATGACAAGTCTCTGGTGACAAATTACTTATTGTCTCTTTCTCGGTAGTACATAGGGAATACTCCTTATTATAGGAAATTATCAATGTCTTCAAAAAATTTAGGTATCATAAAATCTCAAAATTGATGAGCATTAGGAGAATATTCCTCTATTTCTTCTAGTTATTCTCCATTTATGATGCAATTGATATGATCCAGCCTAAAATTTTCTCTACCTAGTTTGGCATTGATGTGAAATTGAAATTCTTTAAATAACATCAACCATCTTGAAATACATCCACAAAGCATAGGCTTGTTAACCAGGTAGTGTATAACTTGATAATCCATAAAAACTTCAAATGGTATTACAAGAAGATAATGCCAAAATTTATATAGTGTGAACACTATATGTAGTGATTCTCTTTCAGTTATTTTGTAATTCCTCTCTATGTTAGATAAATTTTGGATTGTAAAATTAATGGGGTGGTATAATCTACCTTCTCTTGAGTGCACAAGCACAACACCGACTATGATACCAAAATCATCAACATACACATGAAAGGGCTTACTCCAATCTAGAAAGATGAGGATATGCATAATGACCAATCTGAAGTTCAATTCTATGAAAGTTTATTGACACTCAAAAGTCCAGATAAACTTCATACCTTTGTAAAAAAAGTATTTCAATAAACTTTTGATAGTACCCCATATGGCCAAAAAAGGATCACACTTCCATGGAGATGACTAGTGGAGTCATACTAAAAATGACTACAATTTTGGCTTGCTTTACCAAGTTCCCTTCACTACACACTACGTGACCTAACATGACACTAAAAGGTGTAAAGAATAAGATTTTTTTCAAATTCAAGGCAATGCATTGAGATCGATAGCAATCTAACATGAGGCACAATTTGAAAAAGTGTTATTTAAATAAAGAGAAGACTTACTAATCATATATACATACTTACAAGAAGTCATGAATGAAATCTTGAAACGTAGTCATCATTGCTCTAGAAAAAACTACAAGTGCATTTTTGAGACCAAAAGGCATTACCTTGTATGCAAAGGATCCCCATTCTATGGTAAAATTAGTTTTAGTTATCTCTTATTTTGTGATGGATATTTGATTATATCCACTAAATCCATTTGTGAAAGAGTATACTTCATGACATGTGATGGATTCCAAAACTTCATTCATGAAGGGAATCATAAATGGATCATTCACACATGCATCATTCAAAATTTGGTTGTCACGATATACTTTGATCTCCCCTATTTATTTAGGCTACACTACCATGGGACTAACTCAATATGCCTTCTTTATGGGATAGATTATACCTATGTCTTGCATTTTCTCTAGTTCATCTTTCACTTTCAACTTCATGTTTGGATTTAACTTATATGGTCATTTATTTATGCGCCATGTGTACTCCTTGAGTTTGATATGCATTTTCCCTAGGGATGGATCTACTCCTCTCACCTCTAAAATTTTTATGGGAAACACATCCTGATAATCCCATAGGAATTTCATATATTATAAAACTATTAATTCAATCTAGTAATCTATGTGCTAGTTTAGGAATCTCCTTGATTTTGATGTTTTTCACATGCTTGTTAATAATTTTATGATAAATTTTGCATTTTTCCTTAGAAATAGAGTCTTGTAGAATTATTTTCCCTTATTATTTTGGAATATATATAATGTGCATCTTTTATTCTTTAGTGGGTTCTGTGATTGGGGTTTTTAATGATTCTATAGGTTGTTCAAGTTTAAATAAATTAGTTAGATTGATATCACCATCAATATCTAAATATTCAATTTCCTCCTCTTCATCTTGTATTTAGTGGCATAGTTTCATAGGAGATTGTTCTTCCACCTTAGTAGCTTTATATATTTTTAATGTTGTTTCTAGATCATAAGCTACATTCCTCAATGTAGTAGACTCTATCATAGTGCTTAAATTTTCTATGCACCCATGGCATAGGAAATGTTTGATTTTCATTAGTGTATTATGAACCAAAAGATTCTCATCTTCAAACAAAAAAGTTTGTATAAAGTTTCTCTACACATACACCTAATGCTTTATTTCCATCATGTGTTCTTGATGCATATACTAGGCTGGTGGTAAAAGGGAAAGTGTATAATGAAAGATATGAACCTAGTAATTAGGTGTCATACATTCTTTAGTCTAGACCTCAACACATTTATGGATATGAATTTTAGGGCACTCATCTTCTTGAAAGTAAGACCAATTACTTCTAATGACCTATGGTAGTTGAAACTTGGTAATCATCATTTTGAGTGCATCATCCCAATTAGGTTTATCATCTCTATGAATTATCTACCATGTCATTGCAACTCCCTTTAAAGCATAATTCAAGGCACTAACTTGCTAAATGATTATAAGCATATGAACTTGTAAGCATAAAATGAATTGATTGATGTCTTCAGTTTCATATTATGAAGGAAGTTGTCTTTCCATGGTGAAGACCATTATCATAGGCTAAAGTTCATGTCACTATGAGCCCAATTGAGTAGATGCATAACTCAGTCTCCACTAATAGATGAATCTATTTCCCAAGGAAAAGTATCTTCTTTATTCAGCTCTATATAATCTTACATATGATCATTTGATTAATAGAGAATCAAATTTAGAGTGATTATGGGATTTAGCATATATGGATACATAATCATCTATGATAAATTGAGGTGCCATTGACTAAGTAACTACTATTTTGTGCTTCCATTGTTCAGATGTCTTCAACTTTTAAGTGAGTAAAGACTTCACCTAAGGTTTAATATGCTCATACAAGAAATTACACTGGGCTGCACATAGATATTCAAGTTTTCCTCAAAGTTTACCTTAATCCAACTAATTTCTTGTGTGACATAAGGAGAGTTTGGTTTAGCCATAATGATGTAGGTTTTGTGAAACTTATGTAAAGGAATGACTACAATATTATCTCCCTAATGTGCTTCTAACTAAATTAATATAGTATTAATAGTCATCTAACCATTATATACCCATTTCTTGCTAATCAATATAGGGTAATGAGTTATTATTCTCTTCATATAGATAACTTAAAATTCACCTCACATGCTCAATTCTATGAATTTGATCTCAACATATTTTATTCTACCAATGGGTTAAACTCTTCCATAGTCTACTAAACTTAGAGTCACTGGGCTATAAATTATAACTGGCCATCCAATTGCCTCCCATGTAGACTTGGGGATCATGTTAATTATCTTACTAAAAACAAAGATAGCATTTGTAATTTCATATCCTACAACTTAAATGTTGATTCATGCATCTACATCCCATGGCTTCTTTGATTTTTACATACCAAACAATTTTTTTATATTCGGTTGTCCTCAATGTGCACACTTCAATAGATTATGTAGCAATTTTTTGATGGTATGATAAATGTCTTGATTACATAGTGTACTTAGCAGCTTTAATAAATCTATTAGCATAATAACAAGTCCATCCTAGCATATAATGCATACAATCTGACCATATTTTTGGGCATCTATTGCTATAGCATCTCCTTTAGTAGTGTCTTGGTGTTGAATGTTTTTCAACATCTATGAAACTTCATACATGAACCCATTTTATATAGTTGGATCCAAGTATTTGTCTTATTTCACTTTTTGGATTTCCTAGTTCTAAGGAATTTTGAGAGGAGGCAATCCTCTCTATGCATGCTAGTGTCTTATAACAACATTCAAAAATGCATCCTCTTTAGGCTACACATTCACCATGTTAACACTCCTTATGGCCTTTTCCTTTATTTGATTTTCCAATATAAGATAGTCTTCTATCTTTTATTTCTCATATACCCTACAATATACATAGTAAGATTATCTTTGGGGATTTAAAGGGAAATTGCATTACACATGATTATACTCTCCACACAAGTAACATTTTAAATGAGGTCATTGGTAATTATTTCCTCTACCACCTTTTTAAACTCTAGTGTATCCTCCCCTTGATCCTCTTCTATTTAACTGATACCCTCCTCTATACCCTCCTTATTACTATGTTATGTTTTAATGCTAATGTTGCTGGGAATTATCTCCAATCTTAAATTGTTATTGTGCAATTGGTAAGGTCTAACTAGTTTACTACTACTACATAATTATCGATTCCAAAGTGTTACATACTGGTATTGTAATGATGGTGGTGTCTAACTTAGTGAAGGCAGGGTCCATCCAATTAGACCTTGAGGTGGGTATTCAGGAAAATTAGGAATCTATTATGGACCTACTTGGTTCACACAACCCTTATTGATCTCTATTCCTAGAATCATCTACTTTATTGACGACACTTATTATGTAGTGATGGAAAAGACATTCTTTTTGATATCTTCTTTGAGCTCTTGCAAAGCTCTACAATTATTTTCATCATGATTGTGTGATTTACAAAAATTACAATACAATATCTATGCGATTTCGACATACTATTGCATAAGATGGAAGTGCATTTTTGTATCCCTTACTACTTTAAATATTTCACATTACTCTATCTTAATCTTAGGACAATAATTTATGTGGTGTCTTTCTATCCCACATTAAATGTACCATAGATTTAGATTAAGTTTATCTACTTCATGATATTATTCCATCCTCTTCATAAAATATTACAATGTATTTTAAATCTTAGAACCCATTATGGGAGCTTTCCCATAATATTTAATTTTCTCCACCAAAAGAGCAATAGCTCTAGCATCTACCTTAGTATCATATTAGATCTGCACTATAGTAAACCTAATCCTAGAACACAATCCTTCGACGAACCATAAAAATTTATATTTATCTACTAAGGCAAATTCTACCCTATTCATAATATTTGAGAACTTAAGATCATAATCATAGATTGATTCTCCTAACTTCTACCTAATCTCCTTTAGGTCTTAAATAGTTTGACTTGTACATTTCTTTATTTTGAATTTTATGATGAGCCAGTCCTTATCCTGATGTAGATTTGCATAAGTGATTTATCTATGATACATAAACTCAAGTGTTCATACATTTAGTTCCCCTATTAATTCATACTTATTTATAGCCTCATTGATAATACCCTTAGCTTGTCATCTCATTTCACATGTTAGTAAGTACTACTTAGGGTCTATAGACCCATCATATGCCACCAAGTTGATGAGTACTCTTACAACACCCATATTATAAATTAGTGTTGAAAGGATTTTTTTGGTAGCTATTATAGTATAAGGTTGAATTTTTTGTGATCTTGCTCATGCACTATGAATATTTACTTGTGCGCTGGGAGAGTTAATCTGTGCATTATATTTTTTTGTGTACCCTACTTTTATCTACTTGGTTTCAATAATCCTATGGACTTTAAAGCCTTATGAATTTATTTTATTTTAATTTTAGTACCCCAGTCATGCACTTGTTCTAAAAATGGACCTTCCTAACTACTAACTATATATTCTTCTAGTTGAAAACTTAGGATGTGTGCTCTTTCATTGAATCATTCCTTCATTCAACTTCTTCTTCTTTTAATATTATACCTATGATTAATTTATTAATTTGTTTCTATTAATTCACTTAATAATTCATGTCTTTTTTATAATAATACCCATTCTTGTAACTAGACACTATATATATCATCTAATTTATCTACCTCCACAGTATTCTTACCTTCATCTTCAAACATCTCTTCTTCCTCTCGTTCTTCATCACTTCTTTTTTTGTCAGCATTCATGTTCTTATTTCATCTCATATTTATTTGTCCTTATTTTTTCATATCTTTATTACCGTTCATCATATCTTCCTACTAGTTCATCTATTTTACTACTACTCTTAACTCTAATCGTATCTACCTGGATATCTTCCTACTAGTTCTAAATCTAGATTCTTATTTTGCCTCTTCTTCCCTTATGTCTCCATTATATATTCAAGTTTAAGCCTCATCTAATAATATAATCATCATTCATGGTCATGTTACAGACGCCTCCATACACTCGAAGTGACTACTCAATATTGGCTAGAGTAAGCACCATGTCCTTATCCATAACCAACATTTTCACAAGGATAGATAGTCATTTAAAAAATTTCCCTAAAATTCCTCTAATGAACAAGTCCTTCGTAGCTTCAAAATCTATTATCCTTGTACTACAAACTTAGTTTTATATTCATATACTATAGTATCAACCCAATGATCTATTGCTCTTGTCTAGTCAGTTTCCAATATTTTCAACCAATATATCTTCTCTTCAGTCCAATTCATAGTTTATTCCATCCTTGGGTTAAAATAATAATATTCTAACCATGTTATCTAATTACCTAATAATTTAGGCAACTCACACTAGAAAATTTCATAAATTTATCCATAAATATGCTCTCAAATTATCTTCTGAATGGTAGGACCAGTCCTTTATTATTCTTTTTCTAAAAAATTACATATCCTTTGGTATAAGCATATCTAAATATTTCTTTGCCCTGATAACCATCTTAGCATAATTTACTCCAAAATGAGTGTTCAATGCTCATCATCATATTTTTAGAATATGTTATTGAAGTATCAAAACATGTTAAAGATGAGAATAGTTATGATATACTTTTTATACATAGAATAGTCTATTATATAAAAAAATGAATTGGAATGATAGAACCATAGGAAACATTAATTATCCTAAATTATTAAGGAATTAAGAATAACAAGTATTTCATAAATAAAAATAATGCATTCAAATTTAATTAGATAGATATTAACCAAAGCATTACATATGATAATGCATGTAAAAAAATTATAATAAATCACAAAAGCAACGATAAATAAATAATCTCTATTGATCTCTAAAAGTGTAACCTTCTTCTTAAAAATGAAAAAATATATAGATATTTCTAGTCTATGAATGTTCACATTCTTCTCATACTTTGTGCCAAAAGTGGAGTCTCTTCATATTATATCATATTACAAGTCAAGAAGATATGACAATGACAAAATGAGTGCATAATGCATGAATATAGGATAAATATCTGATGTATCTTTACAATCTATGTTCTTTTACCAATAGATGGATTTTATGGGTATTATCAGGTCAAGATCATAGAGGAGGTTCAACCTAAGACTATATTTTGTATTGAGTGGGGGTACTTTGCATATATTGTCATGTCATTTGGGTTAAAAAATGCATCCACTATATTCTCTTGAATAGTTGTTGAGGCCTTTAAAGACTTCATCCATAAATTCCTTTAGGTTTATTTGGATGATTAGATAGTATATGGCCTGGTGAAAGACCACTATTATAATTTAATGATTATGCTTGAGAATTGTTGAGTGCTTCAAATTTCACTCTATTTAAATAAATGTCTTTTTTATACACCATTAGACATTTTCCTTGGTCACATTAAATGCCAAGATGAACTTCTTGGTAAACCCTACTAAGGTTGTTATTATCTTATGTCTATCCATGCCAACATCCTAGAACATGGTTCACACCTTTCTAGGTCATACTGAGTACTATCAAAAAGTCATTTGAGGTTATTCAAGGATTTACATGCCATTATAATAACTCTTTAAACACAATAAACACTTCATTTAGACTTGCTCTTACCAAGAATCCTTTGATTCCTTGAAAGATAAGTTCATCATTATAAGGATTCTCTAGTTCCCTAATTGGAATAAATCATTTCATGTCCTATTAACACTTATATTATGGTCATCAGTGTGATAATTTCACATCTTGGGGAAGGTCACCTTGATCACCCCATCTACTTTGTAAGTATAAATCTTACTCTAGCTAAGATAAATTATACCACCATGGAGCATGAAGCACATTCCATGGTTTATGCTTTACAATTTTTTTGATGTTATCTATTGGTGACTCCTTTTATATTCTATATAGACCATGAAGCCTTGAAATATCTAGTTAATAAACCTATGTTACACATACATATCTATTGTTGGATTGTGTTATTCTAATAATTCCAATTCTCTATCATGGTTAAACTAGGTAAAACCAATTGTTGTCCTGACCATCTCTCCAAAATTAATTTTGGTGATCCAAAATGATCCATTAAGGATAACTTACCTAATATACATCTATTTTTTATTTCACATGTTCTTGAGGAATTAGAATATATAACAACTTTATTAACTATTGGCATAGCTCCAGATCATTTGAGTCCATAGGTTAATAAGCAAGTAGCCATTCATACTACACCATTATAACTCATTGAAGGGGACCTCTATAATCTTGGATAATATGAAATAATTCAATGATGTTTCATGAAACATGAGAATATTAAAGTACTATGTAAAGCTCACAAATTAATTATTAGTAGATACTATGTCAGTGAGGCTACTATGCACAAAGTTTTGTTAGCTGGTCTATGGTGGCCTATGCTTTTCCAAGATGCCAAGCTGCATGTCAAAAAGTGTGATATTTTATATCATGTGGGGAAACTAAATCACCTAGATGACATGTACTTACATCTTATTATATTTCAAGAACAATTTGAGAAAGGGACCATTTATATTGTCAAACCCATCAGCCCAACCAGATAATGTGTAGGTTATTACTATATCATCAAACAATTAATTATCTCATACACTGGGTTGAGGCCATTCAAACAAGGTATTGTATTTCAACAACTGCTATGAAATTTATATGGGAAAATATTATAACAAGATTTTGATGTCTATTAAATTTTACTTGTGAGCTTGGTACACACTTCTTTAATAAGACTATTTGCATATTAATTATTGAATTCATGATTGTCCATCATAAGACAACATTATATCATCCCTAGGCCAATGCTACTATTGAAGCATTCAAGAAAATATTGGGCATAATACTTACCAAAAAAAATAATATTTGATGCACCAACTAGGATAATTAGGTGTCTATTGTTCTTTCGGCTTATCAAACGACCTACAAGAGCCTCAACAAAAGTACACCCTTCAGTCTAGTGTTTAAAACTAAACCAATTATTCTAGTTAAATTCTTGGTACTTTCTATTTGAATTACATGCATTAGACAATTTAATGATGAATCATAATTGAAATCACATTTGTATGTTTTTTTTAATGATTAGATGAAGCATGTTTCCTTAATAATTATATTCAATATGTGGAGAAACAAAAATAGAAGGCATGACATGATCAGCACCTTAAGCATAAGATATTTACCCTAAGAATGAAAGTTTTACTTTATGACTCCAAGTTCACGTGCCACTCTGGGAATCTTTGTACTCACTAGGATTGTCTTTTTGTTGTTCATAGTATTCATCCTATTGGTGCATATCATTTAAAAATATTAGATGGCCAATTTCTTCTTGGTCATTACAATGGTAGTTAGCTACGATCATATTTCTCTGCTTGAATTTTGGTTTCAATTATATCAATAAGGCATATGCCATTAGTTTAGGATTTATTATTTTTAATAAAGCATCAACTTAGTTATGTGCCCTTTTCTATTATTTTCTTTCTTTATATAACTTAGTACTTACATTTTCATGGAGGACCATGATGCATATTTAGTGTGGGGTAAGGGGTGTTACATATGTTGAGAAATGGTCTATAGGGATGCACACACAAGAAAAGATGTATAAGGATAGATATTATTGCTAATGGTATGAATATTCAAATGGTTTTATAGATATCATGCACTTTGAGAAAAAAGTGGGACAAGACGTGCCATTGATATAAAGAAATAGTGGTTATGATAAGCATGCCAACATCATTTCATGATGATATTATTAATTTCATTTGTGGTAAGAAGTGATAGCTGAATAAAGGAGAATGTTAAATCACATTGATTATGAGAAATGATGGTCAAAGAGGGGGTAATAAATGCAAGTTACCCCTTTGAATCTATAAAATTATATTTGGGGGCTCATTCTAAAATTTACCTTTTCTTTGAATGTGATTTTATGGATCCAAAGATTAAACAACTGAGTTTAAGCAATTCTAGGACAAGTGCAAAGTATCGATTCACCATTTTTTGATCATTAATAATGGTATTTTCTAATTAAACAAGTTAAATATAATTAAACTAAAATAATGAAGAGGAAATTTGGTGATTAAAGGTTATAAAGGTTAGCATGTGTCATTAATGGTTTTTTAATAAGGAGATTTGAGACACTTCCATAGAAAATACATATTAATTTGAGAATATTAGACAGTCATGACTCAACCTTTGAGCTCCATTAAGGGTGATGCAGCCTAATAAAAAGTTGTAACAAAGTGAGCCACTACTAGTTATTCTATAGGAAGAAGGTCTAAGTATTGGGGGAAAGTAGTATTAATGAGAGAGGAAACACCTAAAGAATAGAGTGAGTACATGGAAGGTAAAGGAATAGGAATGGCATGCCAAAATAAGAAGAAAGCCTAAGTGCCTCCACATCCACCTTTTCTAATAAAGGAGATGTAGTAACCAAAAATGGTACTACACATGGAGAATTGGGTATCAAATTTACCCATATATACCATTTTTTTCTATAACCATCGCCAACCTAGAAATGAGGTTGAGCTTAAAAATGATTACTAAGTCAAGTGCCAAAACACTAGGAGTGAATTGGTTTATGATTTAAAAGTCTTCAATGCTTTAGAATCTACATGACTCTTCTATCTTTTTAACTTCCCATATTTTTAAAAACTATTAGAGGTAATAATTTTTTTGGTTTTGCACATCTAGGAGGAATATATCTATTTTTTTGGGTGCCACATGAAAATTATAGCTAAAATAATCAACAATGTGTCAAGTTTGTAATGCTCTAATGTAGACCTTGAATTTTATTTGTAGGATTTAGAGGAAATAGAGAACACCACCAAAGTGTTATAATACCAAAAGTAGGGCCATGCCATGCATATTAATAACTTACAATATCCTACCATTTTAATAGCATTTCACATCATAATGACCAAATTTTTTGGTACTGATTGATGGAAGGAGGTGGACATGGCCCACCTATATGCCACTCACCAGGTAATCAAAGGGCTAAAGTATAACTGGGCAATGTATGTTTCTAATAAAATTGTAATAAATGTAGAGAAGACCCACCAAACACCTAGCCTTAGGTTCTTATAGGTGTATTCCTATTTTTAATGGTGTTTGATAAAATTGATGTACCTAATTACCCCTCTGGAGAACTAAAGTGGTTATACCCACCTGAGAATAAGTCCCTTATGGAGTGATATAAGGCATTCACATGCCCTAGTTATATCACTCTAACTTTTAAACTCAAGATGAAGTTTTGTATGATGGTATGAAGGAAGCCTTTGGAAATGAGTGGCACATTCCAAAGGACTTACCCATACAAGTTGGAAAACATGCCAAATTTGTTGTCAAGCAACATTTTTCTCTAGCACTTATTAAGATGGCATCCTCTATAGATCTCTCAAATTAGTTTAAGTTGTCTTATTTTTTAATAATATGATACTTTTTCAACTCAATAAATCATATATATGACACATATCACCTCACCCTTGAATTAGAATGAATTGACTCAGAGATTCACACTCTCTATAAAATGTATGGATGTCCTGACAAGAAACCATATAGAGAAAATCATGAGACTTATAGAACTGACATCAAGGTTCACCAAACAATGGTTGGTTAGTCAATTCATAATCTATTTTATATGTTGTAACCTAATAAGAAAGATTCAATAATCATAGAGCATAAGAGAGAAAAGCTTCCTCCAGTGCCACCACTTGATAAGAAGAAGCATATCAAGCATGATGCCAGTATAAGTTCATGGATAAAACCACCAAAAATTCAAAGGACTACCCAATCACCACCACCAAGGGCATCACAATTAAGAGAATCACCCAGATAAGATCCACTGGTAAGATAACTAGAAGGATCAATGCCATCAACATGAACTAATCTGTTGGAATAGGAAGACCATAAGGAGGGTAACAGGGAAGAACTAGAGGATTCATACTCAAAAAAACACCATCCCTAACACAAGATAAGGATACCACCCTTGAAGAGGCATAGTTTGATGTTGAAAATCCACCTGGCAAAGAGAGGGATGAGTTTAATGTAGAATAAATAAGTGTCATGGACATCAAAATCACTTCCTTGGCACAAGATATAGATGTCAAGATTCTTGAGAGGGATCCCCTCAAATGGAAGTAGCATGTTGATTTTTTAATTCAACCACCTATGGTTGATACAACCACTAACTTATGTGTCCAATACTAGAAGGCATTCCTAAAAAATTATTGTATTTATATTCCCATTTTCATCTAAAGGATGCCACTATAAACACCAAACATCATATGTCATTTTTATTAGACATATACAATGAGTAAAACCATTATAAAATACCCCTTGATAGCATAGTTTTATATTCAAAAGTAATAATTATACCCACTCCTATTTGGGTTGATCTGTGACAACTTTCTCATCTACAAAATAACACTGCATCTTGAAAAATGGCCTTGCATGACAAAATGGCCTTTCAAATTCTGATATGTGCATCATAGAACAAAAACATGGCAAGGTGGTGGATATGTATTGTAAAGAAGTTATTTCTCAAAATACACTTTAAGAGGAATTGGCCATGCTAAAATACCAGTTGGAAGAAGCCACAACAACAAAGGTTAAAACCTTAAATTTTGTAAATCTATTATTAGCCAAGAACTAACATTGGCAGATGGGATCTCTTTAGAGGGAAAAGTTGTTAATAATTTGGAGACCCTTGTGAATCTCATATTGATGTATTGTAGATATCATCTCGTGCCTAGAAATGAAACATTATGGGTAGCTAAATAGTTTGCCAAAGTAGTGGTAGTATGCAGGTAGTCCTTACAATGGGTTGGGGAAGTGATCCCCATTTTGGATGGGGTTTTTAAGAATTTGGAACAGCCCATTAAAATTTTGGAGGCTCGACTCTATGTAGAGGAGTCTCAATAAAAACAACTAGAGAATGTTTCCCTATTAGTAAAATACCACACCAAGTGCACTAAGGCATTTAGGGATATCAAAACTATGGAAGAAATAATAAATGTGCATCGATAAATAATAAATTCCATTTTTGTGGCACTCTAAGGATAGGCTTTAAATGAGGTCACCATGCTTGAAGAGGTCTAAAAGGATGCTTCCCCATCCCTATACCAATTAATCAATAAGGAAATTGAGTGTCTTGATCAACTGAAGGAGACTAAAAATTTGAAATTGATGATTGAAGAAATAATAATAAATTTTCTTGACACCTTGTCACATTGGGAAGTTATAAAGAAGTAGATTGAAAAGGTTGGCCCTGAATTTTTAGTTAAGACCAACACTTGTGCTTATTCTAAGATGGAATAAGAGCATAGTATGGGGTGATGTTGGACCCCTAATTTTGACTAGGTATTTTGGCTTATGGTGTGTAATAAGCATGGTGCGAGAAGACTATGAAATGGAATGAACATCGTGCAGGTTGACCATGAAATAAAAGACAATAACATAGAATACCATAGCATGAGAAGACCCAATAAAAGTAGAGGCATAATAAATGGAGGACCTTAGAGGAAGGACTTGGTAAATCAACAAAAGACTTGGGGAGCATGAAGGAAGTGGGAAATGGTTGAGGAAAAATTCTCAAGGATATAATAAACTTTAATGATAAATTATTTTTACACCTGCCCATGTGGAGGAAATTTGGCAACAAAGATCTAGCACCTATTGATAATATAGGGGCATGAAGGCCTAGGTCCTTAGGGAAAAACAAGTAAATGACTTCCATGACTCTTAGTCTACTAGAGATCATTGGCTAGTCACTAAAGTGTTATAATTAATTTAGCAACTTGGTCAAGGAAAACAATTATAAATACCCCTATGTAAAGATTTTTAATGCTTATAAACATTAGTATTATGTAATGATTAATTATGGTAATAGTGAAATCATGAAAGTTATTTTAGTTATGATGTTATATTACAGTTGTTAGTTAAGTTAAAACATTGAGTTATCATTACATTTACTATGTACCATGTGATTCATATTAGACTCTAATTAATAGAATCTACATTATATGAACTTGCATAACACATACATTGAATCTCATGACAATTATTTTCATAATCATGTTTATTTACATAATTGAAACAAGATCCACAATTGTGTATTTTATTTCATGTTTAGTCAATAATTAAGATATATGAACAAGAATCAGTATTTGACAAGTGTGTTATTATGCATCATAACCCATGAGCACTGGTTTCTTGTTGCATGTGTTGGGTGAGTGTGCAATACCTTAGTATTGTATGAAATGTCAGTGTGTTAGCTTATTGGGAACTAGACACTTCAGTGCCCTAGGAAAAAATTGATATAAAAACCCAATAGTGAGAGTGTGAATCAATGGGTATGTTTAGGTGTGTTTTGAATAATTTATCCACAAGGTATCACTAGTAAAGGGAAATCCTATTTTAGTACCAAGAAGGGATTGAATAGAAAATGATAAGATTAGAATGATCATATTGGATAATAATGTATGATAAGTGGATAAGGAATATACAAGTAACATGTTATGTGTGAACCAAATTCCCAGTCATCAAAGTGTCACTAAGAGGATATGCCAAGATATTTTCCAAAATAGGGCTCAAAACAAATTTCAGTTTTTAATTAAGATCAAGATGAGAACAGAAAATTAGATGATTATAGGTTGGATAGAAATATAGTTTGGGACTAGGTAATATTATTAATATGATAGCAATGGAATGGATTTAAATGTAGATAAGGATTCCCCCCAATGTCAAGGTACATGTAGATAATAAATTATTTACACATGATGCTAGAAACCTAGTTTTCATCATGGTACTTATCCAAGGTGCCACTAAAATGGTTTTCACCATTGGATAAATTATTTTTCTTTCTTTTTTGATTTGATTTTAATATTTTTTAATTTTTGGCATCTCAATTCAATGGAGGATTATGATATGCATAATGTTGAATGTTTGATTTTTAACTCATATCAATTATGAATAGCTTCATTGCTATCATTTTTTTGTTGATGTAGGTTGTGTAATTGTACTTCACATGACTCTACTCCTCCTTATGATTACACATCAGCTCACATGTAGACTATCAACCCTATTCATCAAACTTTTAGACATCCACCACCTACTAGACCTCTCCTACAACATATCCTTAGCCTCCATACATCCTTATTCCATCTTGGCCCTTTTGCATGCAACATAGGCCTTCAAGGGACCCCCTGGGGCCATTTGGGAGCCTGTTGACTAGCCTAACCCCTTGTTTGACCTAGGCCATGGATTTTGTAAAGGAAACTCATAGCCTAAGACACACATTTCCTTCACAAAAGCCACAACCTAGGTAGAACATGTTCAAAATTGCCATTTTGGACCCAAACAATAAAAAATGGCTAGTTTTAGGTCTTTTGGTAGATTAGGGTTGGGATATATGCTTCATTATCATTAATTTGAGCCTATATCTTATCTATCCAAACTCTCTCTTTATTCTTATCCCTCTCTTGACTCTCATGCCTTATTTAATCTATCTTGATTCATTCTTGGCACTCTTGAGCTTGATTGGTGATAGAGGATCCCATATGTTGTTACACATTTGCTTGGAGACTCCATTATTGCTCTCAGTTGTTCCTAATTCCTTGTGGCTTGATTCTAGCTTATAAATTTGGCATTTCACTTGACTTTTGCACTTGGTTGGAGATCTTACACCATTACAATTTCTCACTTTACCTCTTCCTTTGCTCTTGGATTTTGGTTTGGACTTCAACTTGCACATAGCTTGGTCTTCCTCCTACATTGCTTCCTAGCTTGGATTCTTGGTTGGTATAACATTTGTACATATATTTTGAGCTTGATCTGAGGTAAATTTGGTATGAAAAGTGAAACTCCATTATTTTTTTTAGTATATATGCTACGGTTTGAATTATTTTAGCAAAATAGTTTTTTTGTGCATTGCTTAGAGTAGTTTTTGAAATTTCTTACATTTTTGTATGGTTAAAGAGTTATTTCATTGGTTTAAATATTTATTTATTACCTATCATTTATCTATTTGGAAACATTCCTCATTTCATATTAGAGATATACATGAAGTCAAAATAGATAACTTGTTAAACTCTCTCTCTCTCTCTCTCTCTCTCTCTCTCTCTCTCTCTCTCTCTCTCTCTCTCTCTCTCTCTCTCTCTCTCTCTATCTCTATCTCTCTCTCTCTCTCTCCCCCCCCCCCCCTCTCTCTCTCTCTCTCTCTCTCTCTCTCTCTCTCTCTCTCTCAAAAACATTGCATTGTTAGAAAATAATAGTGTTGATTTAGAAAGATAGCTCAAATATAGATTAGGCATGATCTTTAACCTTTTATTGAAAACATATTTATCACTTAAAACATCTTTCATTTGGCTTGAAAGTTCCTTACTATATAGATTTACATTTCATTTGTTAGCTCTATTTATTCGGTAATATTATTTCCATAATTTATATGTAATCAATAGTCTAGTATTAGCTACTTGATTTGCTATGGTTGGATCCATTATAGTTAATTTCATAATTTTTGCACTTGTTCATTGTATCCCTAACCTAGTTTACAATTCTATCTATAGCTTGATGTAAGCCATCAAATTGAATAGCCACTATAGATCTCCTATAGCCCATAGAACCCCTAAGCCTTCTAGCCTCTTGTTGGTTTACTTTAACACCCTAAAAAACACTTGTGAATCCATTCAAATTATTGGAGCTAAATTATAGAATGACTAGTGAGACCTCACATATAATTTCACATTATTTCTATCCCATTTAGAACTCTCTCAGCCAACTCCCTTCTATTACCTATGAGGAATTTTTTTCAATTGTGTTTTGGCTCTCCCTTTAGTTGTGTGATATTATTTTTAGTTTTGTGTCCTTATCCTTGTTGGTTATTAGATTTATTTTATTTTATTTTATATCTCATGTCACTCTTATTTCATTACATCCATGGTCATCCCCCCAACCTTGGGATGCCAATTCCATCAAATTTAGGTTCTTGTCCTTGAGCTCACTCATGAGCAGGCTAAGAATGCAAAGGAATACCATAGACACCATAGGACATAGGATGTTATCTCAACCTATCATAGTGACCTTGAACCTCTCATGCTCTATAGGGAACAATATTTGAAAATCCATAACTAATGGGATCACTCGCCTTTCCATAAGTCTGAGCATTACTTATTTGAGTATACCTCCCTGAGACTTGAACCCAATTTTCATTCACCTATTAGGGGTGAAGATGACACCCTTTCATGATTGAGGCTCTATGAGTTATGTGAAATCATTGAAAATTGTCATACATAGCTTCATGTGAATAAATAACACTTTTCTTTCCATATGAGTAGGTAGTATGCTTCCTTTAGAGATAGAGATCACACCTAGTTTGGTTTGAGTGCCTTAATCAGTTCTCATATGAATCCCCTACCTCTTTCTTAGTAGGATACTCTACAACAAGAAATCTCTCATGTCCATGTTATGGGTCATAGTTATTCTAACTCATTGAGGTGTCTTTATCATGTGGATTCCTCCCATCTTGCTAGTCCATCCTTTGGAATTTCTAATGAGCATGTTGATTTTAATCACCACCTATAGACTAGAGATCTATGATATGCCTATTAAGAGAATCAATGCTTAATAGTTGACCCTCATCTGATGGTACATGGAAAACATTAGGGAGACTTAGGCCATCATGACCATTTACATGAGCATCCCACATCTTCCCATAATCCAAGGGGGCACCATCACACTTCTCATGGCCATTTTCCACCTTGTGGTAGATATAATTTCCATCATGAACATCTTCCCTATCAAGATCCACCCCAACATCATCTTTCCTATGGTCATGGTGATACCTATGGTAATAGGCAACATAATCACCATCACAATCCCCCTCTCAAAGTTTATCATCAGCCTACTATCAACCGTGCTTATGAGGATCTTCATCAGAACCCTCTATTTCCCTAGGTGCATGTTATTCTTCTTCCTACTCCTATCCCTAAACTACCTAAGTTTAATGGGATGCAATAATTTAGTCCCATAGAGTATATCACAACATTTATAATGGTGTGTATTAATTAGGAACAAGATGAAGGCATGATGTTAAATCTCTTCGCTCATTCTCTATGAGTTGAAGATCTTGTCTAGTTTTAGAATCCACCTCTAGATTCTCTCTCTAGTTTTAAACTCCTTCTAGATGACTTCCTCCAATATTTATATATTTAAAAACCCTTTAACCTTAGCATCCAATCACTCACCTCCATGGTACAAGCCAAGGGTGATTTAAAATTTGATTTTGTGCATAGATGGCATTCAACTATCTATACATGTAGGTTTTTGGATGACCAGCTTTATGATATGCTCATGCAAACATTAAGGTAGGAGGTTCACCATGAGTTCCTCAAGAATGAACCCACCTCTTATCATGTATCTATTAATAAGTGTCTAAATATCAAAGTGTTTGAGGTACCTATGGGCATATGGATTGTACCTTCCCAAAAGTCATCCTCTTCATATGATTGTGATCATAATGTGATTGATGATGGTGTCACTGATTATCCTCCAAAGAAGAAGGATAGGAAGGATAACCATGAGGTGAATGCTTTGAGAAAGAATCCAACTAAAAATAAGGCTTCTAAATCAAGCACAAAAAAATAATAGATGGTTTTTCCTTATGACCCTACTAGGTTTTATAAATTACATTGAATGAAGGGGCATGATGATGCCAATTGTGTTTCCCAAAAGTCTAGTACACAAGCCTCACCTCCATCAAAAAATTCTCCTTTTGCATAACCTAACCACAATTTGAATGTTTTCAAGGAGCCTTTGACTAACCATGATAAGGATAAGAAGAAGAAGAAAAAGAAAGAAGAAATTAAAGGCTAAGGCTCCATGTTATCCTTCTTGCTCTTCTACCTCTTCTAACTCCTCCTCCTAGGTTGAACCAAGAGGGAAAACCAAGTGTGAGAGTAGCAAGGTTGTTACTACTATCGACATAGCCTTTACTAGGTATGATTGCTTTATCAACACATGCTTTGGTCAAGCCACCAACCTTGTTAGAGATAATAGTAGTGTTGGGCCTCCTGCCTAGCCCATAGGGGTAGGGAATCTTAAGGCTAGATTTGACTTTAGGCATAACATCCCTCCCCAAGCTAGATAACATCTTTACTCTATCATAGAGGAGTTATAGGTCCTCTCAGATGGGATATCCATTTGGGACATTCTTCACCTTTTCCCTAAGCAAAGGGGCCTCATCTTTAATGAGCTTAGTCTCTCTTGTGAGGGTCCACTACATGATGATGTCTAAGTTTTGTTCAACTCTAATGCATGTGAGCACCCTTGTCCTCCCATATTATCTTTTAACCTAGCCTCTTTTTAAGATGACTTGGTTCTTTCAAAGAGGGCTTGGTTCCCTCTCTATATTGATACTTCCATTGATGATTATTTCATCAAGCAATCCATTATCAATGAAGGATCCACATTGAATATCATGCCCCTATGTGTGTTTAACGAGCTCAAGATCAGTCAAAAGAAACTCTTCGATTATTTCTATAACTATGTTAGCTTCAATAATGACATAGTTATGCTAGTGGGGAACATGAAGTTTTGGGTCAAATTTGGCCCTAATATAGTTAGAATCAAGTTTTGTGTGTTAGACCTTGATCTTTCATACAACACGATTCTTGGCCATCCTTAGACTGCTGCCATGTAAGCCATCATATTATCCACATTTCACATGGTTTAATTTGTGCATGAAGATGAGTTTCACACCATGGATTTTTACCTAAATCCCTAGGTATTACTCTATGCAATGATAAATCCCACAGGTGAGGCTTTGGATATCTCCTTGTGGGGGTATATATATTCTCATATACCCCCTATTTTTGAATCTCATTTCTTTAAGGATGAACATTTTGATTTGATTGAGAATCGAGTAGCATTCACTCCTTCAGAGTTTGGCATGTGTTAGTTGACTCCCTCTTCCACTCTATGACATTAGGCTAGCTCATCTCTTTTCATAAAAAACTTCTAGGATGTCTCCCCAGATGTTGAGCTTTCCCTTACATCTCAATTTTCCCATTAGTGTCTTGGCTCTGTCAAAATGTCTCCCACTGAGGCAATTAGAGTATTTGAGTCTGATCATGAGTGTTATTCCATCCATGGTATAACATGCAACCCAATCAATGAGAGGAGATATTCTAAAAATATCATGCCCATGTACCCTATGCACCACCATCATATTATTTATTTGGGTTCAGATCTCTCATTCACCAACAATGACCCCACCTTCAACATTCCTATGTTTTAGGTCATGACTAGTAGACCTAAGGATTTATATGCTCTATTTTATTCTGCCTACCTTTTCCATATTGTTTAGCCTCTTTATAGGCCAAGAAATGGCCTATCTTAGGAGTAGGCCTCTAGTTAAGGTGAAGTGGTGGATTTCCCTTGAGAACAGGCTCGAGCATGGGTCTATGGTGCTTTAGTGATCCTCCAAGACTACTAGAACACCCTCCTTAGGACCTCATTTGATGGATTTTACCTCTCATGGCATCCATCATCTTACCCTTGTATACCTCCTTCACTATATATCTTGTGCTCTCCTCCTTGGATACACCTTGAGATTGAAGTAAAGTCTTTTGATTCTTTTAGTTGGTTGGGCTACTACTTGCTAGTAGCTAGCCCTATACCAACTCCCTCTCTCCTTCTTTATAACACCTATAGGTGGTGTAGGTTATTGGTTGTGGTTGATTACAACATTCTCTAGCCTTCCCTAGCTAGTATTCATATATCAAAAGCCTCCTACCACCCCTCCTCACCTCTCATTATGGTCGGTATTGAGACACTCTCTCATAGTTGACACCCACATGATGGTGGTAGCTCTACCAATTGAGATGTCTTTCTTACCTCTAGCACTCTGATTCCTTCATGCATTTACATGAGAGAAAAAAATGAACTTGGATCAGTCATGCATGCCATGGGAAAAAAAATGTTTTGACAAGCTTACAAACATTCTTTTCTTGTTTCCCCCTTTCCCTTCCATTCTAGGCAAGTTCTGAGCCCCTTCTAGGCTCCTTTAGCCTATTTTGGCCCTCTTTAGCCTAGGCCATAGGTTTTTTTGCTAATCCATGGCCTAATAGGGCCCAAGCCATGGGTTTGGCCTAGGTAGGCCGTGACCTGGGCCAAAATCTTGTCTTTTTTCCTTTTTGGGATATTATTTTGCCCCATTTTAGATCTTGAAACCCTAGATTCTTCATTTTTTAGGTTTTGGCACATTTTGGATGCAATGGTGGGGTATGTTTCTCTTTTTAAGGCCTCCTTGGGTGTGTTTTGGGATCATACTAATCTCTTGGATCCCCAAGTCCTCTATCCTATTAGGCCCATGCATATTTTGCAAGATACACCTTACGAGACCTTTTTGGGTGTTTTACCCATTTTGCATTTCAGACTATGAAACCTCCATCTTAGGGGTTTTAACAAATTTTAAGTATATTGATAACTTTTTTTTTAATTTGAGGCTTCTTCAAGCTTGATCTATCCCTATTTTAGTCCCTAAGATTTCCCTATTGAATTTCTGAGCCTATGCCCCATTTTGTGGGCACCCAAGGATAGGATTTACTTATTGTGCTTCCTTTAGTTAGTCATTTCTCTAATTTTTTATAGTCAACATATTATAACTATACCTCTCTCTTATTAATCATGGTTATAGGTAGGGTAATCAATTAAATATGGTGGTTTAGGACTTGCTCTAGTCTTGTCAACTGATCTTCATCTTCTCTAAACTTCCGCTCCCCACTTTCCCTTATTACCTCTCACCATGACCAATTTTGTGCAACCACTATGATTTTGGCTTGGTTTCATTATTTTTTTCCCTTATGTAACTCACTTACACCACTTCACTTTGAGATCACCTTTTGATATTTTTTAGTCTTGTATTCTTTACCCCCATCATGGTGCACCTCTTAGTGGTGATTCACACAGATGGAGGCAATCAAGGCAACATAAGACCAGTAGCAATAAATTGGGTTATCAATGATCTATAGGGCCATGAACTTGTTGTGGTTGGTTTCTTCTTTACTAGTGATATGAATAATGCCATTGAGTGTCACACAATCATTGACACCTTGATCAATTCTTATGAGTTAGGCACATGCTATGTGTAGTTATTCTCTAATTCACGCTTAGTCATGTCTGAAATCATTAGTTTTTGTGTTATCCTTAGCTCTGAGTTTCTCCCCCTCTTCGAGGTGGTGCATGATTTGCTCTCTTTCTTTGAGGATGTCTAGTTCACCCATATCCCTTACAAGGAGAACACTAAGGTTGATGCCCTAATGAATGTCATTCTATATAGTTTGATTTGATTTGATATCATGTGTGTCCCTTCTTTATAGTAGCTAAATCTAGAGCTAGAGCTGGATTTTGGATTATGTAGCATTTTCACTCTCACCCGTGGATCACACCATTGACTTCATCCACTGCTATCCTTAACTGGTTAGTATAGGTAATGTTTCCTTTTATATTTTTATTTATTTATTTCCTTTGATTTGGTGTAGCTTCTAAGTACTAAACAACACTCCTTGTTTATTTCAATACTAACTACCTATACCTCAAGGGCATATGTAATCATATAACCTATGACCCTACTCCTCCCTATAATTACACATCAGCTCATGTGTACACTAATAACCTTGTTCATCTGAATTTGAGACATCTAACACCTTATTATACCTCTCCCACATCATATCCTTACCCTCCATACATCTTAAGTCCATCTTGGCCCTTTTGCATGCAAGATAGGCCTTCTAAGGACCCCTCAGGGCCTTTCAAGAGCCTATTGACTAGCCTAATACCATATTTGACCCAAGATATAGATTATGTGAAGGAAAACAATGGCCTAGGCCACACATTTCCTTCATAAAATCCATGGCCTAGGTAGAATGCATGTAAAAGTGTCTATTTGGACCCAAATGGTCAAAAAATAGTTAGTTTTAGGTCTTTTGGAAGATTATGGTTGGGATACATGCTTCATTCTCATTTATGTAAGGCTTTCTCTTCTATCTCCACATACTCTCTTGATTATTTTTCCCTCTCTTGAATCTTATGCCTTCTTGAATCTCTCTTGATTCATTCTTAGTACTCTTGAGCTTGATTGGTGATAAAGGATCCCATATGTTGCTACAAGTTTTCTTGGAAAATCCATTATTGCTTTATGTTATCCCTACTTCCTTATGGCTTACTTCCATCTTCTAAATTTGGAATTTCACCTAATTTCTTCATTTGGTTGAAGATCTTACACCATTGTAAGTTGTTCTTCACCTCCTCCTTTTCTCTTGTCTTTTAGGTTGGACTTCAGCTTGCACATAGCTTGGTTTTCCTCCTACATTGCTTCTTAAATTTGATTCCTAGTTGGTAGAATATATACACATCTTTTTTTAGCTTTATCCAAGGTCAAGTTTCTATGAAAAGTGAAATTCCATTGCTTTTTGTAGTATTTATATTAGGGTTTGAATTATTTTAGTAAAATAGTTGTTTTGTGCATTGCTTAGAGTAGTTTATAAAGTTTCCTACATTTAAGAGTAATTTCAATGCTTGAAATATTCCTTTATTACATATCATTTATCTCCTTGAAAAAATTCCTCATTCCATATTAGAAATGTACATGCTCAAGATAAACTAGATAACTTGTTAAACATTCTCTCTCTCTCTCTCTCTCTCTCTCTCTCTCTCTCTCTCTCTCTCTCTCTCTCTCTCTCTCTCTCTCTCTCTCTCTCTCTCTCTCTCTCTAAAACTAAAACATTGCATTGTTAGAAAATAACAGTGTTGATTTGGAAAGATAGCTAAAATCTTGATTATAAATGACCTTAAACCTTTGAAAACATATTTATCACTTAAAAAATCTTTCATTTTTCATGAAAATACCTTAGCATAAAGATTTACATTTCATTTGTTAGCTCTCTTTATTTGGTATTATTGTTTCCATAATTGATATGCAATCAATAGTCTAGTCTTAGCTACTTGCTTTACTATGTTTGGATCCATTAGAGGTACTCATGTAACTTTTTTTATTTTTTTATAACCCTAACCTAGTTTAAAAGTCTATCTATAGCTTGGTGCAAGCTGGCAAACTAGATAACCACTATAGATCTCATGTAGCCCATAGAACCCCTAAGCCTTCTAGCCTTTAAGTAGTTTGATTTAGCACCCTACCAAACACTGGCGGTTTTGTTTAGATTATTTGAGATATAGGTTATATCAATGCTATTGTGATAATCATTGGACATTGATTATGCTTCCTCCAAACTTATAAATAAGGTGTATTCATAGTCTCTTTGAAAATGAGTGTTGTCAGGGAGTGTATAGATTGATAGGAATTAGATAAATGATAATGGAATATAGGTATTGAATGAATAATTAGAAAATAATGGAATGTATAGTGGTTAAATGAAAAATAAAAATTAGGACTTTTAGTCACACACAGTATTGTTAATTTTGGATTTGGCTAGATTTTGGTTGTGGTGGGGCTGATATTAACTTTAATAATGTCTTCATCAAGTAATGATGAATTAATTAGCTTAGCTATTGGTGCCTCAAAGAGGGTTTCACCAAAAATATTTACCCAACACCCTCTTCTCTTTCAAGAGAAGGGGACACACCTTTTTTTGAAATATGGTCTTCTAATATGGGGTCCTTTTCATATGTTTGTGCAAAATCTGGAAAATCTAAAACATTTCACATTTTAGTAGGATAATATTGGCATTATTATTTATGGCACTAACTTCAGTATGCATAGATGAATTCTTTTGGTGTATTTTCTTTAGACTAATTATTTAGGCCCTCATGTAAATTATCTCTTTAGATGTTGTGTTTCAGGTATTCTTGGCCCTATTTTCCTTTGAGATTATTATTTAGGAAGCCTTATTTTGTTCAAAAATTTGTTGCAAACATTTTGTCTAAAATAAATCTCTTGAAGGAATTTCATCCTATAAACTCTTAGCCTTACAAAATCTAGGACCACATACACACTTTCCACAAAACAAATTACCCTTATGAATTTATCTAACCTACCCTTTAGAACTTTTGAAATATCCCTTAGTTATACAAAAGTACCCTTCAAGAAATCAAAAGTGCCCTTTGAGGATTGTAAAATAGACCCTTTGGGCATAATTTTCCATAAATTAGATATTTATAATCTCATATCACTTATCCTTTAGGAATCTTGAACATACCCTTTGGGCTTATTGAAAAGTGCTTTGCCCTATGAACTAGTCCTTCAACATTTATTCCAAACAAATATTTTAAGAAACATACCCTTCAGGTTTTGTGAAAAGTACCCTTCAAGACTTTGGCCTAAGACCCTTTACCCTATGGGACATACCCTTTGAATTATTGTCCCTACTCTTTCAACACTACATAAGTGCCCTTCGGCCTTTGTGTTTTGGACCTCTTACTGTAAACCTACCCCTTAGGTTTGGTTAGACCTACCCTTTGGGATTTTGGTCCCAAGTAGTGTGCCCTTTTCAAAGTGACGACATACCCTTTCAATCTTCTTAAAATTACCTCTCATCCCTTATGGAGTATCCATATTCCCTTTCCCTCATCCAGACATTCCCTTTAGTATTTTTTTCTTGGGGATTTTGTCCTTTAGCCAATTTATTTGAACATTATGTCTGAAAGGAAGTAGACCCTTCAGACCCAAGCCACATACCCTTTGGGACTTTTGAAATGACCCTTAACCATACAAAAATTACCATTCATACAATCAAAAGTGCCCTTAAGCCTTTATGAAGTAGACCTTTCAGGATTTGTGTCATGGATAAAGTGCCCTCCGAAGTGGACCCTTTCGATTAAAAGTAACCTTTGGGGAAATTGTAAAATGCCCATTAACCTCAAAATATCCCTTCAAAATAATTGTTTTGAGACTTTTCCTAGATGAATCCTTTGAGAAATTATTGTAAACATTTTTTCTGAAATAAATCCCCTAAAAGAATTAGTCTACAAGCATTGACACAAAAACACTTATCTAATGTACACCCTAATAACTATAGTACTAGGAATAGTATTAAGTCTCATCATACTTAGATAATAAAAAATAAATAATACTTCCTATTAATATTTTAAATATCCTCCCCACAAAATTGAGCTAACAAGTTTGAATAAAATTAAAAGTGAACATTGCATATTTATATTGTATGAACTAATATTCAATACATGATCCTATATAGATGATACATAGATAGTGAAGCCATCATTTTCATATAATTTAACTTAAATTCAAAGCCTAATTATTTTTAACAATTACCAAGCTAAAAGCATAAGTGTTTTCAACACATATGTAGCATATTGAAGGAAACTATAAGCATCTTACAATACGTAGTAATGGATTCTACATCCAAGATGTTATGAGGAATGAATCTGCCATCTACATTTTCAATTAAATATTCTACAATATTTAAGGGCACTATATTTTTTGTAGTGTTATTTGGATATAAGTATCAAAATTATTCAAAACTTTGGAGGCCATCAATTTAGTGGATAAATTTTCACTTGAATACAAGATGACATTAGCAGATAGATTATTTTCAAAGAATTATTAGCATATAAATGCCAAGCATTACACTTCCTTGTAGCCAAACCAGAAGTTGTGCCTTATATAGAACTTATCAGAGACTTGTTACTTTTAGGAAAGATATTACAAGATGCTTTCTTAATTCATTCTCATGGTGATATATTGGTCATGTGCATCTTTGGTAATGATTTTTAGAGGTATTTATCTCTCAACATACCTGATGCTTACTTTGAAAAGAACATGTTGGTGTGGTTCAATGAACAAACTTTGATCAAAAGGGTGATATCATCATGGCATCTCCCAAACCAAATAATTACATGAAAGGTAAAGAAGTTGAAGGTAGTAATTTTAATTGAGAAGTTTAGGATGGGAATCATTATTGGTATGGTGTTTCTCAATAAATTATATGGTATGCCTAGTATCCATTTTGTGAATTTAGATTGGGTACCATTATTATATATGATGTTATCACATGATGCCACTTATTCCCTAGGGTAAATAATCAGTTTAAGATTAAGCAAGAAATTGTTTCCTAAAGATAAGCATCCCACACTCATAGGATATTTTTAGATGATGTCATATTTAGTGGACGTAGTCATAGGCATGTGTTATAAGGACTTGGGTAACTTATGGACTCCTACCATAGAATTATGTGAAGAATAGATTTTGTTATTACTACCAATTCATGCACATATATGCTTACACAAAGTATATGGTTAGGATATTCGAGGATGTCTACCCATAGGTATGAAAAGCCATTCATGGCTCTCCTATGCCTTATATTGGGGAGATTACTTAGAATAATTTATATGGGAAAGGAGATTACTTCATCTACCTAGATTTTACTATTATTATGATCTAGGAAAATAATGTCAAGCCCCTATGTATCCCAAAATATGTATTGGATAAATTGGTTGAATAAGAGATTAATTTCTAGTTATGAAATAACATTGAATAAGATTTGGCAAGGCAAAATAAAGCCTCATACTTTGGAAACTTGGTTTCAACTGGTAGGATGGTGTATCAAATAAGAAAGCATCTCATAGATTAAGGTGGAAATCAACACTACTATGGATTCCCCACACTTAAGTGTAGATATTGGGATCCATATGGGTTGATCTAGAAACATATTCATGTATTTAATATCCCTTATTTCCACTAGCCTTATGCCTGTGATTTTATTTTCATGAATGCAAAGTCCAATGCATATGTGTTAGATTGAGCATAAATTAATGGATTGCAAGAGGATCGTTGAAGAATGATCCAAACTAACTATTTAATGTCCACCAAGGATTTAAATAGCAAAAAAAAAAAATTAAAGGGGAGGGAGCATTCAATTTTTTAGAAGGGAAGTTTAGGAGAATATGATGCTTCCTCTTCCCAAGAAATTCAACTAAATTTGAAATTGAAAATAGTGAAGAGAGAGATTAGGCTACATGAGCCTAGTATTAGAAGAGGTAGACAAAGAGGAGATCCCATTAGCTTGGAATCTAATGAGGAGGGAAACATTGTGTAATAAATTCTTATTACAAGCTCTATTCAAGGTCCTATGGTTATCTCGTAGGTATCTACTATTTCATATATGGGGGTAGCTACTTCTTAAGTAGTAGCATCCACCTCCCAGGGATCTATCACATAAGGAAAGACCCCTTTAGTCTATACAAAGAATCCAAAAAACCCCATAGGAATCCTTATAATACATGCATATCAAGGCTTACCCCTTCTACCTCCATATCTAATGCACATAGATTTCCCTTTTACTCCCTACTACCACTTCCATGGATGAGATTGTAGTCATAAGTACTAGTAAGGGATAGAATGCCAAGCCCCAAATAGTTGTAGTCCACCCACTCCCTTAATTTGGAGGAGTGGATTAGTCTAAAGTAATTTGGCCTTCCTTACCTAATGTTTTGACAAATTCTAGTAAGAATAAGATGAAAGTGGAAGATGTCAAAGATGAGGTTGTGGTCACAACCTCCGTTGCATCCAATCCAAACATTCCACCCTAGGCAATGCATTTGAGAAGTTAGACTTCTCAAATGCCATTTTATAAGGTCATTAAGCTTCCCTTTGCATCCACCATATTTGATCTACCAATTGTCACTATCCAAAAGGTGAGTAAGAGGAAACTTGAAGGTGACCAAGATGCAAGAATCATTATTGAGGAATGGCAACTAGTGTTTTCCCTCACTAAGAGGTAGAATAGATAGCCAAAATAGTCTATATATGAGGAAAATATCTCAAACTTGGCTCAAGCACACAAAGATGCTATAGTGGCCATTCATGAAAGCACTGAGTTAGGTTGGCAAGAGCTAGAAGAGGAGGTGCATGACTTAAAAACATAGATTGAGAATCTTAGGAAGCAATCTAAGAAAATGCATATTCCTTTGGGTATTAAAGTTTAGGTTCAGGGGGACCACATCAAAATGTTACTACTCCTTAGAGGCCATGGAGTTTATGAAGGCTGATATGGCTCCCGATGTGAACTAGGCAAATTAACTATTAAATTATTTTATTCAAGATAGAACCAAGCTCAAAATGCTAGTTGTCTATATAGGTAACTCTTTATATAAGCATCTTTATTTAATGACAATGTTTGAGGCATCTAATGCCTTAAATATTATTATCATTCGACAAGAGGAAGTGAAAGGACTGGTTAAAAGAAGTTGGGGATTTCATCCTTGAATGTCAATCACGTGAGGCTTAGCTCCTCCAAAGTTTAGATGAATTAAAATTGTGTAAGCTAAGAGATTATACTGGTAAATTGATTAGAAGAATTAAATTTGATAAAATTATTTAGGAGGTTGCAAAGAACTTTAAAAATACCATACAAGGTTTGGCAATTGAATATATAGAATTTGATTTAAGCAAGGCTTGAAGAAAGATAATAAAGGTTGAGATCTTCAAAAATAAATTTTAGATAACCAAGGACAAACATGCAAGACTCCTTGGATAGGCCAAGAGACTTTACCAACCAATGTTACTCAACTTAAACATTACCCAACAACAACATGATGCAACACACAAAGTATAGGAGGATAATGAGGTAAAGAAGAATCAAGTTTCTAGTGAAGTTACATATCTTCAACTACTAATTCTACTTCCATGCCTACTAAAGCACATGTAGCAATTTGAAGAACTCAACCTTGATAAGATAAAATGTTATGAATGTGCAATTTTTGTAGTGGCACATATACATAGATTTCCCTTGAGATTAGAGTGAATCATTGTAAAATTGACTTTATATTTTTGTGTACATGCACATCTTTCATAATTTTGTAAAAGTCAATATTAGCTATTTATAGCTTTCTTTTAAAGGCTTTTTTTTATATGGCTTTGGCATATAGTTAAAACTTCACATTATAACTGCCACATGTAATCATCATGCATAGACTTGGAGGATGAGGTGACCCCTTCCCCAAGGTATATAAATATAATTATAGCCCTAATTTATTTTTGGTTAGTGAACCAATTTTGGTCACCAAGAAAAGTGTTTTAAGTATTTTCATTCCAATTTTATGTTATTAGTTATTATTTCCATGGTTGTTTATTTCAATAAATCTTTAGTGTGCTAAAGCTATGAATAGATTCTTGATTGCTTTGATTAATATGCTAATCCTACATGTGCAATAGCTATTAAATATTGTTGAATGTATTGATTAAATTAGTCAAGATAAATTGAATCATATTTATGGAATGTGTATTGGTGTTTTCTTTATGTAGTTTTCTATGTGTGTGATATAGCTACCTCAGATAATTCATTAGCCTGAGCCATAATATTCTATTTAAAGGGTGTGTAATAGTTACCCTAAAGGAAGAAACATTTGTCTGAGGCTAGTAAAATTCCTATATTTGTAATTCCCTACACTTAGCCATACCTGATTGCATGTGTGATATTGTTACTAGTAACAGGTATTTGTTTTCAAGAAACATAGGTCTATCCAGAAACTAAATAGGAAAGTAATTTCAAAGATTCAAAAAAACTTAATTTTTGCCCTACCTTACCATCCTTTTGTGATTTTTTATAAAATATTTAACCACTTTAGGTTAGAATCCAGTCACCCATCCAACTCATTTAGAAAACCACTATTTTAAGGTTCACACCTCTATCCAAAAAACCTTGCCAATAACCTGCATGATGTACCCCTATTCCATCAATAGGTTGAAATAAACCACATACCTATAAATCATTCCCTAGAGTGGAGTTTACCTCCATTGAGATATTAAAACATTAGAGGCTACCTCATTTGACTATGGTGTACATAAAACCCACATTAATAGCATTTCACTAGCACTATAAAGAGGGCCTAAAAACTTGACTATAGAGGTTATTATTTGCATAAAGTTACACTAGAGTCACCTAAGAGAGTTACCAGATCCAATTCCTAGGTTGGTTTTTTATCCTCACCCTTGACAAGTCATAATATGCCTATAGTTATGCCAACAACTCCATTTCATAATAATCCACCTCCACTAGGATACCCTTTACCATAAGAAACCTTTTATTTGTTAATCATCTAATGGCTCAGCAATAGCCTTAGTTATTTGGATCTATTATTACCATCATGGGGGATGTGCATTATTTACTCCAAAATCTTAAAAAGTATTTACCATCTTTCTCTCCCTTAGGGCCTACAACCACATAAGAGCATAACAAATCTATTAAATCTACTCTAACATTAATGAGTGTGTTTGATAAAGATGTTACATGCAATTATTCCCTTTTACTTTAATGGATGCTACTTATGATTGGTATTTGAATCTAACTAAAAACTCCATCACCAATTAAGAATAATGTCAAATGGCTTTTCTTGCATAGTTTGGATAGGTTACCAATCCTAGATTGGTATATCAACACTTCACTAGTATGAAGAGGGAGCCTAATAAGCCCATCAATTATTTCAATGCAAGGTTGTATAAGATGTACAATTGGTTGAACCCAATGTATAAACTAGAACCTACATTAGCAATGGAGATATATAATAATGCCTTTGACCCTATCACCATTATGTTCCTAAGAGGAGAGCACCTACTGATAATACTTTAGCATTGTCATTCAAGGAAGCTATTGCCATTGATAGATAGTTTAACCCTTAAACACTAGGGGCACCTAACATTAATAATGAATTTCTAATGCTTAATCCAATACCACATGCAAAGTAGAATGTCCTAGCATATAATTATAATTAATTATACACATTGCCTCCACTGACACAAATGATGCAATGAAATTTTGAGTACATGAACAATCATATAATAGGTAATAGTTACCAATAGAACCAATGTGTAGCTGCACTTCTTACAACTATTCTATAAGGTGTGGATTCCACAAAAGTTGAATTGGATTTTATTCAAAAGATAGTCTAGAAGTTGAGTAATGATTTTTTGAACATCTAATAAAAGATGGGCAATGTCAATGCCCCAAATGACAATTAGAACACTAGGTTCCAAATATATAATATACCATTCAATAGGCCTACAAATAATATGGGGTAACTTGGCAAGCTCTCAAAAATTAGCATCACTGAAATGGCTCTCCCTAATTCGTGCAAGATACACAATACACCCCAACATGGTAAGCTTGATTTTGTTGATTTATATACATCATTTGAGATATTTTAGAGTGAAGTAACTAGATAGGATCAAATGAATAATATTCTAGAACATCATCAAGATCCTAGATCTTTTAACATAGCCATGTTCTTCAAGACTCATAAGTTTCCCTTCCTATGAGAAGATGATAATGAATCAGAGGATAATATAGATGAAGTTCATACTTTATAGTAGTTCCAGAGAGGTACATAAACTTAAGGAAAAATCAATCACTTACCACCTTGACTCCTCCAAATACCATGGAAATTATCTAAATCCCAAAGTGGACAACAACCCACCCCTTAAAAAATGGAATGATCAACCACCAAATAAATAAGAAACAAGTAAAGGAGGATACAATATCATGGAAGATATGAAAAAGATTAAGGTAAATATAACTCTCCATGAGTTATCCCAAATCACCAAGTAAAAAGAGCTATAATGGAAGTCCATTACTAGAAATACCCTTGTGGAAAGAACTAAAATATCTATTGACAAAGAAAAGGTTGTTGATGCCAATGTTATTTACAAGATTAAACCCAAAGTACCACCATTTTTGTTAACTATTAGAGCATTTGATAAGAACATTCATAACTATTTAGTTTATTCTGGAGCATCTACAACTATTATGCCTACTATATGTAAAAATATTGGTCTTACCCTAAGTCCCTCAAAGAGATTAGTCTCTCAACTAGACAAAATGGTGGTACCAATAGTGGGAGAAATAAATAGTGTACATATCCAATTAATATCAAAACCAAGATTATAGATGACTATCAATATCTTGGTTCAAAATGCTTAATGGGCATCTTTCCATAGACTTCTCATGTTTCTAGCTACCATGGAGGGGAGTTGAAAACCATATCAAAATTGATAGAGAGCTAAGAATGAAATATCCCATCACAAAATATAATGTCAAGAATGAATAAGTAAAGTATGAATCCCTCACTTTGGGCATTTATACTTTTACCACTCATCATCTAGTATAAAACCTAGAACCTAAAGGTTTGAGTCAGATATGGACCATGCACTTTGATGGAGCTAGGTCCAACCAAGGATTGAGCATAGGAATTGAGTTGATTGACCCTCAAGGTAAGAAGTTCTTGGCATATTATAAATTTTAGTTTCTACGTACTAATAATAAAGATGAGTATGAAGCTCTAATTCTATGATTATAGTTTGTACTAAAAAATAATGTAAAGTAGATAAAGGTATTCTGTGACTCAATGTCGATAGTTGACCAGGTAAGAAAAAAATATTAGTATAAATTATCTTATTTAAACAGATATAAACATAGAGCATTGGATTTAATTGAAATCTTTGAAGATTTCAACATATTAGCACTCTTGAGAGAATAAAATTAAGTTGTCAATTTAATAGTTATGACTAGCAAATTATCTAGTTCTTAACTAATTCAAGGGATTTCAAGTCCCAAATCATCCATGACAAGGATGTTAACCACTTTTGTCAAGAAGAAATAAATAAAGAAGGTATTCTCTAGATTAAATAGAATCAAATTACATTTGGCTTAGTCTCTTTATAAAAATCACTAAAATTATATCCTTAGGTACAATAACTCAAATAGCCTAAGGTTGATGAATCTGACTTTAAGAGGGAAAATTTGGGAGATGACTATAACCCACATTATGTGAACATTGGCCTCAGTTGTACCATGGGGGAAAGATAGTAAGTTAAGGATTTGATTGTTCAATATAAGGACATTATCACTTGGACTTATAAATACCTTAATGTGTATGACCTACAAGTCATCACTCACATGATCCCCCTAAATCAAGACCATAAAATGTTTAGACAAAGACAGAGGCTAGTGAACCCTATTCTGGAGCCTCTTATTTAGAAGGAAATAGAGAAGTTATTAAGTGCCAAAATCAACTTCCCACCAACATTCTACCTAGGTGGCTAATATGGACCTGATTAGGAAGAAGAGTGATGAGATTAGATTATGTGTGGATTTCAAAAATCTGAATAGGGTTTCTAAGAAAGACAATTATGCTCTACCTTCTCTAGATGAGGTAATACATATAGTGAGTGGTTCTGAAATGATGTCCTTTTTGGATGGATTTTTAGGTTACAATTAGGTACTAGTACAACCTGAGGATAGAATGAAGATGGTGTTTACCATGAAATGGGGTAATTATATGTACAAATGGATGTCATTTGGCCTGATCAACGTAGGATCTATCTTTCAATGTGTCATAGATCATGCCCTTAAGGGATTAATCAGGAAATGTATAATCATCTACATGTATGATCTTATAGTTTTTTTCAAATAGTAGGGAAGATCATGTAAATCACCTATGGTCCATATTTGAAAGGTGCAAGAAGTTCAAATTTTCAATAAATCTAAAGAAAAGTATATTTGGTGTCACTAAAAGGAAACTCTTAAGACATATTATCAAAAAGGATAGAATCACCATTGATCTAGAAAGAATCAAAGAAATCTCAAAAATTTAGCAACCAAATAGTAAGAAGGAGCTTAAGTAATTTTTTGGGAAAATAAACTTCATGAGGAATTTCATCTCAAGGTTTGTAGAAATCACCAAGCCTCTAAACACCATGCTCAAGCAAGGTACTAAGATAGAGTGGACAGTTGAAGCTAAAAGGTCTTTTTAGGACATTAAAGATGCAATATCACAAGCTCCAATTTTAATCATTCCAAAATTTACAAAGGATTTCTATATATATTCATTCACTTTAGAACACACTATTGTTGTTGTTATCACACAAAGGAAAGAAAAAACTGAGCATCTAATCTCCTTCATGAGTACCAACTTGAAATATGTATAAATATAATATTCCATGATTGATAAATAGATATTTTCCCTTGTTAAATAAGTGAAGATATTTTAGAATAACATCTTAAGGAACAAAACCATCGCTATTATACCTTATCCTACTATCATGTAATATCCCCTTCTAAACAGGAAATATAGCAACAAAAAAAAATCTGAACCAAGATATAATCGCTGTTGAATAAATTCAGAATAATCACAATAATATAGTTTCTTAATAACAAATTACAGATTGTATCACTTGTCCTTCTAAATTATTACAATTGCAGTCCTCTAATATGCATATAAATATGAAATACAGTCTTGAAAACCCTGGCTTTGCAAATCTGGAAGTGCAAATTGAATTCTGGAAAGTCTCGACCCTTCTATGTCAACACACAGTCGCCGTCGTCGGTCGATATCTCACCGACGTCGGTCTCTGCCAGTCGGATTTTTGCCGACGTCGGTCTTCAATCGACCGATGTCGGTCACTGAAACCCTCTGTCCGCCGAGGTCGGTTCCTGCACTGATCTGTACGAACCCGTACGGATTCTGTACGGCCGCAAATTAAGCACAACTTCCCTGTTTTCAACCCCTGATCTAAAGATATATGTCTCTAGCACAGTAGATCTCTAGCTGTATAATTTATTGAATCAAAACATAAAGCAATAAATACCTAGAATATCTGTGATAACTTCTATGTGAAGTTATCTCTCAAACCTGAAATTCTGTGATAACTTCTGGATGAAGCTATCTCTCACTTTGGCAATAGATCAGCTGATATTCCACAGCCTCTTAATTGCACACACTGAAGAGGGAATGTTCTCCAATGCAAATGGAATCCTTGAACCCTAGGCTCAGTCTTCACAGAAGAAATTCTCAAAATCAATATCAATATTCAATAGCATAATCAACAATGGCCTCCATGAGAAACCCTTATACCCTCAAAAGATATGCTTGCCCTAATTAGGGTTTCTTAAATTAGAATTAGGGTTTCTAATTAAAATTAGGCTAAATAATTAATATTCGATTAAATCAATCAAATATTAATATCTCCCTCAATACATGTCGGATCCACGAACCGATCGAAGCTAGTGAATCAGGGAGTGATTCCGCACATAACCATACCACAATAAAGGCGCTCCGCTGCATATCAGATATCCCTAAAAAGTAGGAGCTCAGGCCAAATGTGTCTGAAATACCCTGAATGAAAATCAAATGTAGAAATCTTGTGAATCAAAGTCGAGCCAAGCTCCATTATGACCCTCTATCCATCTTATTAGCCTACGAAGGTCGCATAATAGACTAATCATGAACTCAGAACATGTCAATTGAAAAGGGGACATGACAATCCGCCCCTCCTAAAATTGCTTGCCCTCAAGCAATCACTGAATGACAAATCAATCAACCCACCTAGATCCCAAATGTAGTTAGGATCTCCACCACTGTCAATTAACATGAACCCCATGCCATGTCCATCCCAACTCTCATGTAATGGCGTCACATCATCTCTTATACTAAGATAAGCACTCCAACATCCAATCCATAAATGACAATCAGCAAGCAAACTCCCTACCTGAATAATATCTAAAACTGGATTGTGAAGGCTAGACATAGTCATATCATCATCAACCTATGACCCGACTGTAACAGAAAGTTGAGTCCTCACCACATGTGACAACTCCTGAACTGAACTCACCTCAAGACCAAGCTCATCCTCGTACCTCTCCTGTACTGGTGCCAATGTGCTCTTGTCATCACCCTCTATCATGTTATGTGGTATAGGTACCTCCATCCGATGAAAAAACATATATCTGAAGCTGCTGCCCCGTATTGCCTTAAGAATATGTGTCATCCCATCAACATTAAAGAGAACCTCCATGTCTTTGAGATGAAGAGTAACTTCCTCAAATGAATGAAGCCACTTCATACCCAAGACTAAGTCTATATCCCCCATGTTTACCACATAATAATCAGCGTTGAACTCATAGTTGTTCAAGCGCAATGGGAGGTCTCTAATCATACGCTCACACTTAAGAGTGTGACCATCGGCTACCTTAACTCTGATGCCCTCAAAACCTTCTGTAGTGAGTCCATGCTTCTCCACAAACCTAGCATCTATGAAATTGTGAGTGGCTCCTATATCAAGAAGGGTGATAACCTTCTGCCCTGCCAAAACTCCACGGAGTCTGAATGACTCATCTGACTGTATGCTAGATATGCGGGCCTCCTGTAGGTGAAGCTCTAACTCTGCCTCTACATTAGGCCCTGAAGCCTCTGCCTCTGCCCCCTCAGCACTGTTATGCTGTTCAGAATCCTCAGAGTCTGACTCCTCATAATATATCCACATCATACGATTCGCCTTGCCCTTAGGCCTCAAAGGACAATCGTGATGGATATCATATGGTCCTTTGCAGTAGAAGCAAAGCTTCTTCCTGTGTAGATCATTAAGCGCCTCACGATCCAAAGGTGGTGCTACTGGATTGGCCTTTGAATCATTTTTAACTCCGAATTTATCTATGTTAAAATCCGGCCTCTCCGTATCCCCGTGGGAGTGCTTATGGTCTCTAGAAGAAGAAGTGCCTTTGGTGTTAAATTTATTGGATGGGGCTGCCATCTCCATATCACGTGCCTTCCTCATAGCTACTTGTAATGAAGGAGGATCAAAGGCTTTGATCCAACCCCTCAATGGCTCTGTCAATCCCTCTATGAAGAGAACTACCAATCTACGCTCTGAAATATTGGGTACCATGACTGCTAATCTCTGAAACTCACCAATGAAGGACTCCAAGCTACCTGTTTGTCTCAACTGTGCCAAATCTCAAAAGTAAACCTCGGGATCTCTCCTATCAAACCGCTCAACCAATCTATCCACAAAGTCCTGGTACTCTGTCACTTGATTATGCTGAAGTGTTACCATACCATGGTACCACCAATCATGTGCTACTCCATCTAAGTGCAAAGTGGCGTATTTGATGGCATCTATCTCTGACATTGGTCTCAATGCCAAAAAGGTGTCAAGCTTATGAACCCAAGCTTGAGCTGTCATCTTACCGCTGCCGTCAAAAGTAGTCAAAGAAAGCTTACCAGTAGCCTTCTGTAGCTCACTGAATTGGACTCTAGGTCTCCTGTCCTGTCTAGCCAATCTATAGTGCTCTCTCCTCAAATTGAAAAAATGATCAAAGGTTGTTCTCTCCTGGATATGAGGAGGTAATAAGTCCCACTCATCATTTGCAGCCATGTAAACATCTGCAAATGGAGAATTCCCTGCCTCCTCATCTGCTGGTACCTCTGGTTCTTCTTGAATAAATGAAGGGCGTGTAGGTCTATCAGCTATCCTGGAGTGAGTCTGTTGTGGTCTCTGATTAACCGTAGCACTCCTATCATCTCTTTGGTCCCTGTTCTGTCCATCAGGTGCATTCATTCTCTCTATCATGGTCATAAGTCCCTGTAGTGTCTGAGCCATCTGCTGTTGGCTTATCATCATAGCACGCTGAAACTCTCTGGTGGCCTGATCAACATCATACCTGTGGCCCCTGGGTGGGTTGCCCTCACGTCTGTCACTCATGATGATCGGTCTCTGATCTAACAACTGGATACCTTCAAGCAAGGCTCGGCTGTGTGTGTTATACCTGTGTGGTCCCAACTCTTGTGGCTACATAAGATCTATAGACCCTCAGGCTGGCAGGATTTAGCTCTGATACCACTGTAATATCCCCTTCTAAACAGGAAATATAGCAACAAAAAAAAAAATCTGAACCAAGATATAATCATTGTTGAATAAATTCAGAATAATCACAATAATATAGTTTCTTAATAACAAATTACAGATTGTATCACTTGTCCTTCTAAATTATTACAATTGCAGTCCTCTAATATGCATATAAATATGAAATACAGTCTTGAAAACCCTGGCTTTGCAAATCTGGAAGTGCAAATTGAATTCTGGAAAGTCTCGGCCCTTCTGTGTCAACACACAGTCGCCATCGTCGGTCGATATCTCACTGATGTCAGTCTCTGCCGGTCGGATTTCTATCGACGTCGGTCTTCAATCGACCGATGTCGGTCACTGAAACCCTCTGTCCGCCGAGGTCAGTTCCTACACTGATCTGTACGAACCCGTACGGATTCTGTACGGCCACAAATTAAGCACAACTTCCCTGTTTTCAACCCCTGATCTAAAGATATATGTCTCTAGCACAGTAGATCTCTAGCTGTATAATTTATTGAATCAAAACATAAAGCAATAAATACCTGGAATATCTGTGATAACTTCTGTGTGAAGTTATCTCTCAAACCTGAAATTCTGTGATAACTTCTGGATGAAGCTATCTCTCACTTTGGCAATAGATCAGCTGATATTCCATAGCCTCTTAATTGCACACACTGAAGAGGGAACGTTCTCCAATGCAAATGGAATCCTTGAACCCTGGGCTCAGTCTTCACAGAAGAAATTCTCAAAATCAATATCAATATTCAATAGCATAATCAACAATGGCCTCCATGAGAAACCCTTATACCCTCAAAAGATATGCTTGCCCTAATTAGGGTTTCTTAAATTAGAATTAGGGTTTCTAATTAAAATTAGGCTAAATAATTAATATTCGATTAAATCAATCAAATATTAATATCTCCCTCAATACATGTCAGATCCACGAACCAATCGAAGCTAGTGAATCAGGGAGTGATTCCGCACATAACCATACCACAATAAAGGTGCTCCGCTGCATATCAGATATCCCTAAAAAGTAGGAGCTCAGGCCAAATGTGTCTGAAATACCCTGAATGAAAATCAAATGTAGAAATCTTGTGAATCAAAGTCGAGCCAAGCTCCATTATGACCCTCTATCCATCTTATTAGCCTACGAAGGTCGCATAATAGACTAATCATGAACTCAGAACATGTCAATTGAAAAGGGGACATGACATATCAAGCTCACCCTTTCACATAATGAGCTAGGAGAATGTCGAGGCAATTGAATGGCCAAGCTCTAGGAATTTGACATGGAAATTAAACCTATAAAGATTATTAGAGGTTAAGGCATTATTCAAATTATGATTGAACCTGATCCTTGAATCAATATTGAAGAGGTATGTGTAGCAAAAGTTTCTAAAGGAGAAAGATACATAGATATAATCCAATATTTACTTATAGGGACATACCCCCCAGAGTTTCGTAGAGAAAGGAGAGATTTGAGACTTAGAGCTACTCATTTCATAATAAAAAAGGGAGTCCTTTATGGAATTAATTATGAAGGTATTTATCTTAGATGTTTAATTTTAGAGGAAGATAAGGAAATTCTAAAAAACTTGCATCAAAAGATAGGCAATGGTCAGCGTATTGGGAATACCACAACACATAAAATTTTGAGGTTGGGCTACTATTGGCCAACCATATTTAAAGACACATATATGCACAACAATAATTTCCATGAATGTCAAGTATTATCCAAGAGAGAAGTACATGCAACAATTCCTCTACATCTAATTGTTGAAAGAAGGCCATTTGCATAGTTGGGTTTAGACTTCATTGGTGTAATCAACCCAGATTCCTCATCATGCTATAAATTTTTCCTTATAGCTACAGACTATTAAACTATATGCATGAAAGCCATAACCATGAATAATAGTAGATCACAAGATGTAATTCACTTATTGGAGGAACATATAAAAAATAGGTTTGGCATGCCCATCTCTTTGGTGTGTGACAATGAACCAACATTTATATTAGTAAAATTCACTAAATGGGCATATGATAATCAGCTTATAATTAGGTTAGCCTTTAACTAATAACCTCAGGGAAATGGACTAGTAAAGTCAATAAATAAAAATTTTATTGATGTAATAAAAAATTCATCAAAATACAAGCCTAGGTATTGGCATAATCTATTAAAATATGCTCTTTGGGTAGGCTAGACAAGATACAAGCAAGCCTTGAAAACTTCACCTTAACTGCTAATGTATGGGTGTAGACCAGTTTTTCCCATCACATTGAAGCTACCCACCTATAAATTCATGTAATATTACATGAAACCAAATGAAAAAGTAGAATCAAGGTTTCTTGATATAATAGACATGGAGGATTTAAGATATAAGCCTTACAGACCTTTAGTAAACACCAAGATGTGGTAAAAAGGTGGTTTGACAAAAGAACAAAAGTCAAAGCATTTAGAATTTTGGATCTAGTGCTACTATGGGATAAATCCCATGAAAATAAAGGATAACATGACAATTTTTTCCCATTAAGGATTGGAACTTATAATATTTTAGATATCATGGGCAATAATGCATTTTGTTTGAAAGACCTCTAAGGCAACGAGCTTACCTACCCAATCAATTGACAATTCTTGAAGCATTAATTTAGAGTTGTTCCATCTATGTATATTAATAACTAATAGGATTTAGATAAGTTAGATGTAGGACTATAATATACTTCCATGTTTTTTAGTTTAGTTTCATGCTTTTTAGATTAGTCTTTCCTACTTTCAGTATTTTGCTTTCACTAGAATAATTCCCTGCTTTCTAGATTAGTTGTTTTTTATTTTCTTTGATGTTCAAAGTTGGGTTTAATATATTTATTTCCAAAATCCTAAATCCAAAATAGCTGAGTCTAAGACTTATAGAGGAGGGGAAAATATAAATTTTGACACTCTTGGGGACTAGGTTATAGATTGGGTATATTTCTATGTTTTTGAGTTTTTAGAATGAATAAAGGCAATCAAAGAATTATTCTAAATAGTGTCACAAATTGAATACCCTTACCAAGTATGTGGAAGTTGATCTTGGGGTGTTTCATATAATTTTTTAAAATTCTTATTTTATTAGACCAACTGCACTTATCATGATAAAAACTTGTTGGAAATGGCAATTCTAGGTATAGATCTAATTGGCAGGGATGTTCTAGTAAAGATTTGTTTTATAATTATACTAGCTTAATAGGGTTCCATGTCTTTCTCCTCCATTAATTGAAACATAAAAAAACTCACATGGTGAAATAAGGTTAATGTACCATGTATCATGGTTAAAAGTAAATAATGGAAGGGAAATAGTAAGAATCCATGGTATCAATATCAGGGCTATGGACACCTAGCTAGCAATAGACCAATGCTTGAGCTTCCATTTATTTAATGAGATTTAACAAATACTAGAATAAAGCCTACTACTTTATCAAAACCTTTGAAAAATCATCACAACAAGGACTACATAAGCTACACGCTTAATACACATAGGTCTAGGAAGTTAGAAGGTAAGTATGTTGTGTGAATTAACTTAGGAGTACCTTTCATGTTTCTGATTTGAAGTATTTTTGTATGACACACTTCAAGATTGATTTAGAGATTGCTAACTAGTTTTTGGATTCTTAAATACTCTAGAGTATTCTCCATATAAGTTACCATTTGTTTTACCCAACACCCCCTTCTCTTTCAAGAGAAGGGGACCCACCTTTTTTGAAATATGATCTTTGAATATGGGTTGGTTTTCATATGTTTGTGAAAAATATAGAAAATCTAAAGCATTTCACTTTTTGGTAAGATAATATTGGCATTATGTTTTGTGAAACTAAATTTTGTATGTAGACATGAATTCTTTGGTTGTATGTTCTTTAGGATAATTATTTCATCCCTCATTCAAATTATCTCTTCAGATGTTATGTTTCAATTATTCTTAGCCCTATTTTCCTTCAGGCTTATTATTCAGGAAGCCTTATTTTTTTAGATAAATTATTGTCGATATTTTATTTAAAATAATTCTCTTAAAGGAATTCATCTTATGGACTCTTAGCCTTAGAATTCATGACAACATACATACTTTCCCCAAAATAAATTCCCCGATGGATTTCCCCTTTGACCCTATCTAACCTACCCTTTGGAACTTTTAAAATATCCATTAGTTGTACAAAAGTACCCTTCGAGAAATCAAAAGTGTCCTTCAAGGATTATGAAGTAAACCCTTTGGACATCATTTTCCATGAAGTAGATCCTTCAAATATCATCTCACTTACCCTTTGGGACTCCTGAACATACCCTTCAGGCTTGTTGAAAAGTCCTTTACCCTATGAACTAGCATTTATTCTGACCAAATCTTTTAAGAAACCTACCTCTCATGTTTTATGCAAAGTACCCTATGGGACTTTGTCCTAAGCCCCTTTACCCTATGGACCATACCCTTCTAATTATTGTCCCTACCCTTTTGACCCTATAGAAGTGCCCTTTGGCCTTTATGTTTTGGACCTCTTGTCATAAACCTACCCTTCAGGTTTGGTTAAACCTACCCTTCAAGATTTTGGTCTCAAGCAGTGTGCCCTTTTCAAAGTGACCACATACCCTTTGGATCTTTCAAAAATAACCTCTCAACCCTTATGGAGTTTCCATATTCCCTTTCCCTTATTTGGACATACCCTTCAGGACTTTTTTCTCGGGGCTTTTGTCCTTTATCTAATTCCTTCAGACATTATGTCTGAAAGGAAGTATACCCTTTAGATCCAAGGCATATACCATTTGGGAATTTTTAAATTACCCTTAGCCATACAAAAATTATCCTTTATAAAATCAAAATTTCCCTTTGACATTTACAAAGTAGACCCTTCGATATTTGTGTCATTGACAAAGTGCCCTACAAAGTGGACCCTTCTGATTAGAAGTTCCCTTTGGGGAAATTGAAAATTCCCTTTAACCTCGAAATATCCCTTTGGAATAATTATTTTAGGACTTTTCCTAGATGAATCCTTCAAGAATTTTTATGGACTTTTTGTCCAAAATAATTAGTCTACATGCGTTAACCCAAAATAAATTTTCCAATGTACACCCTAATCACTTTATTACTTGGAATATTATTAAGTTTCATCATAGTTAGCCAATATAAAAGAAAAAAATACTTCCTATTAATATTTTAAAGAGCCCCCCACAAACTTGAGCTAACAACTTTGAATAGAATCAAAAGTGAACATTGCATTTTTATATCACATGAACTAATATTCAATATAGACTCTTATATAGATGATAAATTGATAATAAATCCATCATTTGCATAGAAGTTAACTATCTTTCTAAGCCTCCTACTTTCTAATAGTGACCAAGCTAAAATCCTAAGTGTTTGCACCATATCTATAGCATATTGAAGTAAACTATAAGTATCCTACCATATGTAATAATGGATTCTATATCTAGGACATTCCAAAGAACAAATCTACCATCCATATTTTCAATTAAAGATTCTATAGAGTTTAAGGACACTATCTTCAATGTGGTAGTATTTGGAGACAAGTATCAAAACTATTCACAGCTTTGGGATGCCATCGATTTAGTGGATGCATTTTCACTTAAAGATGAGATGACATTAGTAGATAGACTATTTGTCAAGGAATAAATAACATATAAATGCCAATAATTTCACTTTGATTTGGCCAAACTAGAATTTATACCTTGCATAAACCTTCTCAGGGACTTGTTCTTTTTGGGCAAGATATCATAAGATGTTTTCTTACTTCATTATTGTGGTGATATTGTGGTTATGTGCATCTCTTGTAATGATTTTAGAGGTATTTATCTCTCATCATACCTGACACTTACTTTGATAAGCACACTTTGGTGTGGTTCAACAAAAAAAATGGTTGAAAGGGTGTTATCATCATGGCTTTTTCCTGACTGAAAATTGCATGAAAGTCAAAGAATCCAAAGGCAAAAATTCCAATTGATAAGTTTAGGATGGGAATATATATTGGTATGGCATTTCTCAATAGATTATATGGTATGATCAACATCCATTTTGTCAATTTAGATTAGGTACCATTGTTATATATGATTTTTTTGTATGATGTCACTTATGCCTTGGGAGAATAATCAGTTTAAGATTGAAGGAGAAAATTTATCATAAAGATAAGTGTCCCAAACCCACAAGATATTTTTACATGATGTCATATTTAGTGGACATAATCATAGACATATGTTATAAAGACTTAGGCAACTTGTGGACTCCTACCACAGATTGTGTGAAGAATAGAATTTGTGATTACTACCAATTCATGCACATATATGCTTAAACAAAGCATATAGTTAGGATATGTGAGGATTTATACCCATAGGTATGGAAAGCCATTCATAGCATGCCTATGCCTCAGATTAGGGAGAATATTCAAAATAATTTAGATGCAAAAGGATATTACTTACTCTACCCATATTTTAATATTATTATGATCTAGGGAAATAAGGTCAGGCCCCTATGTCTCCCAAAATATGTATCAGATAAATTAGTTGAATAAGAGATTGATTTCTAGTTATGTAATATAATTGAATATGATTTGGCAAGGAAAAAGAAGGCCTTATACTTTGGAAACTTGGTTTCAATTACTAGGATGTTTTATCAAATAAGAAATTATCTTAGAGATGTAGGTGGAAAGCAACACCACTATGGCTTCCTCACACTTAAATGTAGGGATTGGGATCTGCATGGGCTAATCCAAAAACATATTCATGGATTCAATATCCCTTACTACCACCAACATTATGCTTATGATTTTGTTTTCATGAATGCAAAGTTTGTTGAAGATGTGTTGGATTGAGTGCATATTGATATCCTATAAGAGGATCATCTAAGAATGATCCAAACTTACCCTTCCATCTCCACTAGGGATTTGGACAACAAAAAATCACTCTTTAAGGGGTGGGAGCATTCAAAATTTTGGAAGGGAAGTTCAAGAGAACAGTAGGCTTCTTCCTCCCAAGGACTTCCTCTAAAGTTGAAATTGAAAATAGTGAAGAGAGAGATTGAGATACCTGAGACCAGTAATGGAAGAGGAGGACAAAGAAGAGATCCCATCAACTTGGAATTTGATGAGGGAGACAAAGTGCAAGAAATTCTTGCTATAACCTCTATTCAAGTTCCTATTTTTATCCCATAGGTATCTACTCTTTTATCTATGGGGGTTGCTACCTCACAAGTAATAACACCCACCTCCTATGGCTCTCCCATCTAAGGAAAGACCCCTTTTATCTATACAAAGAATCCCAAGACCCCCATAGGTAACCCTATAGTATAAACATCTCAAGGCTTGCCCACTCCACCTTCATGTTTGATCCACATAGATTTCCCTTCCAATCCCTACCACCACTTCCATGGAGTAGACTATAGTCACAAGTACCATTAAGGCAAAGAAGGCCAAGCCCTAAATAGTTGTAGTCCACCCATTCCCTCAATTTAGAGTAGTGGATTGGTCTAAAATAATTTGTCTTTTTTTACCTAATGTTTTGATAAAGGTTGATAAGAAATAGAAGAAAGTGGAAGAAGACATCAAGGATGAGGTTGTGGTCACAACCTCTAATGAATCCAATCTAAACATTCCACCCTTGGTAATAGATTTGAGAAGTTGGAATTCTTAAATGCCAAGTTATAAGGTCACTGAGCTTCCCTCTGTGTCCACCCTATTTGATCCACTAGATAGAAATATCCAAAGGGTGAGGAAGAGGAAACATGAAGGTGACCAAGGTGAAAGAATCATACTTGAGTAATAGCAACCAGTGTTTTCCCTCACCAAGAGGTAAAACAGATAGATAGTTTATATATGAGTAAAATATCTTAAAATTAGCTCAAGCACATAAGGATATTGTGGTGGCCATTTATGAAGGAACTGAGTTAGATCAGTAAGAGCTAGAAGAGGAGGTGCATGACTTACAAACATAGATTGAGCATCTCAGGGAGAAATCTAGGATAGTGCATATTCATGTGGGTATTAAAGTTAAGGTTTAGGGGACTACATTAAAATGTTATAACTCCTTAGAGGCCATGGATTTTATGAAGGCCGAGATGGCTTCCCATGTGAACTAGTCAAATCAGCTATGTAATTCCATAATTCAAGATAACACCAAGCTCAAAATACTAGTTGTCTATATATGCAACTCTTTATATAACCATCTTGATTTAATGACAATTTTCAAGGCATTTAATGCCTTAAATCTTATTGTCATCTAGAAAGATGAGGTGAAGGACTAGTTGAAATCAATTGGGGATTTTATCTTTGAATATCAAGCACATGAGGATCAACTCCTCTAAATTTTAGATGAGTTAAAATTGTCCAAGGCAAGAGATTCTATTGGTAAATTGATCAGTAGAATTAATTTTGATAAAATTGTTCAAGAGGTTGCATAGAGATTTACATAAAGCATACAATGTTTGGAAATTGAAGAAATAGGATGTGAGTTAAGAAAGGCTCAGAGGAAGGTAACTAAGGTCGAGATCTTCAAAATTAAATTTCAGATAACCAAGGACAAATGTGCAAGACTCTTTGGACAGACCAAGAGACTTCAACAGTTATCATTACTTAACTTAGACATTATCCAATAATATCATGATGAATCACATAAATTACATGAGGATAATGAGTCAAATTATAAGTAGGCTTCTAGTGGTGTTTCTATATATCCAACTATTGCTTCCACTTCCACACCTACTAAAGCACATGCAGTACTTCAAACAACTCAAACTTAATAAGATAAAACTTTACGCATGTATGATTTTTGTAGAAACACATATACTTAGATTTCCCTTGAGATTAGAGTAAATAATTGTAAAATTGACTTTATATTTTTGTGTACTTACACACATTGCATAATTTTATAAAAGTCAATATTAGCTATTTATATATTTCTTTTAAAAGCTTTTTTTATACATCTTTAGACCATAGTTATAACTACACACTCTAACTACCACATGTAATCATCTTGCATAGACTTGGAGGATGAGGTGACCCCTTCCTTAAGGTATATAAATATAATTATATCCCTACTTTATTTTTGGTCAAAAAATTTTGGAATACAAAGCAACAAATCAATTTTAGTCATCAAAAAAAGTGTTTAAGTATTTTCTTTCCAATCTTGTGTTATTAGTTATTATTTCCATGGTTGTTTGTTTCAATAAATATTTAGTGTGTGAAAGTTGTAAATAGATTCTTACTTTATTTGATTAATATGCTAATCTTAGATGTGCAATAGTCATTAAATATTAGTAATGTTTTGATTAAATTAGTCAAGATAAATTGAATCATATTTCTAAAACATGTACTGATGTTTTCTTAGTGTATTTTTCTATGTGTGTTCTATATCTACCTCATATAATTCATTAGCCCAAGCCATAATATTATGTTTAAAGGGTGTACAATAGCTACTTTGAAGGAAGAAACATTTGTCTAAGGATAGTAAAATTCTTACATCTGTAATTCCCTATACTTCTTAGTCATACCTGATTGTATTTGTGTCATTGTTTCTAGCAACATGCATTGGTTTTTAGGAAACATAGGGCTATCCAAAAATGAAATAAGAAAGTAATTTCCAAGATCCATAGATTTTTTTCTACACTACCTTACCGTCCTTTTGTGTTTTTTTATAAAATATTTAACCACTTTAGGTTATAATCTAGTCACCCATCCAACTCATTTTAAAAACCACTATTTTAGGGTCTACACCTCCATCCAAAAAACCTTGTCAATAACTTGCATGTTTTACCCCTATTCCATCAATAGGTTGAAAAAAAATACATACCTAAAAATCATGACCTGGAGTGGATTTTACCTCCATTGAGATCCTAAAATGATATAGGTTACCTCATTTGACTATGGTGTGCATAAAACCTACATTACCAAAATTCTTCTTGATTATTCTAATTTAGATTTTCTAATAGACCCTTGAATAAGGTTTCACTAAGGGGTGATGATTATTCATTTTGATTTTCCCTTAGCACATTAAGTATGGTTTCAATAAAGGATTCTAACTTTTTATTTTTCTTATCATTTAGCACCTCAAACAAGGTTTCACTAGAAAATGTTGAGTTTAGACTTTAAATGTCCCCTAACACCTCAAATAAGGTTTCGCTAGGACATTATTCTTCTACCTGAACATTATCTTAGATCCTCAAGGATTATACCACTAAAATGTTACCATGAAATAAGCTCAATAATGTGTGATTTTTTTTGTCCAAGTCAACATTTTTGGGAGGTAGAATATGGATATAATGCTAGGATTGTTAATGGTAAAGGGATGTGTAATGTCAATGGAATGGAAAAAGGTAGTAAATTCCTCATAGAGGCTACTAGGAGAACTTGTGTCAATGTCAAAGGAAGCATCCTTAAAAATCATTAATAAATAAAAAATATATCTAATTTGATTTTTAATAAGTGTGGATCTAGTGTCATAACATCTATGAAGGTCTGTTGATTATGAAGTTGATCCAGACTCAAGTGGATCTAATAGGAGTGTATATCCAATGTTATAATATCTAATAATATATTATGATTTTGATGTTGATTCTAACTCAAGGGGATCTAAACTTGATGTTGAGACTAATGTTGGTTCTGCTTCTAGTGATAAATATGACATTAGTTCTAATGTAAAATTTGATGTTGATGTTGATGTTGATGTTCATTATTATTTTGATTCTTCTTGAGATTACAAATTTGATTTAGTATCTAGTGTTGGTTATAAATATAATTGTAATGTTGACTCTAAATTTGGTTCTAATAAAAAAGTTGATCTTGAATTGGATTTAGTCACAAAGAGGGTATGTTGAATTTCATTTTACATACGTACCTTTTTCATTGTGCACTTGGAAATGAAGGCTTTGGGACAAATGAGTTTTTGGAAAGGAGAGACTTTAGAAGATGGGAGAAAATTAGACTATAGATCAATAATGGATTCTTCAAAGATGGGCTCATTGAATAATGGTTCATAAAAAATATGTGAACAATCATAGAGAGGATATTTAAAGCAAATCTCATAAAATATAGGAGGATGGTCAAAGGGTGACTCATCAAATATGGGTGATTCAACATGAATATAAAAAATGGGTGATTTGTCTTGATCTTGCCTTGAAAGTGAATGAGTATGATTATGATTAAGAAAGTGATCTTGGTAGATCTCTGATAAGTGATTTTTTGATGGGGGTGTACTTGGTTCCTTAGTGAAAATGGGTCCTAAGGATAGATTAAGAAGATATTTAATTTGGGATAAGTTTTGTATAAGCTAAAAGAATGAGCCTATTACATATTGGCTTTTAGATGGGTCAGGTATTGACACTTGATAATATTATTGTGATTCAATAATTATATATCCATGGTCAATCAATCCTTGGGAATAAATACTAAGCACACCACATTGGTTAAGTAAATGGACATGAATCCCATGATACTCACAAAATTTATTTTTTAGTACCACTTAGGTTTGGGATTATTTTCACTAAAAGGATTAGTATGTGGATGCATAATCATGTTTGTTATGAAAAATTGATAAAATATGTGTTCCAAGGATTCATTAAATATATTTTACATTTTAAATGAATGTTGTAATTTAGAATTCAAATGGGTGTGAGATAAAGGTATCAAAATAGGTTCACTTTTGCTAGCATGACCATATAGTTTATAAGCTCTATCTAAATCTAAAATGGATGTCATTGAATGAATTGAAAAAGTGATATAATATTAATTAAAGGATGTCTCCAAGAAAGGATACATGCAATGGAAAAGATTTGATTGGAATTGGATTCAACTAAGAAAAAATATAGATTTCATGACTTCATCATTCCCAATCGATATGTGAATAAGATTGAATAGAAAGATAAGGATATGATTTAAAAATGGATCTAGAAACATGATTCGAAAAAATAAAAATGAATGTAGTTGACTTTAGAATGGTTTGATTGTGAATAGTTGATTTTGAACAAATTTGACTAGATTGGACTTAAAATTTGAATAGACTTGTACAAAAATGGTAAAATGAATTGGAACTAAAAAAAAACATTTTGGACTTGAATAGATTTTATTTGAACATGAGGAAAGATCATACAAAGACTAAAATTAAATCCTAGTCTTAAAATGGTTTGGAACTAGAAACTTGGAAAAATGATTATAATGGGTCCAAATTCATATAGACAACATAACAATACCATTTAAAATAAGATAGGTATGTATGCATCAAACAAAATGGAATGTAGAAGGAAATAATTTTAACTGGGAACACAAATAGAGTAATGTTACAATTTTAGATAAGAAAGGTATGAAACATATGTATTTGAAAAAAAATTGACCAAGAACATTATAAAAAATTTAACATCACAGTCAATTAATCAAATACTCAATCTATCGACCCTATTTTAATGACTAACATAGGATTACTCCATATTCATTGAGTATTTTGATATACTTACCTTAAGAGAGGCTAAAATTCAAGATTCATTAAATAATTTATTGTAGTTATTGGTGGTGTTTTAATCACCCCCTTAACTCAAAATTTTTATACATAAAATATATCTTTTAGGGCTATTAACTTTTGCACACTACATTAATGAATGTTTTATGGTTGAAGAGTCTTAAGCTAATGTTTTCATGAGATTTTTAGATGGTCATAATATACTTTTTAGTACTCTAGCACTTTAGAACTATACATCAACTGGATGCAATATTTTTTAGGACATTCATCAAAGGGTCTATTCCCTTCACGACCACTTCAGTCATAAGGGTCTCAGTGAACTATTATTAGCACAATCAACCTCTCAACGACCACCAACTAAGATATCATTGGCATAACCTCAATTTATATACCCCATTAGATAACATGGTTGGTACAATTTTTGGTAATTACATCCAAGTCCCCATGTCCTAAGGACTCATGAGAAGGAAATGACGACCCAAATGTAGAGCCAAAACAAAAAGGTATTCTTATTCTAATTTGCATAACTCCCACTAAGAGTGAGCAAAGAACATAATAGGAAAATATTCAAGATTTAAAATAAATAACATATTTTCATTTCTAATTCACCCAAATAGAATATCATTCACATAAAATATACTCACAAAACACTCAAGTAAGAAGAAGCAACAAAGAAACTTGCATGAAATGAAAAGGCTCAAAAAATAATCAAGTTTTCTTAGAACCCAAAACAAAATGTGAATTAAATTTTAAAGTGTCAAAATGAGATGTGAATATAAAACATGATAAATTTCATATAAATATATGAACACAATAGATCTATTAAATTGATAAATTAAAGCACACATGTCAATTATACACAACACATAAATTAGGTGGGAAAACCTCTAATGGAGGTAAAAAAATTCACATTGATTATTCAATATTGAAACTATTCTCCCAATACATAAAATCTTCTCAATATCACTTCTTCAAAGAATGACCTTCACAAAAAAATTGTTTACCCAAAAATATATCAAGTTAAAATGAATTTGCAATAGGGGTAAGACCCTATTTATAATATTCAAGAAGGGAGGTGATCATTGTGAAATAATGGGTCCATCCTGATAAAAATAATTAATTAAATCACTTAATAAGTATTAAATAACCATAATAATATTATTTATTTTCATGATATTTTTACCTCATATAATAAATAATATATTACTATTTAATAAATTAATTTTCAATGTAAGCTAAGGGTTAATAATTACCACTTAGATATTAATTTATCTAACACTTCCCCTTAATATTAGTCAAGATAAATGTCATATTCACATAAAAAATAATAAGTATACTATGTACACAATTGAAATATTTAAAAACCTTCATCATGCCAAAAACCACCTTTTTAAATAAAAATAAATATAATCTATAAACTACTCGAAAGTAAGTTTTGGCTAGTATGATCATGAGACTACATCTCATAGTTTCTCATGAATAATCACTAAGCATATTTGGAACCTTTTATAACATAATGAATTCCATTAAAAATTATTATTTTAATGTATTGGGGTAAAAAAGTAAAACCTTCATACAAAGTTTAATTAAATCATATAACTTCCATATGAAGTTTGCAATGCTTTACAATGAGAATAAGTATCAAGAAAGAGAAGAAACACATGGCCATTAGGAAGTTCCATTATAATTTACATTCCACCTCAATGGAAACTTTGAGAGGACCAACATTGCATGAAACTAAAAAAATATGGTAGCACCAAGTGGTTTTGTGAAGATATCTACGACTTGTTCATCCATAAGATAGAACTGCAGATCAATATCACTATTAAAAAATTTTTATTAGATAAAATATACATAAAATTTAATATGATTAAATTTTTGGTTTTGTGTACCTACACAAAATGTAACCACATATCCAAAAAAATATTCATAATAGCATAATATGGTTAGCATCACAATAACCACATAGATAAAAATATGGCATATGTTTTTATATCATAAAACACATTTTAAAATAATCATGTCATATTTTAGGAAAAAAAGTTCACTACCTTGATTATAAAGTTAATGAAAAACATAAATTATTGTATGCAATTCATTATTGAACATCTTCAATATTGACAAGATGAGCATCTCCAACTGTCATGCAATGCACATACAATAATTTAATAATAATAATTTTGGAAAGTATAGTGTATTATTATTATTGTCATGAATATCTATAGTATATTGCATGACAGTTGGAGATGCTCATTTAATAATAATAATTTTGGAAAGTATAGTGTATGGGGTGAATCAACACCATCTATTCAATCAAAATTATGTAGGAAATAGGTAATTCAGCTCAAAAAACTCACCAACCTCCATTCCATGGTAGTTTCCTTGATATGTCTAAATATAAGGTGCATAAGGCACCATAATCTTGAATGGAGTTACAAAAAACTATTGGTAAGATTTTATGTTGTATTGCATACTCAAATTATTTTTATGAGTCACCCAACTATATGTGACATAAAACTTGAAACATTGGATAAACCAAAAATTTAAGCATGATTTTATTTTGTGTTTGAGAGGGGAAACTCCCTCATATGATGGTGTTTTGATTTTTTTGTATTTTTAACTATAAAGTATGAAAGTTAAGAAAAGGATAATGTTAGGGATGGAGATAAAATAAAAAGAAATGAATAGGAGAATGGGAAACCTATAATGGAATAAACAAATAAAACACCTTAAAATACCTACATTAATTGAGTGAGTTGGACAATAAAAAAAATGGAAACTTGTATCCATAGAAAGAGTGAGAAGTACATGCTTCACATAGGGGAATGAAGACATCACTAGAGATGTTTCTAGACACAAAGTTATATAGAATGCATATATATTTCATCCTGTAAATGAACTCAAAATCTCATTTTCATATCTTTAAATAGGGTTTCATTAAGAATAAAATGAACCTTTTTTTAATATTACTCTCACATAAAAATAATAACTACAAACAAAGCATATATGAAAGTTCTCACAAAACTACAAATTAATTTTGTCAAATAGATTGCATGCATACGACACAAAGTCCATCTAAAAATATTTATAGCACAACAAAATATATTATCAATGTTTTTACATATAATATAATTAATAATTAAGTATCATTGATTACCATCAACTATAAATAGAAAAGCACATTTTATAATTAAAGAGCATGTACACTTTCAAAACTACATAATCTGCAATATGTATTCATAATTATAGAAAAGATTATATGTACACAAAGTTATAGTTGTATACTCTTCTCTTTGTCTTGTCCTAAGATAAAAGGATCCCTTTCGAGTTGAGAGTAAAAAAACCCTTTTACAATGGAAATCAACATTTTTATAGTGTTTTCTCTTTAGGTAGTTACATAAATACTTTCTAATCTTGACTTGACCCTAACCTAACTCAAATCAACTTGATTTATTACTTTTACTATATTTAAAACTATCCATTAGAATAATTAATTAATAATGAAATACTTTTTCAAAATTTATAACATATTCAAGACTGACTTGATGTTTTGTTATTTATATTTCAAAGTATCGATTCTCTTTGATTCTTTTTAGATTTCCCTTGAAATTCAACACCAAACCTTGAAATTATTGATAGTTCATTCTTATCAAACACTAATGTTACCACTTTTAGGTATTTCTTCTCTAATATACTCTATGGATTTAGCTTCCATTCCAACATACATTGTTATTAAATATTTGGCACCCTTAAGACTTTATCAAGTACTTCAGCCCAATACACACCGTAAGTCTTCTAGCATTTGTTTTTAATCACTTTTATCTATATAATGGAATATAATCTTCTCTTTGACATTCACATTATTTTTATGAATCTCCCACTTTATATTATCATACCACTAATATAATTATGATATTTTATCTGTGTTGTATATGGATTGAAGCTTATTCCAAGAGATGTCTCAAAATCCTCAGCAACATGATGCCAATTGACATATAGACATGCTATAATATGAGAGTTATAATTATAAACAATATCAACCATTTTTTATTAATCTCACTTGAGAATTTTCTTTCCACTACTCACATAATCTAAAATAAACTATCGCCATCTCCATTCATAAAGTAGATGATGACGCTATTTGGCCATGTGTCTGAGATCACATTGAAATGTTTACATACTTGTATGCAAAATTATGTATGGATTTAATTAATTGGTTTATTTCAATTAGAATTATTATCTCAAGAGTCTCCTTTATCATAAAGGCATGAAATAAATTATTTATATCCTCATATGTGCAAGAAAAGTGGATAGATTATATTATCTTGGCTAGTTTTGAATGAGTCTTGACCTATTTTTTAGAACATACTCAATTTCCTTGACATCTTGATTTGTCACATTATCCACTCTTTTTAATTTAAGGGTATCTTCAATATTAAACATCTTAACAATGTTTTTAAAATATAATCTAGTTTTTTTACTTAAGTTTAGATCTTCAGTGATTACTCGAATCTAAGATAATTTTATAAATCATTAAAATTTAACAAAAACATGATATATAATAAGACCATATTCACTTAAAATGGGTCTCAGATCCTTAAATTTACTAGAATATCATCTATCTAATGAAAATAATGAAGTCAACTTAGATAGATCAAGCTCTCCAATCTCTTTATTCAAGTAAGCAATGCCTTTTAAAGAATCACATGTTTTCAATATCTATTACAATTGAATTTAACATCCACCATTAACAAGTTGTAGGTTTAAAAAGTATATTTTACATTGAAAAATATGATATTGGAATATGAGATTAAAAAATGAGGATTAAAAATCCACCTTTGACTTTATTTGATAAATTCTAGGATTCTAAAATGTATTGTGAGTTTTTGAGAAGCATTTTACATTTAAAAAATGCATTGAAGAAACCTAAACTTTTAAAATAAAGTTTGATAAATCCACATTAAACTATATTTTATAGTTTTTTTGAGTCTCTGTAGTGGCATGTGGACTTTGGATTTCATTTTACATTATAAAATGTGTCTTTGAAATTTGAGTTTGTCCATCCATGAGCTAGTTTCTATTTTGTGTAATCTCCTACCATAAATGTGCCAAACCAAATTTACTCACTATTCTTATGCATTGTGTATGTTCATCAATGGATAGGTTGAAGTAGCCAATGTGGTGTCTATAAATTGAATTAGTTATATATTAAAGAATAATAACACCTAACTCATATAGTTTAACTACATTGAAAGCAATAGCTTTGAAGAGTCATGTAAAACTAAAATAATTGATTCCATATTTTATCAGGACATTGATAGCATACTAATATCCTTTTTGTTAACCTCATTAACATCACCTATTCTAGGGGAAACATATCACCATACTTTTGAAAGTTTATTGTCATCACCTTCTTAGTAAAATAAAAGGCTTTCTTCACACAATCACCATGATGGACACTATATATATATTGAGCATGGTATTTAAGTAGCTCCAAAATTACAAGTACTAAGTCATTAATATAACATAAACATGATGCCTCACACTCTTAGCATGATGAAGACCACTAGCCTAATTTATAAAAAAATTGGAAATCTTATTATTCATCCTATGAGAAACATATATAAAACCATGTGGAAGGAATATGAATATTCATTGGAAACATGTTGTATCTTAGTACCACTTAATCCATCATGGAGATACAAAAAAACCATTACTTATTCCAAAGAATGTGTTACTTTTTTGTGTGTCTTGACTCATCCTCATTGACATATTATACTTTGAAGAGAGAATTAAGGCATTTACTTAGAGTGGATTTGGAAAATATGGGAAGATAATATTTTTCCAGTCTAAGTTATTAGTTTGGGGAATGGGGTGCACAATATAGGTTGTCTTTTTATTAAATTTTGTGGATGTCACAATGGTAGTTGTGTAAGCTATGCTAGATTGTGGCATAGACAAACCTAATTAGGTATATTGTACAAATGATTATTTACCTTGATAAAAAATGGGAACTTATATAGTTTTTATTAGAATGGAATTTCATATCCTTAGTAGCTTTTGTAAAAATTTGGGAAGCAACAAAAATAGTACTTGCAACAATTATTATAGTAGTTTTAGGTATAAAGTTGTATTATTATCTAAATATTGTTAAAAAGAATCAATATAAGGGGAAATAGATACTATAAGAGGTAAAATAGAAGGAACAATAGGAATAGGGACACCTTGTGATTTTTTCATTTCTATTCTTGCCTTACCTTTTATTACTTGGAGGCTCATTACCTTTTCTTGTACAATCTATTCCTCATCATCTTCTAGAACTTCTCCTTGTTCCTCAAGTGTTTCTTATGACACCAACTCAATAGTTGAACTCACAAGAGTGGAAACTAGTTGATGAGGTTTATTGAGAGCTATTTGCCTCTTGTAAACATTGATATTTTCCTATCAATTGGAAGAGTGGCCTTGATAATAATAATAGATGATACATCTACCTCTAAGGTTGTTGGCACTATACTTGTAGTAGGAGGGTTAGAGTGTGAAGAATCAATAAAATCAATACTAATCAATTCTCCTTCTCCTCTAAGGTAAATTCCTCCACACCCTCTTCTTATTTCAAAATCACCATGGCATCTTGGGATGTATGTTGGGAAGGCTCCCCTTATAGTTGAACTAACTAGGAGAGCTATGAGGACTAATAGTCAGTTGAAGCCCATCTCCTCTGAGGTGGAAGTTGAGTTTCAACTTACAAAATTATAAGTTACATATCCTTTTGTATTACCACCATAGCATCAACTATCATCCATTCAATTCAAATAGTATTTCGGTTTATTTTGGGTTTCACTCACCCATGCTCACTTAGTTAATAACCTACATGCTCAAATGACTATTACACCAACTAATTGTTTCAAACCATACCTATAACTCAGATCCTAGAGTGGATTTTACCTCTATAGATATCCCAAAATGTTATAGGCTACCCCATTCATGAGTTTGGTTTGCATAAAACCCACATCAATAATATCTAGATCACAAATACACCACAAAGAAGCCACTAGTAAAACAACTTTTAAATCACAAGTTGATAGTCAACCTATGGGTTTTGGACCCTTACAGATGCATTTAAAGAGACAAAATATATTCAAAATTCACATAAATTTAACATTATGCACATATCCTAGAAGTTAAAAAATATATGAATCGATCATAAGACTCCTACTTTTATACCATATTAGAATTTTGGATTAGCTAAGATCAAAAAGAATAGACTTAGACATAGATCACATCATTAATATCATATATAAAGACATTGAGATTTAGGTATAAAAATATTCAAATATTATTGTATTAAATATACACTAAGGTAGGGGTTGGTTAATAAAATAGACTCTCACCAAGGTAATCTAAGCATTCAAAAAAATGCAAGGAAATTAAGCAATGCATGTTAAGGTAAAAATGAGAAATGTGAGAGTGAGGCAAAGCCTTGATTTTATAAAGAATGAAGGACTCATAAATATATATTTTTAATTAATATATGTGGTTTCATAAATTCAATTGGTTTCCAAACATCCACTTTAGTGGCTTGCATAAAGTCCACTACAATGGTTAGCCTAAAGCACACTTTGGTGTGCCAATTGGACTTTAGTGCAATTGAAATTTTAGGTGTATTCCTTAGAATTTATTAAAAGTTTCCATGTAATACTAGGATATATTTTATAATTAATAAAATATAAAATCCTAGGAGAACCACTTACTCACTAAGTAAGATTAAAGTCTAAATGATAATTTACACTAACAGTTACAACTACATGTCAAAGAACATGTATAACTTATTTTTTTCCTACCCCTAGAGCTCAAAATAGTGATGGATGCTATCCCTCTCCTATTATATATTATATTTTGAGGTCCATACTCAAATAGAACAAAGAGGTAGGGTGCAAGGTAGTCAAAATATTCATCCCCATAACCATCAACCACCCATAATGCCAATAAATTAAATTATAGAATAAAATATTATGGTTAAAATTAAAAATATACATACTATATATATATATATATATATATATATATATATATATTCATAAGTCACCTATTTATAATGATATATTTGTTATTATTGGTAAAAGGGAGTTTTTTAAAAAAGGATTCTATCTTTATACAAAGAAACATCAGACTAGGCACACAACCAAATAAAACATTATAATATTAAAAACTTATAAAAGAGATAAATAATAAATAAATAGACACTTCACATCAAAATAATAGCTAACCAACAACCAAAAAGTAGTGAAACAATATGAAATAAACAAAGTGATCCAAAATGGGAAACATTAAAGTTTTAGCCCCTAAGGGATTTATCCCAATTGACAACCATATTATTTTAAAGAATTTTTCATGTGTTCCATTACCTAAATATCAAAGTATCCATCTTTTTCCTTCATATTACTCTTAGATTTATCATCCAAATTGATGACGCCTTCATTTTCAAGTTTCCTTTTGAGATGTTGTTTAACCCCATCCATGATAGATAGGAAATTTTTACTTGCCATTTTTCAAATCCCACCAAAGTCTCCAAATTATCCTTGATGATTTTTTTCTCCTAATCTAAATAACACACCTTCTATTCCAACCTTCTCATCTGAAGGAACACCTCCTTAAGATATTATTTTCCACTAAGTTCTCTCCCAGCTCTAATTTTTTATGGACTCCTTCAAAATCCTATTATATTTTAAGAATGATCTTAGGAAGTCCCTATGAAAATTAATTTCTTTAGAAAAATCATTAACTTTGCTTTAACCCTTGAATTTTGTAGTTATCTCATCAAATTCCTCTCCCTCCTTCCTTTTTTCCTTTAACCTTTTCAATAGTATTTGACTTCTTATAAGTCTTAAGACCTTGGGTTTTTAGAAGTTTCAAGCCTTCCACCACTCATTGTAATTTTTTACCTGAGGTTTTCAGTTGGTCTTCAAAAATACCTAGAAAAATTATATTCTCCTCCATATATTGTGCCTTATCATTCTTAGCATTATTTCAAGACTCCCTAATAATTTATTTTGGTCTACCTGAGCTTTTAAGGCTCATTTTAGTGTTATCACTAATCATGTTTTAGGTCTTCTCCCCACTAGACATATGATCCAACCCCATATTAGCCATTTTAAATAGATTATAGGTCAAGAAAATAACTAATTTATGTAGAGGAAACCATTTAATCTGATTTAACCTTTATTACCAATATTTCTAAATAATTAAGAATTTCAAAAGTAATACTAACAATATAATTATGCCTAAAGTAATTGAGGAACACAAAATGAAAAAAGAGGATTGCTTTGTAGGTCTACCATTCAACATTATGAACTTCATTATTTATTTAGTAAATTATTTATAGGGATGAGCTAGAGAATCTTTCAAATATCCATATTTAAAATCGATTAACTCTTAAACATACATAAAAAACTTATCCATTTCATTTTTATTATCCCTACTTATTTTGTAGCACTTTAGACCTTCAAATATTCATAGGATATATCTATGCAAACTTGTGTTATATAAATTTACCAAGTGATGTAGAACCACCTTATGTTTCTTATATCATAAATACATTATAATGGAGTGATGAAAGTATACATTTTTTGAATGAGGACTTACCACTAACACATATTATTAATCAACACTTCACATTATATATTCAAGTGAAAATTATTAATATGGGAGTTAAACAAGTTTTGGTGGATAATGGATATGGTTGTAATACTTTTTATATTTATTTCATTAATTTTCATGGTATATAAGCCAATGATATTTAATACTCAAATATGAAAATTCAAGGATTCAATAATATACATTGGAAGGTTTTAGGAAAGATTACATTAAACATAATTGTGGTTCTTATAACAATAGTTATAATATGCCAAGTCATGCCAAATGATCTCAACTATAATAATTTTTTTGAAATAAGTTATGAATGTAGTTTCTTCACTTTTACATACATGGATAAATTGTATTCATCACAATGGATCAAGATCAATTCAATCATCATGTAATGATAAAACATTTGTGAAATTTTTATGCATCATATTCATATTTATCTTTACGAGTGCGTAAATCCTATTTCACAAAATGTTATACTACCCCAATATCTAATCTAATTAATGTTTCAAGAAAAAAAATTAAATAAATATAGTTCTGGATAAAAATATTTTAAAAAATTAGGATACATAAGATAGGGATTGGGGAAGCATGCATAAGACGTTATTTGTCCCATCAAAAAATTTGATCATAATGGTAAATAGGGCCTTTATTACATAGATAATTCAACATATAACAAGTAAATTGACAATTTTACTATATACACACATTTTATTAAAGCAAATATTGAGCCTAAACAATAAGTTTAACATCTCCCAAAACTATAGTTGGTACATCTTGAATATAATGATGATAAGGTTTCATTAGAAATTTAGACATTAGATCAATTTTATAATGAAGAGTATCTCTTGGAATACTTATGGGAATATGAGGATCCCCCTATATTATATTATAGTAATAGGTTTCCTCATTCAAAAAAAATCCAATATAAATTTTAGAGAAAATAATGTCCAAATATTGATGTACAACTAGATAGCCCTGATGCAATTCCCATTACACTATATGTAGAGGATAACTCAACATTTATAATGAATAAATAGTTGAATTCAATTATTGAATAGATAGAGATCCAAAACTAGTACTTAAATTAGGCATGTGAAATTATGATGAAGGTAGATATTAAAGATAATTTTTACATGATTACCTAGAGTTATTTTCTTTGCCTTACTTAGATTTTATAGGAATTAAATCCACAGTAACAATGCATAACATAGTACTATATCTAGATGTAAATACAATTAAAAAATAGTATGATTCATCTAAAAATGGGTTTTTTCTTGTTAAAGATTAAATTTAGAGGTTTTTGTATGTGGTGTTTATATAATATATTGACTATCTTGACCTATATTTCTAATATAGTGCTAATTGTGGATCCCAATGGACATATTAAATGTTGTACAAGATGTCATGGTTTTAAAAACTCTTGCCTAAAAGAATATTTTCCATTAGCATATTTCTATATGATTGTATAATATACAACTAGGTATGAGATGTCATTTTTAGATGGATTTTTTTGACATAGTTAAATAAGGATTAATCCTGAATAGTAAATAAAAAAACCATTGATCACACCATGGGTAATAATTTATTATGTGATCATGCCATTCAAATTAAATAATGTGGGGGACACTTATATGAGAGCTATGCCACATGTATTTCATGATTATATACATAATACATTATAATATTATATAGATGATTTATTTTATAAATCTAAATATAGTGAAAACCATGTTATAAATTTATAATAGATATTATTAATGACTAAGAAACTATAATGTGTGATTAAACTCCAAAAAAATATGTTTGTGGTAATATTAAGAAAATTACTTAGAGAAACATCAAAGTAGTTCCAAATATGGTCAAATCTATTTGAGACATGACTTTACCAATCAAATAGAAATAATTATGATATTTATAGAAAAAATATAGAAAATAATATATTTTTTGGCTCAATTAGTTGATAAGACTCAAAATTTCACGTGATTACTAAAACAATATATGAAGTTCAAATGGAAAACCAAATTTCAATAGTCTCAATGAAATCAAATAATATCTTCTTAATCTACCTATCCTCACACCTCATATACTAGAATGACCTTTGTTGTTATATAATTATACTATAAATAATGTCATAAAGCATTTATTAGCATCATATGATGATGACCACATAGAGTTTGTGATCTATTAAATTAATTTTACACTATTTAATTTTGAATGAAATTAAAATATAATATAAAATCTATGTTTAGCTCTTATAAATACCCATTTTGGTATAAGTACACATATTTCTAGTCTTCTTTTATGTATATACCTTGTCACTGAGAATTAGACATACTGTGATGTAATATCTCATGGACATCTTCATTTTCATCTTATTTCACTTGATTTAACTACCCCTTGGGCCTATGTGATATGATTGTTTATCCTCATCCAATGTATGATAGGGATCCCTACCTATTGTGCCAATTTTTAATATGTTTTTATCCCTTATAAACTTGCATCCATCTTGGACACTAGTGTCAATGTTAGTTTCCAACATCAACACAACTATCTAGGCTTAACTTTATATCCTTTTTCATATCTTTCACTTTGTGACCATTTTTTTAGTCCTATTTTCCCATCCTATGGTCAATTTTTCACATGTCACTAGGTTCTAATTCAAATTTAAAATATTCCTATATATACAAAGGCTATAATATAATTAATACACCTAATAACTTGATAAGACAAATCTTTAATTAGAAAGTACTATTAATATCAAGCTATCAAGTTTCACTACAACCTTGAATCAAATATATAAAGAATTTAAAAGTTAAAATATACTATTGCATCACTTGTACCAAGGGTTAATAAGAGAAATAAGATATATTCACACTCTTATAATTCCATACACATGCATAGGAGGGAGAAACACATGCAGGTTTGAGTCCCTCATGAGTATTTACTATGTAGGTAGCACTTAAAAAAATGGGGATGTTAGGACTATCTCGACTCACATTACTAACCCATTTTTACTAGGTTGAAATAGGTGAAATTAAAAATAACTAAGGTTTCCTATTTTCTAGATCTAGTACATAGGAAACCACATCCATTTATGTAAAATAGTTGTATAGGTCATACCATAGGCTTGATACAAATTTGGAAATATTTGTGTACATTTCCTTGACTGGACACTTTCAACAAGATTGGACATAAACATTTATGTTAATGTCCCTAGTTGATGTAATTATTTTGAAGACAAAAATAGTCATAATATAGAGTGATCAAAGTCATGATCTTTAGGGCAACCCTATGATGATTTCTAAATCACAACTATAATCTAGGTTATACTAATAAACAAGATATGCTCTCTTTATCCATTAGTTGCTTAGTACTTATTGTACTTATTTCACATGTATAAATGAGATATATTATCAAAATACTATATGAAATTGCTAAAATTTTGAATGGTATTTAATTACATTCAAACAATTGTATTGATTGTATGTTTATCTTATGAATCCAAAATCATTAAAACATTTAGTGAACCCATCCTATATTTATTGAACCAAAAACCTATTTTGCATATTAGGTTTTTTACCTTATTTCAAAGTTCTCTCAGATTTCTATATTTTATCTTCAGATTTGATTTCCTTCTCACTTATATAGACATAGATTAGGAATTCCTAGTTACATTCTTGTTTTGGTCCTCCCAATTGTATGCTTTATAGTCATCTTAATTATTTTTAAACCCTTATGGAGTCTTTAACAATTTTTTTGCATGGAATGTTAATTATGATCATTTATTTAATCCACATGATGATCAATGTATTACACATGAAAACCTAAATAAACACCAAAAATAGGTTAAAATTTAATTTGATTAAAACTATGATAATGAAAAAATCAATGATGCAAATGCAAGTATACATGAGCAAAGTAGTGATCATGATGTTTCCACTCTTGGTTATGAATGTGATGAAATGACTCTTGGTTATGACATCTCTCTTATTCCTCTATTCTATTATACCAAAAAACCAACTAATATGCAAAATGATGCCATTCCAAATGTTGAAAATCAAACTATTACATCCATACCCTCTTTAATTATTTAAAAAAGTGAGAGTGATTATCCCATTTATAATGCTGAAAATGTCAAATATGTTGAATGTTCCTCCCCTATATCTCATAACGGGAATCTTGACGAAATCAAGTGTGTCTCTCATTTACCAAATTATTCTAATTTTGAAAATTCCATTCCTTTTTTGCATAATTCAAATGAAAATAGTCAATTTTCTTCTTCCCTTCTAATTCATGAAGATCAAAATACATGTCCTATATCTCCCATTATGTTGATTGAAGAAAAAATTGAGAGTGCATATGAAAATCACAAGGAAACAATAACAAAACATGCATTAATTAGGGACAAAAAAATTTCCAATTATATTTGAGGTATCTTTTGTAAATATCAAACCATATAAACCCAAGTAACAATAAAAAAATTTCCCCAAATGTTTCTTAATGAGATAATTTCTTAAGACAAATAGCAAGGATGCAAATGATAGTTTTGAAAATGTTACTTTATCATAAAATAATGATGTACCTTGAGTAAATTATTTTATTTTATTCTTTAAACCTATTTATCTTAGATCTGAAAGTAAAATTGAAAGTGAAGGTGACATTTTTCCATCCCTTGATGTGGTACATAAAATAAAAAGTATTGCATTGTCTTCTCAAAAGGAGATTATGTTTCAAAGTGAAATCATTTCTCCTACTCCTATAATATGTTAGGAAATATCAACTAATGTATCACCTTGAAAATAAAATAATATTAAACTTTGTTTTATTCAACAAGTTATACCAACATCTTTAGACTTGGGTTTTCCTTTATCGAACATTGAAAAAATATGTGAGGAGTCAATTTTAGTGGATGATAAAATGTTTATCATTCCTATGTTCCATATGAAAGGTAGTTTACAACCACTAGTAAAATCCTCAAATTATTCTTATGATATGTTATCTATTATGATTACCATTGAAGATTTGTAAAAACAAGTCAATACTCTTAAATTACAAGTTTCTTCTCATGAAGCTATTCTTGAGGAGAAAACATTAACATGGCAACCTATTTCTAGGGATGTGTTTCAGTATCCTTATCCTCAAATTTTTTTATTTCTAAGTTCTCCTCCTTTGATATTTAAGGGCATATTACTATTGATTTATAAAAATATACACACTCTTTTGAACATTAGGCCCAGAAAAGAAGCTTGCTTTTAAAGGCTTTTTATCATAGTTTAACCCAAGGGCTCTTGATTGGTTTTATACTCTGCCAAATGGTTTATTATCAACTTTAAAACAAATTGAATGTATATTTATATCAAATTTTCATCATTATACCTTACCTAAATTACCATTGTAGCATTTTTAAACATTGACACAAATATAAAATGATCGTATACAATATTATGTTATTTAATTTAAGGATGTTTTATGTTCCTTAAATTATACACCCTCAAATTTAGAAATACAATATATATTTATTAGAGGTATTATTTATCCACTAAGAGAAATAGGATTACATAATCCCTTTACTTCATTCTATATCTTATATTAGGATGTGCACAAATATTCATGTGCTCTAATGAATATCCAAACCAAGTCACTTTTTTTTTCATTCAAACCTAGACATGGTAATCATATTAATTCCAAAGTAAATAAACAAGTTACAAAAAATCTCAAAACACTTCATAATCCATCTACATAATTGATCCCATAAGTCACAAAACAAATAATAATGGTATTAAACAAAGTAAAGGAGAATGATTACAAAGTATCTCCCATAGTTAGACCATATACCATTACCAAATGAAAACCTCTTTAGTTTTATTGATACCAAGACAGATCACATGACATATTACAATTTTTTGGGATAAATTAATGATCGCACTCCCTTATAATTCACATTACCCACCTCATAAATTTGAGAAGGCAAAAGGAAAAAATATTTTCACTTATCATGGTATTAACCAAAAATGATATAATGAGTGTTTTAATCTTGAGTAAAATCTTATACAAATTAGCTGATCATGACATCATTGCATATCAAAAGGACATATCTAGACTTAATCCACATAATTATACTAGAGGCCATATAAGAGGGTCAAGACATCCCATGTTGATCCTAATGAGGAACACATGGTCCATCACCCTTGATAGAAGACTTATGGTAGAAGTCCTCCTAGTTTACTCTCTCTTAGGATTAATCTCTCCCACATTGATCCTAGAAAGGAGCCATTAGTCAATCAGGTCCTTCATCAAAATATATAGGGATAAGGTAAAATTAAAAATTATATTTGTGTACCTAAATAAATACATATAAATTCAAAGGATAATTCTATAGATACTTCAAAGAGGATTACATAAGCATAATTTGTAATCCTATTTCCATAAGATCATTATAGTCAATATTTCTTATGCCTATTTAGATTTAATTGCATACAATTATTTATTTATTACTAATATAATACACACATGTCAAAACTAAATGTACTTGTTACATAATGTACCAAATACTAACATACACCATGAAAATAAATGCAATTTAAAAAACTATGTAATGACCAACATATAATACAATAATGCAAAATCCATTTGACACAAAATAAAACCATGTGAAAAATGTCATATATATATATATATATATATATATAAGTAGATAACATGTTTATAAAAATAAGTATATCAATCATATATTGGGGGAATATCTCCTAGGGTGTACTCCTCATCACTATAAAAATCCATAAATCCAATATAACTTGGTGTAGACACACTAATATCAAACTAAGGTCTACATTTAAATGATGGCATATGCACTCTCTCCTTGAAACAATCTAATTACTACAATATGTCATCATTATCCTATCACAAAGTTTCATAGTGATCAATCAAAATCTACATAATCTTAGTGGAACCTCACTATAAGATGTCATGCCTATCTAGATCAACACATAGCTCCTCATGATCATGGTCATAGTATGATATGATGCAAAAATAATCAAAATAGGATCGAATAATAGTCCATGAGTACTATTAATGTCAAAAAATATATGAATAAATTCATCTATAAATACATCCATAAACATGTTGTGAGTGATGGCCTATAGAGCCCGATCCACCATTATTTCCCACTCCTCATTACTTATAGACATTTGATATATGATACCAGTTAGTGAAGTATATAAAACCAAATAATTTATCTACTATTTTAACCAAATAAATACAAAACTTAAAACTATGTTACTCACATTTGGCCTTAATGGCTACCTCACCCACTAGTGTTGGTCTTTTAGGATCATTGTTTCCCACCTCACTGCCTATCTCTCTTATGACACCACCATGTGATAAATTAATGACACTTTGGGTTGTAAATACAATAATAAATAATAGTGGGTACCAAGATCTATCCCACCACTATACATAGTCATTGATATATTGATACATCATGCATCATCTCTTACAACCAAGGGAACTATGGGATCTTGTTGATTAATTAGATGTAGGATTAGATATACAATAATAGGTGTTGACCTATCATGCAACTTATGACCACTATGTGATGTTTGATGCCATGGATATGTGTTTAGGGCACTCCTAACTCTATCCCAAAATATCATAACACCTGATCATACTAAAAAAATAATAAACACTAAGATACTAATCAACTAACCACATACTGATACAACCCCTCTTTAACTCATGTTCATCCTTAGACCATCTATAAAAATTCCTATAAATATAATATAAAATTTATTTTAGATCCAATCTATCTAAAGTAATTTGGTACCCCATGATGGTTTTAAGTCTACCATGTCAAAATACCCACCACTCCATAAAATATATAGATAAGCCTGTCTAGGTAGGGGACCATAAACTAATTTTAACATTGCAATATGATCATAATCCTTAAAATGTGATAGAGTCACAAACCCAATACCTCCACCATGACTCTCCAATGCAAACCTATAGAGATCCCTATATAAAGGGGCTAGTAAAATATGGCCCCATGAATACCTAGTTGATAAAGCTCAATATGATGCACTACCTAATATATATGATAATAGATACCAATAACCCAACCTCCAAAACCATAAATGATACCAATACATGTAAATAAACTTGTACAATCATAGAACATAACCTTTAATAATACCATATACTTAATCATACTATGTAGAATTGCATTAGGAACCCTCTAACTAGTAAAATATACATGGGAATGTTAATATAGCCTCAAATACCATCTCTATTAACATATAACCTCTCACATATAATTTAAATCCTAAAAATATGATATAAATCCTCTAGAGTGACTACCATGTCACTTGTAAGAAGTTAGGACATACATGTATCTAGGTTCTACCTCTCAGTTAGGGTTTTGAGGACATGGATATCATATGGGATCTATCCTAAATGGGCCATGTGACCCACCCTTCTCTAATAAATAATAGCCTAGTTAAAAACATCTAGACCCAAGTTTACTAATATTGAATAATGCTACCCATGCTAGAACTCTCAAATATGTATATCCTTGTGCAATCAATAAACAATAATAAAAACTTGTTAAAAATTAAATTTTAATGAAAAATACATAAATAATAGTAAATTAAAAATAAAATAAAATTACATTACATTAGCTTTGGAAGCTAGTGACCATGTAGGATAGAAGTTTTAAACACTAACAACGACACTAGACGTAAATGTAAGACACTAGCATCTAGCATTGGACAGTTACATCAAGTTACTGACACAAGTGTCTATGATGTAAATGTAAGAATCTAAAATCCTATGATAAATCCCCCAAAACACACTCAAAATACAAAATTTTCCAAAATTCAAAATTACCAATAAATTTCAATACAATTTACTTACTAGCTAGTCATTTAAGACACTCTGGATCGCATTACATTGCATTGGGTAAGGGGATATTCCATATGGCATGGTTCTCCTCTAAAATTAGATCTTAAAAATTCATAAAGGTCAAAAATGTAAATTATTTAAAATTTATATTACAATGCACCTAATATACCACTTTTACACTGACTTCAAATGTGCATATCTTGATCCCTGGTTATCCAAATTTGAAACTACAAGTTGCATTGGGATATAGACAATGAGCCCTTCCATATTATAAAAAATTGTAAATTTTTAAGCATTTATAAAAGTCACTATTTTTTTTGATACAAAATGATATTATTTTATATTCCAAATACTCCTAAAAATAATGGCATAAATTATTGTTCACAATACTTTCAGTACAATATCAAGTAATTTATGTCAATCACATCAGCTATTTTCCTTTTGCAAGGAGATAACCAACATGTAATTTATCACATCCTTCCAAAATTGGGGAATATTATTAGGGTCATGTTTATAAACATGTTAGAGATCATCAAATACATTTTTAACATTCTCTAGATTCAATGGGGGCATGTTTGGGAAATATATTCTCCACATGTATTCAACATCTCTAAATTACAATGCAAGCATGTTTTGGAAAAATGTCCTCCACATTGGTGCTTATTTAAATTTTAATATCTCTCTATACATAGTGTGGGAATTCCTTGGAAACATGTTATTAACAATTACATAGTTTCTAGATTGGTAAAAACATACATAATAAATGATTCAGATTCATAGTTGTTCACAAATATTATACATTGGTACCATCTTATATACACAGTTTCAACATGAAACATATTTAAGGTGAATATGATATGAAATGTATTCATAATAAAAAAAATTATTAGATTCCAAGACTCTTTTATGGACTATTACCATAATAAAAAAACCTTTATGTACTAATTCCTTGGTTGAGCTTTTATGGATTATATTGAGCCTTACCCATTTATAGTGGTTGGTTCTTCCTTTCAGTATGATTGGATGATTTAAATCACTTGGTATCACCAAGTTTTTTTGGTGAAAATGCTTACATCAATCACACTATACTAATATATACATATACATATATTTTTCACTTGAGTTGTTCTCATTGAGATATGATAATCTCAATGGCTGAAACACCACTCTTTCTATTTTGGGTTAGGGGCATGATCACCTCCAAAATATCCCTACTCCAAGTACAAAAACAACTTGGTGAAACACAATTTACCACTTATAGGCTCACTCATCTTCTTGGCTAGATTATGTATGAGGTTACAAGATCCATGTCTAATTATCCATTTTCCATCACTCAATAACCATTTAATACATGACACATCCACCAATGTGTTCTATCTTTATGATAATTTTTATTAATTTCTTACATATAAATTATATACATTGATTTACTTTACATAATATTCTTGGTTGCAAGTAATGTTAAAAATTAAATATTGAAGAAAAAATCAAGTGAAGACATGGTGTGTTGTTCACACTATGGTATCCATTTTATTTTCATTTAAACTAATAATTCCAATTTTTATTGCATTAATAGATTAAAGGGGTTAAATTTAGACACCCATTTTGGAATAAGTACACATATTTCTAGTCTTATTGTATTTATATACCTTTTTACTAAGAATTAGAATCTAGTGATGTGGTCTATCATGGACCTATTCAGTTTCATCTTATTTCACTTGATTTACCTACCCCTTAGGACTTTATGCTATGATTTTTTATCCTCATCCAATGTATGATAAGTATCCCTAATTGTTGTGTGTGTTTTATATATGTTTTTATCCCCTATAAACATGTGTCCATATTAGGCAATGTCATCAATGTTAGTGTCTAGCTTCAACATAATTGTCTAAGCTTACCTTTTTATATTTTTTTGTATCTTTCACTTTATGACCATTTTATCCCTCTTGTCCCATCATATGGTCATCCTTTTGCATGTCAGTATGTTCTAATTCAAAGTTAAAATGTTCTTATAATTAGAATGTACTATTTATCTTAAGTTATCAATTTTCACTACATCATTGAATCAAATATTTGAAGCATTTAAAAGGTAAAATATACTATTGCATCAATTGTACCAAGTGTTACTATGAGAAATAGCATATAGTCATACTATTACAATTCAACACACATGCATAAGAGGGAGAACTACATGCAAGTCTGAGGGCCTCTTATGAGTATTATTTATGTAGGCAACACTTAGAAATAAATTAGGTTGTTAGGGATGTATTGAATCACATTACTAACCCCTTTTGCTAGGTTGTAAGAGGTAAAATACAAAGGAAATAGGGATGCTTATTATCTTTATTTGAAACACATGAGAACACATATGGTGATTTAAAATAATTATACATGTCATAACATAGGATTGATGAAAATTTGGAACTATTATTATACGTATCCTTGACTGGAAACTTGCATTAGGATTGGACATAAGCTTCAATGTTACTATCCTTGGTCAACAAAACTATCTATAAGATTAAAAAAATTAAAATATAGAGAGAGAAAAGTCAATATCTCTAGGTCAATCCTGTAATGATTTCCTGATCACTACTATAGTCTATAATAGAATAATAAATAATATAGTCTCTCTTTATCCCTTAGTTTCTTTATACTTACTATATTTATTGCACATGCCTAAATGAGTATATTTTCAAAATATTGTATTACATTTCTAAAAATATGAATGACATTTGATTGAATTCAAATAACTTTATTGTTTGTATGTTTTTACTATAAATCCAAAAGCATTAATAACTCTTATTTTTTCAACGTAGACGTTTTGATATTCTATGCTCAATAATGAAACACATGCTATAAAAAAGTGAATATGTAAAAGTTCATATAAAAATATCATTTTTAAAGATGCATATCTAAATAGGTGATGATACTTATACAATATTACTTAAAATTCATATCTCAAAAGTTAGCAAAAGGGCATGTTTTTAACAATCAAATAGCCATAAAACCATCAATTAACATAAAATTGATCAATGATACTTTAAGATATGATCATAAAACATATTATATTAATGATAATACCTAGACCATGTACTTTTATGGATCTAAATTTACCTTAAGAACTAGTGAAAAATATTTCTAATTACTCTTCAAGGATAGCATATGTCATTTTTATATCAATTAAGATTTTCATGCCTAAATAATATAGTAAAATATGAGGCATTGATTTTAGCATTATATTCCACATGCACATTATAGATAAAATATATCCTATTATATAGGGGATAATAAAGTATTTTTAATCAGGTTAAAAAATTTAATCCCATATAGAGATATGAGACAACATTTGAAAACACATTTTGATAATTTTTCAATTGAAAGTATACCATAAAAAAGATAATCATCACATTGATGCCATGGATAGTGTAGATTCTCTATCCCCAATTTATATTAATTATGACCAAGTAAGTTTTAATATATTAAGGTCACATACACCATCAATTATGACAACAAATATAATGGGTTTATACGTTCTTGCCACCACACATAGTGTATACAATTAAAAATGGTATAGTGATTTTTATAATTTATTGCATAATTATATAATCCCCAAAAATTTCTCAAAGATAAATAAAAAATCACAGTGAGATGTATTTAAATATGTTATCATTAGTGCAAATCTATTTTACTAATCATTTTATAGGAAATTACTTAAATTTCATTGCTGGGAAGAATCCAAACTATTTATACAAGACGTCCATATAACGATTGTGGTATAAACTTAAATAGAAATGTAATTTATTATAAACTATTAATAATGGTTTTTTTTTAAGCCTTAATGGATCAATAATTTCAAGAACATGTGAATTATGTGAAAATTTATAATGATATAATAATCTAAATCACACATCTTTACAAGAATTACAACCTATAATATCACCATGGTAATTTTCTATGTGGTGATTTTATTTGATAGGCAAGATTAATATATAATTATTTTATAATCATAAATTTATTATTATAAATACATAATACTTTAAAAAATGGGTGGAAGAGATACCCTTGAAAGCAATTATAGGAGATGACATGTGCATGTTTTTGATGAAAAATATTATTTAATTATTTGATATCCCATCATTTATTATATAAAATAATGGATCATATTTTAATAAAATTTAATTGATAATTTTTTTTCTAAATATAAAATCATCACACATTTTCCACTCCATATTATCTACAAGGAAATTAACATGTAAAAGCAACAAATGAGATAATTTTCAAAAATTGAAGAAAAATAATTACAAATCTTGGTGAATATTTCAAGAATTAGATGGTGTATGCCTCATAGGATTACCCCACAAGTATTCATAAAAGAACAAGGTCTACTCATTTTTTTATGAGACAAAATTATTTTTCCATTAAATCTATAAATACCATGCTTCTATGTTTCTCTAAAAGGATTATTAATGATAATGAATATCTATAAAAGTGACTACATGAGTTAGAAATGTTGTATGAGATATGAATATAGGTTATAAATAACGTTAAAGTATATGAAAATATCATAAAGGAGGCCTATAATAAGAAAATCCAAAATCAATAATTTGAAGTTGGTGATTTGGATCTAAAGAGAATCAAAATAATATAAATGTATATAAGCAAACAAAAGGCAACTTAAAAACAAACTAGCTAGCACCTTTTGTAATAACATAGGACTTAGGTACACGGGTTTATCACTTGGATTCAACTACGGAAAAAGATATAAAAAATCCAATGAACATGATGCACTTACATGATGTTACATGTTAATATCTTAGATTATAAAAAAACCCCAATAAAATACAAAATAATATTCACAAAATTAAAAACTGACATATGAATGACATGTATTACTTGTATACATGACTTATTTATAATTTATCACATATAGTACATTATATATTATTTTTTATATGAAAATGTGTTTTTAAGTATACATGATTGAGATGCATGATATAATGATTTAATATGACATGGACACACATATCTAGAAAATCACTAGATCCAAGATCTACCTTCCTACATTGGGGGTATCTTCCTACTTTACACAGGTTTTGTCATTCTATGTATATTTCCATTAATCATATCAATCTAATTTACATTAATTACACATGACTTGATTTGAATCATACTACTTAGATTGATATTTTATTAGATACTATATTTTGATATATGCAATGATCAAATATACTAATTATGTATATTTACCTTGCTTTTTATATTCATCATTGATGTTTGTACATGTTACATGGTTTAACGCTTGATTTTTTATTACATTATATGAATCTTTCTATGTTTTTTTATTCATTATGATTTTGTGTGACATTTTATTATCTTTTGTGTTTGTGAAACTTAATTTTTCATTGTGTGTGTGACATTCAATTATCCATTTTGTGTGTCCCTTAGCCTTGTGTAAAATTTGATTTCTCATTGAGTGTGGATTATTACATTACATGACATCAAGTGTTATTATGTGCATCATGGCCATGACACTGTGTGTGGCACTATTTTTTATGTGGATAAATTTAAGATCATCTACTATGATTTTAGTGTCATGATATATATCAAACACTATTTTTTCTCTGGAGTCTAGTAATCTAGGTTTTAGTCAAGCCTAGGCCTATTTTATTTGTTGATCTAGTAAGGAAAGGTACTTTAGAAGTTATAGTATTAATGTTGAATTTGTTTCAATATTTAAACTAAGTTTGAACTTAAAATGTCTATTATATGAACTTAGTCTATAAGATTATATAATTAGGGCTTCACTTATACCAATTTCTCAATCTACCTAAGTCTAATAAGTCCTAGTTTATTTTAAGTCATGCTTTGAATTACCTTAAACTTTCCATTTCTAGAGAATTTATCCCCTTTTAGGGTATTTGGTATAGTGTTTGAATTAGTTTAATTTTAAATCTTAGTCACTTTGATGAATGTTAGACTAATTTGGCTTTAAGTCTTGGCCAAATGAGACCATTTTACTTACTAAGTTTATCTCTATTTGGTCTCTTTTGTTCCTTTTGTGTTGATCTGACTAAGTGTTTTGAGGTTTTTATTATAAAAATGGGTCATTTTATAGATTGATGGATCAAATTTGGATTTAAGATTAGCAAAATTTATGTGTTTATTTTTTAATCTTTTAACCTTTTTCCTCTCTTTTGGTTCTTACCTTAGTAATTTTTAGGTAAGGTTTACATTTAAAATATAATGGACCTTTTGGTTTTATCATAGGCCAATGGTTGATTATTCTCTCATGAGCCCCCAAGAAAATTAGGATTTTCCACTTGTTGATTACCAAATTCCTTAGGATTATTAAGTACTTAGTCACTTCAAATATCCTATAGATGCCCATGATGAGGATGCATGGTGAAATACCAATTTGCCACTTTTTAGGTCCCTCATGACTTTCAAGATATGTGGTGGACATTTTAGATACACATTATCATGCCACATGGTGTAATCCCACTTCCCCAAGCCCCCATGATAGTATGTATACCTCTAATCAATAAAAAATCCTCTTAGATGCCTAGGATCATGTCACATGGCAAGATCCTATTTCCCCACTCTTTGAGATGGTTTGTATATCTTCAAGCCTTAGTTAAATCCCTAAATAAGTGAGATCTTGATAAGTTTCAAGATCTCACTATACCTAAAGAGTAAAGGTGAATGGCTTAGGTGGACAGTTAATCAAGCCCTAGATGAATTAATGGTTTCCATGTGGCATGAACCTACCAGATGGGAAACACATAAATGTCCACATTAGAAATTCATGAGATTAAAATTGATGGCTATCTATCCTATCATAACCATCAAATACCAAGATGATTTTATATTAGGCCAAGTGTTTAAGTCTGCTTAAATCTATTAGATTTGTGTCATTATAATTTTTTCTAATATAAAGTTTCTTCTTTAAGAAATTTAACCCTATGACTTTTTTAGATTATCTAATTATTTTTAGGTATTCAATTAGTCCATTTTCAATTTATTCTAGACTAAAATGGCTAATTTTTTATGACATTATATCTTAAGAATTAGTATTTTTCTAAAACATGGATCACTTAGAATTTCTCACTTTTATTTTTTAAGCTTTTGCCTTAGTCATTTTCATTTTTAACTATAATAGCTAATTGATCTTCCCCACATGTTCATATTGAGTAAGGGGATGCCACCTATTGATATATTAGGGCTTCACTTCTCTAGATCACCTTAGATAAATAATTCACTCAAATATCCTCTGGGTTCTTAAGATGCCATGTGGCATAATCCTATTTCATCAAGTCCACATGATGGCCAACACATGGTTGGTAAGCAATAGACCTTCTAGGTGAATGGGATTCTTCCACATGGTAAACTCCCACTTTTTTGTTCCCCTGAGTTAATCAAAACACCCAAATGAATAGGAAACTAAGTAAATCCCTAAAATATATCCACATTTCAAAATTTAAGGCTCTAGAGCAAGATGAGTGTAGAACCTTAGGCTAAGACTAGTGAGATCTAGGTAAAGGATATCATGTCACGTGGTGAGATCTCATTATAATATATCCAAATAACATAAAAAAGATGATCTAAATTGTCATCCAAGATAATAAACACTAAAAGAATTCCATGTAGTAGGACCTTGGCATTTATGGATATGATAGATTTCATAAGTAGTGAAGAGTGTCCATGTAGAGTGACCTTATCGAGATGGATACATGAACATCCATGAAAAGAATTTGGGCTTTAATTTATTGACCATCTAAGCTCATCAAGGATGTCAAAGCCCTAATATTAGACTACGGTTCTAATCTAATGGGGTGATTATGATATTATTTATTTCCTAACAAAAGAGGAATTATGGGATGTAGAACCCAAGGCATTTAGGTAGTGGAATTGATCATAAATTTGGCATATATATTGGAATCAAGAGAGAGCATAAAAGATAAAGTGTTACCTTAATTAGGTAAAGTCATCACCAAGTAGAGTATGACCAACTAGCTATCCCAAGGGGATATTCAATGACTTCATCCACCCAATATTTAATTCAAAAATTAGTGTGTCATTGATCTTGATTTCATCAGGTATGTGTAAGTCCCAATTCAAATTTGAACATAAATGGGCACATCTCATTAAGTGCTTTCAACCACTAGTCAGTGGGTTGGTTTATGACCCCATTAACTAAATCATCTATATAAGACTAGTTTAAGTACATAAAGAGGGATATCTATTTTAGATGTATAGGGTAGAGTAGAGGAATTAGACCCTTTTCTTTCCTTGTATCTTATTGTTTTCTTAGTTATTCCATTTTCCTATGAGCTATACTACTCTAAGACATTTTTGTAATTTTAGTTGGAAGGGATGAATCCCATACAATGTTTATTTCATGCAATATATTTAAATTCAAATGGTATGAGGTTAATGCTCATAATTTATGTATTCATATGTTAATTTTGTTCCTCTTTCTTCATGGTCAATTTTTCCTCAAAATTTAACACGATATTTGTTTATGAGTATGTAAATACTAGTCAAATAGAAGAGTAGTTTCATGGGATTTGTCTAGATAAATTAACTATACTTATCTAAATTGCATTATAGTCTCATTTATATCTCTTTTACCTTTATATGTTGACCTTTTTTGTCATCTATTAACTTAGTTTTAGAGTAGCTTAATTTGCAATCAGTGCTTACAAGTTTCATCTATATTACATGTTCATTGTTTGTCTCTTCTAAATCATTGTTGAATAACATATTCCAAATACAAGTGATATTTAACAAGGAATTTATTAATAAATATAAATTATTTGAATTTTTCCTAGTGTATGTTTTTTTTTTAATAGTAGAGTGTATAATATATATCCCACTTGTATAGAATATCTTGCATCACCCAACCAGAGGTATCTATTCTATGATGACCTAGTAAACAAAGACCTTAGGGAAACGATAGAGTAACCAAAAAATGAGCTTGGAAAAATTTTAAAACTAGTTTTTTCCCACCTTGTAGGGCCCTCTAGGTGCGATCAGAGTGCTTACAGACCTAATGGAGGCTATTGCCTATGGTAGTGTCTTTGGGGACATGAATATGATATAGGACATTCCCTCCAATAGATGGAAGAAAGTGTTAATGGGTGAAAAGACATGTTCCACTAAAAACATGTCGAGCCTTCCTATCAAAAATGATTCCATTAAGGGTATCACCCTGACTATCCCAGATGATTTAGTTGAGGAAATCATGGTGACCATGGACCTTGCATTGGTAGGTAAGTTTTTCTCATTCTATCCTAATATTGAGATGGTTAGGAAATGGGTAATGTCTTGGTGGAGAATTAAAGGTAGTGTCTTAATCATTGGTATGGAAAGAGGCTTATTCCTATTTAGATTTATGAATAGGGAGGATATGATAGCTATTATTATTAGAGGACCATGACTATATGGTCCACATTCACTTACCTTATGCTCTTGGAAACTAGGATTCGACCCCAACTCAGACCTCAAAAAGTATGCTCCTGCTTGGGTAAGATTGCCAGGGTTCCCATTGGAATTCTAGGATGAAAAAATATTTATGGCTATTAGTAACTATATTGGCCAATATGTCACTGTAGATCATACTACTAGAACACAATCCATATGTGTGTATGCTCGATTGTGTTTCAATGTAGAGATTAATTAGACCCTTCCCACATCTATAGAGTTAAACTCAAAATATGGGACTTGGACTTAGCCAATCATCTATGAAAATGCTACCACTTTTTATCAAATATGTAGAAAAAAGGGACATATAATGACCCAATGTAAGGCAAAGCAAATGGGAAGGAAATATGATTCCCCGGTTGAAGGTGAGAATCAGTCTCACAAATCTAGAAACTCTAGTAGCCAGGGAATGTGGGGTAATGTGGAAAACCCTGTTAATACTGAAAAGGTTAGGGAAAAGACTGGTTAGGAGGAGGTCTCTAGTAATAAGGAAAAAGCTGTCCTAGAGGAGATTAACAAGAAGGTCTTGGATAGTGATAGCCAGATGGTTATAATAGACATAGTTAACTCTTTGGATCAATAGACCAATATGTCTGAGGAAGGAGAAATATGTGCCCAATTGATAAATGGGGATGATGTAGAAGGAAAAGTTTTAAGATATGTTTAGGTGGAACTACCTCCAAAAATATTAAATACTGAGGGAGAAACATCCTTACATTCAAACATAGATACTTTCCATGCTCTAGAAGTAGGTGACCAATCAGGCAATTATACAGTAACAAGTGAAATAGGATAAAATGGTAGTAGCAATGAACAGGAAGAATGGGTTACCCTAAAGAAAAAGAACTGCAAAGGTAAAAAATCTATAGATGTTGGCACTGATTCCAAACAAGGGAGACCAAACCTAAGAGAAATAAGACAATGAGAGATTCCTAGGGAGATTGCCAATGGTAAATGGAAAACACTGGAGACCCATTCCCTTAAATCCTCTAAATGAGAATTTTATCTTGGAACCTGAGGGGCTTTAATAGTCCTTCCAAATAGTTTGAGGTTAAAAACTACATTCTAGATAATAAATTAGTTTTATTATTACTCCAAGAGGTCAAGATGAATGAGGAGAGTTTTAAGAAAATAGTTGACTACATATGGCCTAAGGCTATTTTTTGCATTAGTTTAGCTGAAGGGACTTCTGGTGGGATTGTAAATATGTAGAATAGTGTTAAAATTTAGCGATCTCTTATTGCTTATAATAAATATTTTTTGATTATTAACTTCTCTTTGTCCTCTTTGAATTGGTCGTTGATCAATGTCTATGGCCTGAATAACAGAGCATTGAGGCAAAATATATGGACCGATTTGAGTAGCTTCAGGACTAACTCCCAGCACACTAGATGGATGATGGCTGGAGACTTTAACACTCAGTTATACCCTTCTAAAAAATAGGGTGGGATTATTGATTACTTTGACATCATGTTTGACTTTGCTAAATTTATAAATGATTGGGGATTATTGGATATTGAATTGCAAAATAAGAATTTCACTTGGTCTAATAAAAGAAGAGGAGACCAAATGATCCAAGTTAAGTTAGACAAATTTCTTATTTCTAGCAACTAGAATGATTATCATAATATGCACTTGCAGGCTTCTCCTAAAACCATGTCTGATCATTGCCCAATCTTCCTCAGTTGAAAAGATCAGGGACAACATTGTCCTTTCCCCTTCCATTTTGAAGCTATGTGGATCAAACACAAAGACTTCAGACAATTAGTGGCCCAATGGTGGAAAATTCCTATCTAGGGCACTCCTATGTTCAAATTAGTCAAAAAAATTTAGCATATCAAATAAGAAGTCTATGGATGGAATATATATAGCTTTGGTCAGGTCTTTCATCAAAAGAAAAACATAGCCAAAAAAATTGTAGATATCTAGCAGCAGATTGCTCAAGTAGATGATTTAGAAGACACTTCTAAAGAAGAGAATGTCCTAATTTTTGACTGGAAGAATCTTATGGACATAGAAGAGGTTTTTTGGAAATAGAAATCTAGAGTTCAGTGGCTCAAAGAGGGGCACATGAACACAGACTTCTTTCATCTCTCAGCCATGAAACACAGGGAGGCTAACTCCATAACAAAGCTATGTTTGGATAATGGCAACATTATAACTGAAGATAATGAGATAGGAAAACAAGCCAAGATATTCTTTTAGAATTTGTTGATTAAACAAATTAATGATGATGGGAATGATGGAACTATGAATCAATTCATTGATAAAATCCCCTATTTGATAATTGATGAAGACAACTTGGAGATGTTAAGGCCTATATTCGAGGAGGAAGTCCATGTTATTTTATTTTCTATGGGTTCTTTCAAAGCCCTAGGTCTTGATGGTTTCCCTTTCATATTCTTCCAAGAATATTGGGATATAGTGGGAATGGATCTTACTACTGCTGTCTGTGTATTTCCCCTGATAAAAAATGCTTTGTCATGGGTAGGCAAATTCTTGATGCTGTGATCTCCACTCATGAGACTATTCATTCCATGGATAGGATTAGAATCCCTGGTATGGCTCATAAGCTAGACATTTCTAAAGCATATGATAGGGTCTCATGGAATTTTCTATTTTGAGTCATCAAGAAATTTGGATTTAATGATAAAATGTCTCTCCTGATATGGAATGCTATCTCTTTTGTTAAATTTTTAGTTCTATTCAATGGGGTCCCTAGAGGTTTCTTCTCTTCTTTGAGAGGAATCCACCAGGGGGACCCTCTCTCCCCTTACTTATTCATCATAATGGTGGAGGCACTAGCGAGATACATACAAGCTAATATATTCTCTAAACATTTAGTGGGCATCAAACCTACTTCCTCCCTTCCCCCTATGGTAGTGCAATAGTTTGTGGATGATACCATTATTTTTGGCATCTCCTCGGTGATTGAAGCTAGGAGATGGAAGAATATTTTAAATAACTATGCCATAGAGTCTTTGAAAATCATAAATCTTTGAAAAAGCAATGTGTACTTCTTTAATACTCCTAATGACCTTAGCAAAAAAATCATTGATATCTTAGACTGTGCTAAAGTTGTTCTACCTGCTACCTATTTGGGCCTTCCCCTCATGGTCAAAGAGGTATCTCTAGGTTTTTGGAATAGAATATTGGAAAGAACTTAGAAGAAACTTCTTGGTTGGAAATGAAAACTTCTTAGTAGTGTAGGCAAATTGTAGCTTCTTCAAGCCTCTCTAAAAGGGATTCCTACCTACTTCCTGTCTCTCTTTAAAATACCTATGTATTTTGCTAATAAATTGGGGCATATTCAAAGAAAATTCCTATGGATGGGACTGGAAGAGAAATAGAGAATGTCTTTGGTTAGTTGGGAAAAAGTGTGTCTTTCGAAATCACATGGTGGCCTCAATATTAGATCCATCAGGAACATGAACAAATCCCTTCTCTCCAAAATCAACTAGAACTTGATTAAAAAAATAATGATTGGGGGGAAATAATGTATGCCAAATATATGCATAGTACTGATGTTTCCAACTTTCTTCAATAGGTAGGGTTACCCCAGGGATCTATGATATGGAATAAAATGTTAAAAAGTAGAAGCCTTCTTAAGCAAGGAATTAGATGGAAATTGGGAAATGGATGGCATATTAAATTTTGGAATGAAATTTTGGTAAAGGATAAGGCTCTTATCACATAGGGAAACTATGGAGAAATTGCTGACATTGCTACTCAATTTTTTGGAGATAAATTCAATGATTACATGGATAATAATAATGGCATAAGGAGCTAGAAAAATCTACTGGATTATTATGCTCATCAGCCTGAGCTCTTCCCTAGAGTTCTAGACATTCAACAGTTGATTTAGGGGATCAAAATCCCTCTCTTCTTGTGAGAAGATGAATAAGACTGGTGGCCAGATAAGAATGGATTGTTCTTTGTCAAGTCTGCTTATCAATTATTGATTCTTGAGGCTCAAAATAAAGAGATATAGAAAAATGTTTGGAACTATATACTTATACCAAAAATCAACATGTTTTGGTGGGCTACTGCTCATAACAAAATCTTAACCCAAGACAACCTTCAGAAGAGAGGGTTTACCCTATTCAATAGATGTTATTTATGCTATTCAAAAGAGGAAATAGTTTCTCACCTTTTTGTACACTGTGATTTTGCTCAGGAACTTTGGGGAATAATCCTAAATAATTTTGGTATTGAGTGGGTCTATAACTCTGACCTTAAAGAAGTCATTATCAGCTAGAATCCTACTTTTTATCATCCTTGGCTCATGGAATTATGGAATCAAAATCTACCCTATTTGAGTTGGATTTTATGGAAAGAGTGCAACCACATAATTTTTAGGGATACTGCTAGAAATGCCTCTTAAGTGTTTCATTCTTTTGTTAAGACTCATTTGGAAAGTGTCACCATTGCTCATATCCATACTATGGAGAAACCCATAACTCAAGAAGAAGAACAAATTGTGGCTAAATGGAAGGTACTAAATCATATTCTTGCTTATAATAATTCCAAAATTCTTTAGAGACTTAATACTAAATGGAATCCCCTGAAGCCTAATTGGATGAAACTTAATTTTGATGGGGCCTCTAAGTTTAATGGTAAAGCCAATGAGGGAGGGATTATAAGAAATGACAAAGGGTGGATGATTTCTATCTATGTTGGTGGAATAGGCTACCAGAGTAATAACTATGCTGAAGCACTTGATCTCCTATGGGGGATAAAATTGGCTATATCCCTAGGTATAAGGAATTTGAGTATCTAGGGGGACTCTAAAATGGTTATCAATGTAGTTAATAAAGCATCAAATGTGGGAATTAAGTTGAAAGATATCATTAGGGATATTCAATTTCTTCTACAGAAGCTTATTAGAGTTGATATTTCACATATTTATAGAGAGAGAAATAGTGTTGCTGATGCATGTGCCAATCTCAGCCAACAATTTTTAAATTGGTGATGTCAGTGCCAAATAGATAATATCCCATTGAATATTAGGGATCTTATCCAAAAGGAAATGACTTTTTAAGGATGAGTCAAACATATTGGAAGGATAGCTGTATTAGTCGGTCCCATTGGAGGGTGCCGATGTGGATCTTGGAGTTTAGGGCCTATTGTACTCTTTTGATAATCATTTCTGATTTATTGTACCAATTTGTTAAGGCAAATGGACTGCATTATGGAGATCACTAGGAAATGATGTTTAAGCATGGGAGGAGTAAATTTCATCTCTACATGATGCCCTGAATTACGTGCTATCACATTATCATTATGCATATTCGGGAGTAAGGGCTTGAAGCTACTTTAACTATGAAGGTAAAAATTGGGAATTCTCATGGCCTGTTCTATAAACCCAAAATGGGAGGTGACATAATTAGAATATAACTATTCTCTTGATGTGAGTTCAAAGAAAACCTAGTAGTCTAGCACTATTGTAAAGAGGGTGGGATTAGCCCCTACTTGGAGAGGCTCAATGGGTTTGATGAAAACCTGTCTGAACAATTTGTGAGGTCTTGGCTAAATCAATGAGTCACTATTGGAGGGATTAGCTTTGAGATTTATGAAAAGGTGATAGCTATGGCTATAGGCATGTCCACACAAGGGATGAAGCTATAATGGAAAACAAAAATCATGAACCTTTCTAGCCAGAAGCTATTTTTGGGAGAAGGTGAAGAACTTGCTCCTTACTAAGGAGGATTTGATCAAGCCAAATTGCTCAAGCCATGGGATAGAGTGTGCTTCATCCTCATGAAGTATTTCACACTGGAGGGATGTTTCACAAAGTTCTATAATTATCATCTCCCCCTTTTAAATCATTTTAGGCATAATGCTCTCATCAACTTTCCCTTTTACCTTCTCTCTTGCCTATAACATTCTATCCTTAGGGTGAGAGCAAAATTGGCAAAAAAACCTGATATGAATCTTATCCCCCTCCATTAGGGCCTCATTTTCTATTTGTATAATTTCCACCATGCCCTTGAGCATTCCAAGACTATTAAAATTGATATCAGGGAAATTTCTTCTAACCCTTTTACTGGTGATGCTATCGAAGAGCCTTGTCCTTCCCCTATCTCTACTAAAACTAAAGAAGTCTCCTTTTCTTGTTTTGAGGAGACTCTCATAAACACCCCTAGCTCCTTTGTGAATATGAAGGGCAAGAAGAGGAAGTTTTATGCTGGTGAAGAGGATATTGGGGGAACCATTTTGGGGACCCCTAAAAATCCTTATAGGACCATTGGGAGTCAAGGTAGCAAATCCCATCTATCCACTAAGGCTAGTAAGGAGTGCCTCTCTTCAGGAGTTCGATGGTTAGGGTAGATTATTGGTAAACCCTCTCCTAAGGCTAGGCTTGTTGACTACTCAGAGAGCACCTTAGAGGAAGACACCCAAGAGGAGGAGAACAAGGAATTGGAAGTTTAGGAAATCTTTGAGGATACTGAAGATAAGCAGGAGATAAGAAAATTTGAGGCTAATGTGGAGGATGTTGCTGACATTGGTGAAAATGATAAAAAAGAGGGAGAGATGTATGTGGAGGAAGTTGATGAGGAAACTAAAACTGAGATTAGTTTGAAATTTGAAATTGCTACCTTGAAGGGTCGCATCCAAAAACTGGAGTAGAACTTTACCACTAGGCTTTAGAATTTTATTCTCTTAAACATGTCTATGTTGCAGGACTTGGGTAATACTGCCTCTATTGTCAATGCAGAGAACACTAATAAATTTAATGACCTCATCAAATCTATGTTTATGTTTGTTGGTACATTGATCATGTCATTCCTATTATAAGGCATCACTTATGTTGATTTCCTTCATGGTTCCTCTACTTCTATAAGGGTTTGGCCCCTAGTTTTGCACCTTATATAATCAAAAACAAAGACCTTGGGGAAGTCACCATCATGCCTACTTCCTTTTATGAGAGGTATAAGTTAAAAGTGTAATTCCTCGCCACTTATGCCTTTCCTCTCCTTTTCCTCCTAGATTTGGTATGATGTGCCAAATAGACCACCAATAGATTGATGCTATAAGGAGGGTTGAATGAAGTATTCTTTGATATTCATTCTTGATCATGTCTAATATATTGTAGGTTTTACTTGATTAAGAATGTTCTAAGTCTATAAAACTATAAAATGGAAGAGTTGTCACAAGGTATAAGTTTGTTGAGAGTGAATTTGAGATTTTTTAACTCTCAAGGAATAGGAAAACTAAAACTAACAAAGGGAAGTCTAAGCCCATAAAAATCCATTGAACTAATATCTCTCCTAATTATAGTGTCCCTCTCATCACTCTTTTCACTCTTCCTTAGAACCTAGTAATGGCTAATCCTACCTAGTTAGGAGGAGGTGGTTGTCTTATGCACATTCTTGGACTTACCCATGACTTGCCAAAAACAACTGAGAAGTTTTGACTAAGATATGTTCATGGTAGGTAATAAGAATAAAATGACACATATAGACCTTCAAGGATGCCTTGATCAGAACTCAATTTCAACATGAATATGTCACTTGTATGATATTCCCTTACACTTTAGATGAGTCAACATATTGTTGGTATTTAGGTCTCCTAGATGGATCCATCACCTCTTAGGATGACCTTTAGATTGTGTTCATTAACCAATTTAGGATAGCAATAGACCCTATCATACTCTATCATTATTTAATAGCTTCCCATAAATAATTCAATAATCCCATGTGTATATTTAATACCAAGTTTCACAATCTCTACAAAAATTTGAAAATACACCTACACCTAGACTAGGATTGTTATTATACAAACATATTTGAGGACCATAGACCCCATGACTTCTATGCTCCTTATAAGGACCCCAATAACTCTTACATATTTGTCTTTGGCCTAAAATGGAGCAATTGGTATTGAGAAATATATGGTACCTCAAAGATATGGTGCTGGTCCCTTACCATAATTAAGAAAACCTAATGCCTACAACCAAATTCCTATGGTCAACTAGGCTCTTATGAAAAATAAAAATTTAATGTATCCAATCCAAGGAACTATGTATTAAAGTATAAACCTAGTCTATAATCTAATGCCATTAAATGATATGCCTAAAAATTAACCCTATGTCCCTTTAAATCACATTATCATAGTCTATGCATCAAAAAATTATTCTAGTTGTCTATAATAACACCACTATCATACATAGTTTAAGTTGTTAAGCTACTCCTAATAATAAACATTAGAATATCCCTTAATTTAAGAATAATCAGATGTTTGTTATCAATACCCATAACCTAGTACATCATATTATTCCTACATTTTAAATGATACTTCACTAGTTGCTAACCCACCACCTCAAGAAATAAGTAGATAAAGTGCCCTCATAAACCCTAAAGTAGATTATCTACAACATATGGTTAATATATTGACCAATAATATTGTCAACTTACATAGATAGGTTCCTCAAAACCTCAACCAAATTATGAATAACCCACCTCAAAACATACATTACAACTTTTATATGATAAATAGATAATGGAACACTAAGACAAATAATGAAAATGTGCTTAGTTCCCTTGAAATTAACAATAATGATTCCAACTTATTAAACATCACAAACCTAGCCTTGTCCACTTGGTATATGTATGAAAATGGAAATGCAACTGATCTATAAATCAATCCTAGATTGAAGAATATAAATCCTACTTCCACTTCCAATTGTTGATACATTAGATATTGGGGGTCATTACCAAGATGGATCCATTATACCTATCCAAGCAATCTCTTATAACAATAATATCATGAGGGAGTGTTATAAAGCCTCAAGTCAAGTAAAACTATGCAATAACCCTAACTAGGTCCTATATTTTTACATACACTAATTTATAAATGACAAAAGCAAAGTAAATTCTAATCTAGTGCTCAACAAAGCTTATGGCACAAAGTTGGGGTATTAGACATTAAAAATTAACATGTATAAAAGACATATACTCATGTCAATGCATATAAAATCTTAATGTATGAGAGAGAAGTACAAATTCATATATATCTACTCTTATGAAGGAAGAACAAAATTAGGAATACTTACCTTTGAAGATGAACTTGTCGAGCCTCAATCTCTCCCTTGGCCAAGGTGCTTTGCAAGAGGTTATTGTGTATGAAAGGTCAATAAGGATAAATCCAATATAGGATACACAACCTATCTATGCATCTAAAAAACTTCTCCATAAGACAAGATCCATATCCATAAAGAAAGTATGAAACCCTATGTTATACTCCTCAAGTAGAATGGTGGATAAGCAAATGTGTAATATGTATCTCTTATTCTCTTCTCTTATAAATGATGAAATGGATCTATTTATATAGATGGATCTAACCCTAGTCCTTTATGAAAGTTTAGGTTGACAAAGTTGACCCAATCAACATTATATCATTATTTATGAAAAAAATTAGGTCTTAGTCTAGGTTGGTCAGGGGCCAACCTAGACCCTAAATAAGTTTTATCAATTAGAGTACAAGGTTGATGGGGTCGATAGTGTAATGTAAATCATCAAAAATATTTTTAGGATATGGAAGGGATAATTAAATTAGAGAATGACTAGAGGAGGGTGAAAAATAGGAGGTAAGTCTTAGGGTAATTTTTTTAGGATATGCTTGTGTAGATAGTAAGTGGGATTAAAGGGACAACAATCATGCGAAGCAAAAATGGTCTACCCACCCCTTTCCAAGTACACCCTTTAAGGTATGTACTCAGAGAGATTAAGACTCTATGAGTTCTTTCAAGATATAAATCATTAATAATTTATAAAGTTTGAAAATATTATGTGTATACATATACCCCACTTGGAGCTCATCAAATGTCATGTAGTGCAACACAGGATGGTGATTCAAGAAAAAGACATAACAACACATAATACTGAAGATAAATGAAAGGATAGAATTGAGAAAAACATACCTTTACTTACCTTAGTGCTATAGAAAAATAAGGATATACAAGAAATTTTAAGGTGTCCAATGTAGAGAACATTAGGTGAACCTGTAGAGATAAGCAAAAAAGAGAGAAAAATTAACTTTTTTGTAACATAGACATATAATAGCTAAAAAAATTATGTATGATGTTAGGAATCTATAACATTTTATATTTTGGAAAAGGAGTTAGTAGAGATTAATATATAATCAAAATAAAAAATTTGATGATAAATATTTGAAAGGTAAATATTATTAAATAGTAAATATAAATAAGGTAAAAAAAGAATTCATTTGTTATTTTTACTATTATGAGAAAAAAGATCTATGAGAAACCTAGTTAGATACCATAGAGTCATCTTGGTGAGGATATGATAGATAATATGGAGAGGATGCATAGAGGCCAAAATGAGTAAAACATAGGTAAGCAACTAGAAATTTCAATTTTTTTGAATTTTTTGATTTGAATTTGAGTTAAATATGGAAAAATGACTGGTAGTCAAAATCTAGGCATTGAAATAAACCTTATAAAATTTTTAGGTACATGTTGATGACTGGAGATGTGCACCTCATTGGCAAGAAAATAGGTTCCCTGCCATCTCCCCGTAACATGGAAACTCCTCTCTCACTTGTGGGACAACGAACCAGGAGAGGAGAGTCTCTAGGTATGGGCTAGTTCCCTCTGATGTATCTTGTTTGTTCCAAGTAGTGCAAAAATATAGATATATAGATATACTGGGGGGGATGAAAAGGGAGAAGAAAATGCATGAAAACAAACAGCCTACTCTAAAGAGGTGATACACCAAAAATGAAATGACCTTCCCACCTCCACACTCAGGATCAAACAAAACATACATACACTGAGACTTGGCAGAAAGACCAGGCTACTGGAAATGACAGGGAGGTTCCTATGGAAAGCACAGGAAATAGGGACTCACCAAGGTGTTGAGAAATACACACTGTAAGTGACCTCTCCTGTTCTATACCTCTAAAACAAAACTCTACTCTTGGTAGCAATAGACAATGGCACTTTGTAGATGACTGGTTTGCTGGTGCTGGACCTATGAGAGAATCAAAGAACAATCACTAGACATAGACAACATTCAAGGCATACACAAAAAGATCTATCCAAGAAAGAGGTAAAACTATCTTTTATTGATTCAGGTGGAAAATTTGTAGAGCTGTGCTCTTTACAAAAATGGAGAAGATTCTTTAAAAATGGCCAAGTCTACCAATTTATATGGAAAAGCCAAGAGAAGTCTCATTGGGAAGAGTGAAAAAAACACTGTAGCTGACATCATAAAACTATTGGGACCATGCTTGATGCCTCATTTTGCATGCTGGTCTACTCCTCTGCCTGCTAGGTGGGCCTTTTCTGTGTTCTGCAAGGCTTTTTTGCTGCCTGATGTTGTGAGCGGCAATTTTACCACCCAATGTCATGGATTGCACAGGGGACTTTTGCCAACATCAGCCGATTGGCTATCGAGCGTGGCAGTTTTGTCAACATCGACCGAGTTGGCTACCGACCACGATAGTTTCACCAACATCAATCGATGTTAACAGCCTCTTTTTCTCTGTCAGCTACTTCATGCGGCAATTTTGCCGCCCACTGCTTGTGTTGGTGGTCTCCTTTTCCCCACCGTTGTTGTGTATGGCAATTTTGCCACCCACTACATAAACTTTGAAATTTTGTGGGACTTTGATGCATTGAACTATTGGCTTGAACTTTTTGCATTAAACCAAAATGCTTGAACCTTTCCAAATCATGCTGAACCAAGGAACCCAGCCTGAACTAAGCATGAACCTGAAGATGGATTGCAACCTAAAATTGACTGGCCTTGCAAAAGCAGGTGTAGAAGGTGACCGAGATTTTGCTTGTGGGCAAAATTGGTCAACAAATCAGTGACTCATAGGGGAAGTGTGCCTGTTATGATTAGGACCCAGTTGCCTCTAAATATCCATTGGGTGCGGAGTCGGATGGTAACTTTGAAGAGAGTTTACAATAGCTTTGATAATCCCAGAATCAAATACATAGAATTTACCCCCACAAATGAAGGGAAACACACAAGCCTAAAAAACACTACTTGTGCGATTGCACTTAGGGAAAACAGGGAAAACAACTAAAAGCAAACTATTATATATAGCTAACCAAGAATGTTCGCATCCGTCCTGGATCGAAAGGAAAGTTTCTCAAGTCCCCTTCTTGGTGAGAGGACTTGTGGTGGTAGGCAAGTAGCTGAAAGAAAATGAGATTTGGTGACTTACTCTTCCTGCCTATCCCTTGAGTTGGCTGGAAACTGAGGGGATCAAAATCAATCATGCCTCCAATATATATGTATTTTGATTGTCCCTAGAGGCCTATTAAATGCTAGTCTTTGATATTGGTGCTCCTCACTAAGAAATTAATTGCTATCAACTCATCACCGTGAGCCATCTGATCTGTACATTCCTTCTGCAATGTATCATGGCCTGACTTGTTTCCTTCTGCCTCACTGAAAACTTTGTCAGACTCATCCTCTGCTTTCTCTTGGCTTTCTTGAAGAAGGTCAATTGTGGTGATGTCTAAAATGGGCTCGCAAAATAATTGCTCATCCCACAAGACTTCACTTTCCTATTTAAATCTCAGTTCCTCAAGGCATTCCTCCAAGAAGACAGACCTCTCCTTTTCCTCTTTGCGGATCAGGTTCTCTAGATTTTCAAAAATATTTTCCTGATCCTCCTCTTTCTTAGGCTCTTCAATATAGTCATCCTCATCAATACAGCAAGGAAGTTCATCAAACTAAGGGGAAGAGAGCTTACCATGCATTTGTTCCTCCTCAAGTTTCTGGAACATCCGCATATATGCAAGGCCTACATCTTCTCCACTACTGATAAGGTCTTCTCAAGGAGCATCAATGATGATTTCTTCTTCATTGTCGCTTATGATAACCTCCTGAAGGACTGCAGATTAGATCTTTTGTTCCTCTCCTGCCTCTTTCAAAATAGGTTCTTCCTTGAGAAGGGGTGAAGTGGAGAAAGCATGTGGAAGAGGAAGCAATCCCTGAGCTAAAATTGAATGATTCTCCTCTCCCCACTTGATCAGCACTTCATCAATATCAGGCATGGCCTGATAACTCTCTTGGAAATGTGTAGATGGGGTGTGTTCAGGCATGGAATATGCTGCTTGGCTTGAACTATCCACCACACATTGGCTAAGGAATTTCTCTTTGGACTCCAACTCTGCAATTTTCCTACTCAGATCTTCTTGGAAAAGCTTTTCCTGGAGGCTGTCAGTATCATCATAAGCAAGATCAGTTTCAGCTTCTTCAAGGTTTTGAGAAAAACCTTGTTCTTCTTCTTCTATTTTGCCCCATGATTCCACTGTCTTCCCCTAATTTAGGATCTCTAAATTAAAATTTTTCCCCTATGAATAGGCATCAACTTTGTTTTCCACAAGGTCCCGAGGCTCTTCCACAAGGTCTATAAATTTTCCCTCTCTTTCAAGGAGCAGCTTCATCCTAGCCTCTAAATCTTCAATTTGTTTGGCTAGGTTGTCCTGAAAGAGTCTTTCTTAGAGGTGGCCAGCATGATCCTCTTCAAAGCTCTGAGCTGGTCCTTGGCATTCCTTCCTCCAACTCAAAATTTGCACATCATGCTGGAGAACTTGGGGAGGCTGTGGAATGCAAGGAAAACACTATTTGTGCATTGGAGGAGTCTTTAGAAGAGGGACATGCTGGTTAATGGTATTATTCTCAATGGAAGAACCCTGATCTAAGGAGTTAAAAAGATTGATCTCCATGGGAGGTTGTTCTGATACCCTCTGGTGTTAGAAAGCCAGGTGCACAAAATTGGGAGCAGCTGTATTGGATGAGCTGGAGTGAGCAAGTGCAATTTGATAATATGAATTTGGTGAAAAAGGGGAGGTTTTCTTCAGGGTAGGAGGGGGCACACAAGGCTGACTGCCTTGAATAGATGGATTTCTCCATTTTGTTACCTCCTCCTTCATGGACTGCAAAGCATGTGCTTGCCTAAACAAGCACTCCTCTTTATATATCAGCTCTTACTAATATTTGTACTACTCTTCTATCCTATCAATTTCCATTATCTACCTCTCAAATTTGAGCCTCACCCACCTTATAGTTGCAAGGCAACTAGGAGAGCTGTTTGAGGGGATTGCATAAATATCTAAAGTCTGATCACACTCACATGAAGGAAAATGAGATCCATGATTTTGAGCAAAAGAAGTATACATACAAAAAATGGATGATTTATGATGGCACTAGGCTACTTAACCAATGGATTTACTTAGAGTCGCTAGATGCTGAAGGAAAAATTTGATCTACTATAATAGGACCATCATCAATCCTGTAACTTTACTGCGTTATCAAACTTGAGGTCCCATCAGGCATGCCAAAACTATTGACGACTGGAGATGTGCACTTGGTTGGTAGGAAAACAAGTTCCCTACCATCTCCCTGCAACATGGAAACTCCTCTCTCACCTGTGGGATGGCGAAGCAGGAGAGGAGAGTCTCTAGGTATGGTCTAGTTCCCTCTGATGTATCTTGTTTGTTCCAAGTAGTGCAAAAATATAGATATATAGATATACTGGGGGGGATGAAAAGGGAGAAGAAAATGCATGAAAACAAACAGCCTACTCTAAAGAGGTGATACACCAAAAATGAAATGACCTTCCCACCTCCACATTCAGGATCAAACAAAACATACATACACTGAGACTTGGCAGAAAGACCAGGCTGCTGGAAATGACAAGGAGGTTCCTATCAAAAGCATAGGAAATAGGGACTCACCAAGGTGCTAAGAAATACACACTGTAAGTGACCTCTCCTATTCTATACCTCCAAAACAAAACTCTACTCCTGGTAGCAACAAACAATGGCATTTTATAGATGACTGGTTTGCTAGTGTTGGACCTGTGAGAGCATCAAGGAATAATGACTAGACACAGACCAACATTCAAGGCATACACAGAAAGATCTATCCAAGAAAGAGGTAAAATTGTATTTTATTGATTCAAGTGGAAAATTTGTAGAGCTGTGCTCTTTACAAAAATAGAGAAGCTTCTTTAAAAATGGCCAAGTCTGCCAATTTATATGGAAAAGCCAAGAGGAGTCTCATTGGGAAGAGTGAAAAAAACACTGTAGCTAATGTCATAAAACTATTCTATGTTCTATAGGGCTTTTTTGCCACCTAATGTTGTGAGCAGTGATTTTACCGCCCGATGTCATGGATTGCACAGGGGACTTTTACCGATGTCAGCCGATTGGCTGCCGAGCATGGCAGTTTGACCGACGTTGGCCAAGTTGGCTATCGACCATGGCAGTTTTGTCAACGTCAACCAATGTTAATGGCCTCTTTTTCTCCACTGACTGCTTCACGTGGTAATTTTGCTGCCCACTACTTGTGTTGGCAATCTCTTTTTCCCCACCGCTATTATGCATGGCAATTTTGTTGCCCACTACATAAACTTTGAAATTTTGCAAGACTTTGATGCATTGAACTTTTGGCTTGAACTTTTTGCATTAAACCAAAATGCTTGAACCTTTTTGAATCATGCTAAACCAAGGAACCCGGCCTGAACTGAGCATGAACCTGAAGACAGACTGCAACCTAAAGTTGACTGGCCTTGCAAAAGTAGGTGTAGAAGGTGACCGAGATTTAGCCTGTGGGCAAAATTGGTCAAAAGTACACTAGGGGTAAAATGGGGTTTTAGTTAGGAAGAAGTTAGACCAATAAATTCCCAATGTATATATGGTATATGTGTAAAAATTCACCACTATGGATGAAAAGAGTGAACTAAGGTGAGGGAAAATGATAAGGATGACTAGATAGTAGTGGGTCAATCTAGTTTTCTAAGAGGGGGTCAACTGTGTAGTAGTGGGCTAACTTAGTTTGTTAAGATGGGCCAATGTAGTATTGCTAAAAGAGGTTGACTGTGTATAACAAGGCTGATATAATAGAAAATTGATTGAAGGTGGCCAATCTAGTAAGAATTTGAAAGGGATCCCAAAGAAAATATAGGTTTGATTTAGTATTGAATAGGCTGATTCTATAAAAAATGGAGAAACTAAATAAAACTATTTGTTTATTTGAAATTTGAAGAATGTTTTTTCATTATTTATGACATGGGAATCTGATACATCATTTGTTGTTTGATATTTTTCCTAGACATTTAAGGTATTAGATAATAATAGATGCATTATGGCTCTTAGATCTGTTAGAGTGATTAACTAATGTAGATAAAGCATGGCTAGTTATACTAGGCCTAAGAGGTATCGTGGAGATGAGGTATATACCATTGAGTGTTAATCTCATTGTCATTTTCCTTAGATCATGAGAATAGTTGACCAAAAAATTTCAATGGGTAGTGGATGGGGATATCATAGAGATGGGTATCATGCTATATAATGTCCACACTTTACTAAGATTATCGATAGGAGGGACATCGATGATCTAGAGAAGAGGTGAACACTAGCTAGGTGGGTGACATGATCGAATAAGATATACTTAGTATTATATGTATTATTTTTAATGTGTATATCATGTCAATTTTGGACATTTAGAAGGCCATGATCAAACTTGTGATAACATGAGTGTTGTCTCATAAGTTGGATGATAAGGTACTGCTATATGTGATAGCTTTGTGTTAGTCCATTTTAGATTAGGGAGTATTATATGACTTTGGGGATATCATCTAGGTCTAATTCATGCATGATATGTATAGTATGTTTTCTATAGGGTAGAAAATGATAGGGCTAGTGGTTTTGTTGAGTGCTTGGATATATAAGACATTATTATGTATTGATTAACTATATTTCCCCATGTGGTGGATGATATATTACCTCAGGTGACTAGATGGTGGTAGGACTAGGTAATGTGGGTCATACCCCAAGTTCTAGACTTGTAGACAATCATATCAGGGGAGATCATGTGGTAGTATTATATGCACATTTCTACTATTTGGCTTAGTTGATCAACCATGGTGATATGGATAATGCAGGTGTGGATCATGACACACTATACCTATTAGGGAGAGTTGTAACCAATGACACACTTGCTAGGTTATTTTGGAATCCCACACAAAATGACCCCTCTAGCAATGCCTAGTTTTTAAGAATGACATGTTATATAGCCAAGGGGGAGAGGAGGATGAAGAATACTAGTTGAGAGACCCAAGATTAGGCTATAGTGTGTGAGATCATGGATTGGTTGAGCATGGAAATAAGAGACTAGAGGAGGAGATGACATGTATTTGGATGAAATATATAATAATCACCATAGAATGAGAAACAATGACCACCTTTACCACACCATAGATGGAGGCACCACTAGAGAGAGAAGGCACATGAAAGGGTGACAATGTAAGATGACCCATCAACCAATCCAAGATAGAGCTGGTTGATAGAGGCACCTCTCAAGAGAGGTTAATTATGTGCACGAGTGGTGACTCCTAGCTTTGAAATGGTGGGGAGGTGATCCATAGTGTAGGTTCTCAGGATATAAGTAGATGGAAAGATGATGGTTGGTGACAATAGGATTGGTAATAAATTTTATAATTTAAAGCTTTGATATAAATTACTAGTTGCATGTGGTTATAATAAATAGATAGATTTTGATGTGTGTGTGTGTGTGTGTGTGTGTGTGTGTGTGTGTGTGTGTGTGTGTGTGTGTGTGTGTGTGTGTGTGTGTGTGTGTGTGTGTGTGTGTGTGTGTGTGATCTAATATTTATCTAGTTTTGGTTTTGTAGATATAAAAAAAGAGGATATTAGATGGGGGTCCCCAGTTATTGATGTACACCATGAAATTTTAGATAAGGTGTTGGCACCATACAACCCCACCATGCTAGATGATCCTATGGTACTATCTACCCCAACCCATATAGGTTGGTTTATATTGATAGGGGAGGTCATGAGGTAGTTTTAGACACATGGGTATGGATTGTATCCACTAATAGGGGTGGGAGTGGGAGAGGCACAAGCCAAATAGGCCTTAGCTTAGGAGAGAGTAGCACATATAGATACTATGGTTTAGCCAGGATAGGTACAAACCTATGTGGCCAACTTATAGGGATAAGTAGAAGGATTGAAAACCTAGACTGCCTCATTATAGTGTACCATTTAGAGGGGATAGTCTTAGTCATCTATGGGAAGCATGGCTAGGCCATAGGATGGGCTGATGGATCTTAGTCATAGAGATGGAGCTATGCATTTTTTATTTTGTACCTTATATTGTATAAAATACATGATATATATAGATATTGATTTTGATAGTTGGATTTGATCTCATGAGTTGTATTTGGTTGTGGATGTTGATGCATGGATACATTTATTTCTGGCACATATATCTTTATTTTATTGTATATGCTATGGGAAATATATGTGAAGTGTTTTCTTTTTTAGCATTATTTAATACACATGCATGGTTAAAAAGAAAAAGGAAAAAATGACTTTGTAATTGTATAAGTAATCAAAACCAAATTTATTACACACTATATCATGATGGGAAATGTGTAATAACAAAAGATGACTAAATATAATAAGCCAAATATGGTAAAATAGATAATAGTTTTTAAACCATGATAATATTTGTACCAAATTAAAACAAGGAAAATCATACTATATCATGTTGGGAATTATGAAAATAATGAAATAAAATGGAAGGCATAATAAAACCAAATAGTATAAAAACAAAATAATTAAGTCAATCAATCATACTAAATTACATTGGGAAGTTGTTATCACTGTAGAGTGCACCCTACTTGAGGTTGTATAAAACACATCACTCCAGTTGATACAATTGGAACTTATTAGTGTGTGGGTGACTCTATACTGAGAAGAACCTCTAGAGAGGGCTAGTTCCCTTGAGATTTATCAATTAAATATGATTTACTATGATTTTGGGATGAAAAGGGGAAGGGAAAATAGAAATAAAAACCTATCTAATTGGGTGATGCACCTAAATTATTTATATCTTCTGGAAGCTATTGAAACTAATGCACACATGTGAATCAATAAAATTCCTATATTTCCCTTAAGCATAAATATTTTAGATGAAGGATTAATAGAACTTTGGATTAAAAAATTCCTTTTTTACCTCTTCAAATGACCTATAGAAGGTGAGATAAAAAGAAATAGGTGAGGAATGGACCTACCAAAAGGAGATATAATTTGATTTATATGATAATACACAATCAATTACACTCTATTATCTATCAAAACTCATATGCAAAATAAAAATTTCCTTTATTGATGTATGATCTAGATTAAAATTCCTACTTTAGCTCTAGGAATAATGAATAAATGTCTTGAAAAAGTCAATAAATATGTCTCTAAACCTAATCCAAACCCTAAGTGGTGTTGAAAAAGGATAATGGGTGATATTGGCTGACTTAACTCAAGACAACCCCTTTTACAAAGTTTAAACAATTCAAAAATCCTTTAACTCCACAAAATTTGCATGAAGAGATTCAAACTTTGGCATAGGAATATGGTGGGCCCAATTTTTACAATTCAATCTTATTACATGAATTATATGCCAAAATCCAAAAATAAAATCCACTTGAAGTGTTTGGAAGGCAAGTTAGAACATGATAATGCCCCCCTTTGCATGGAAATCAAGGAAGATACATGATAAGCTTTGACTAGTTAACTCCAACTAAGTCCATATTGCATGAAAAGGGACCTCAAAAGATGAAATTTACATTACTATTCATGATAATCAATGCCAAACTCAAACATTGACAATTTGTTCAATTAGGCCATTTAGACCAAATAGGCCTAAAGTTTAATATATTCTTATAGCCACCATTAAACCTAAAATAAGAAGCCATGAAACCTAAAGAAACCAAGAATTAGACCTGGAACAACTTACTTCATCATCAAATATGTGATTTTGATGTGAAAACCTTTGTCATTCAGTCAATAGGGTTGACTAGGCCAATTTTGCTCCATTTTCTAGTAGATTGGCCATTTTGATCAAGCTCGTAGGGACACTTATAAGATTATATATGACCAACTTAAGATTTTAGTATGAATACAAAGATTTAGGCTTCGATTGCCATTGATTAGATTCCTTTGAACTACCCTAAACTTAGTTTTGCATGCTTTTTTCCACAAAAAACATGAGTTATGCACTCATCTCTATAGATCCATGCATAAAATTTACATTTATGGAAGCCTCTCTAAGTTTAGTTAATGTTATAAATTTTTTCATTTTGATCCATGTTTATTTGATAGCAATAAAATCAACTTTCCTCAAATTTTTTTTTTTAAGGATTTAGGAGGGTTTTAAAGGTAAATCTTCAAACTGATAATTCATGAAGTAGATACCTCCAAATACCTAACCATTTCCATTTTTGTGTATCACATTTATCCCTCTCACATATTTTAAAATATTGGGCTCCCATTAAAAAGATATGAAAATTTACCATGTAAATAATATTTGCCTATGCAGTTTAGCTTACATTTTAGGCTGCCTATGCTCTTAGCAATTTTTCATAAAGAAAAAACCATAAAATTATCTAAATTATTCATTAATTATAATTAAATAGGGGTCCTCAAAACATACGAAGAATATTTTGGCAAAAATCCACATGTGGTGAACAAAATGAGCATTTAAATAGGAGGCTTGAAAGGGTGTCTAGAACTATAAAAAGTGAAAAACTTCATCAAAATAAAAATAGTTCCTTCCAAGTTTCAAAAATACTAAAAAAATCATTATTAGACCTATAACATGCTATTAAAACACTTTTAAAGTCACTTTTTCTTGAAAATTCCAAAAATGCCCTTTTAGCCTATGTGCCTATTTACTTGCAAAAGCTTGTATGAGAATGGTTTACATAAAATTTGGAGTTTTTACACTATTTATAGGTATTATTATGATTTATAAACACCATACCATGAGTTTAAATGCTTTATTTGGGCTTAGAAACTTTTGTAGAATTCTAGAACAAAACATGCTCCAATGGTGGCCTCAAATGAATAAGCTGAGGTCTGAGACAAAAAATGAATATTTAAAATTTTAAAATGGATTTTAAAATTTTTAATATGGTTATCAAAGTAATTAAAACTTTTATATCAAATTTTGAGTCCTGATTTCACTTGTAGCTCCCAAAAAGCTTAATTTTCCCTAAAAAATGACCTCTGTGCATGGACTGTCTACATTTTTTATTGAGTTTTGGTGTTTTTAAAGTTAATTTAATGTATTTTAAAGGTTTTAAGGTCAAAATAATATTTTTTTATCTCAATATATCATTAAATCATTTGGAAAACTCATCTACCCATGTTCAAGCATGCTTTGATCACTATGTAAGCTATTTTTGACCTCTATACTGACATATTCCATATAGTAACTATGTAATATAATAATTAATTCATAATTAATGATGTCCTTGTGACCTTTATAAATTATTTTAATATGTCACCTCCACCTAAAACTACCCAAGTCATTTCATAGGTCATCCCTTGACTTGAAAGCTTTTGACCTCTCACCTTGCAAGCATGAGATTATGCTTTTGACTGTGTTTAGGTGTTTAATTAGGGTGTTTGGGTTATTATAAAGCTTTATGATCTTTTTTTAGGCCAAAATAAAACTCCTATATTGTCATTCTTACTCTTTACGATCACCTTCAACCCTCCATGCTAGCCTAAGCTACATTCTACCTCCTCTAGCTTGTGGGCAAACCTGCAGGGTGATTTAGGGCTTTTTGTAGTCCTTGAGCTGATCCATTTTGTTTCCTTCAACTCCCTTGTAATTAAATAAAACCAATTTTTTTTAAAATTCCCTACCTTTGAAAAATAATCTCTCTTAGCTACTCTTCCTACTAGTCACCAAAATGAAAGATCCTAGAGGAGAGCTTTATTACCATGATAACTGGAACATGGTGCTTCAAGGGTTTTTTACTCAAATGTAACAATGCTTTAGGGTTTCAAAATGATATGAATATAGCCTATTTAAAATTCTAATTTATCATTTATTTAACCTTCCTAAACATGAAAATCTTCTAGAAGATGCTTGAAAACCCTCATAGGTGGCTACAAGCCTGTTTCATAAGATAAGCTTGATTGTAGATATGTAAGGACAAAAAAATTATGAAATTATATTTAGATACTTTAGGTAATTTATTATTTTTATCTATTTAATATCTCATATCCTTTCACCTGGCATCCTTTTAGGGTAATGTCTTTGTTAGGTTTCCTTGCTCTAAAACCGTACATGGCTACAAGGTCCATTTACAGGGTTGGCTATAGGTATACATTTTAGATTTACTTATAAAAACCTATTATTCCCTATTTGTCTATCATACTCTTCATATAATTTTACAACTCAATGCTTTATTGTGATTTGACTCTTTTTATAACCTCTTTTCATGATAAAACCCTCTTTACTACCAAAAAGGCCCTTCAGAGTATGGCACAGGCCTGCCTGAACATGATTGTTGATTATATTAGACTCCTTAAGAAGATCCATGGATGTATTAGTGATCACCCCAATTATTTTCTCTATCTATAGAAACCACCTCACTCATTGATGATCTTTACCTTAAAAACCCCTCATGGAAAACAAAATAGGTCTATGTTCTTCCATGGTTGTAAGTTCATTGATGGATGACTATGGATTATAATGGTGGTTATAGGGTGACACTTAGGTTCTTAAACCCTCATTATTCTCCATTCCATAGTCATGATAATTCCTTAAACACAAAACCCCTATGAAAGTTTAAACCCTTGGCACGCAAACCCTACTCATAGTCCATAACCCTTGAATGAAGCTCCTTAGGGAATGATTGTAGGGGCCTTTTCACAAATTGGTTGTAATTAAGTGATCCCTTGTTTCTATTATTTCATGTCTTATTATCTCCTCTTCATGAAATTTACCTAATGCCATCATTGTCTTTGTTCACCAAAATGGTTTCCTTGGGCCTTAAGAAGTCCTTCCAATTACCCATTATGCCTTGATACAAGACATAGGCTTGTAGGTCACAAAAAGTGATGGTTGTCAGGTGTAATTATTTATATAAGGTCTCATATGATTTTTTATCTTTATTTATAACTGGTGATCACCTTTAAACCTCAAAATCTTCACAACATATCTTATACTTTGCCCATTCTCTTTCTTTATCCCACTAAATTATCAATTTCAAGCCTTATGATGACCAACCAATCCTTTGCTTTCAAGGTCCAACCCTACCTAACTATGGAAACCACCTCACTCATTGATGATCTTTACCTTAAAACCCCTCATGGAAAATAAAATAGGTATGTGTTCCTCCATGGTTGTAGGTTCATTGATGGCTAATTGTAGATTAAAATGGTGGCTGTAGGGTGACATTTAGGTTCTTAAACCCTCATTATTCTCCATTCCATAGTCATGATAATTAATTAAACATAAAACCCCTATTAAAGTTTAAAACCCTTGGCACACAAACCCTAATCATAGTCTGTAACCCTTGACTAAAGCTCCTTAGGGAATGATTGTAGGCGTATTTTCACAAACTGGTTATAATTGAGTGCTCCCTTGTTGCTATTCTTTCATGTCTTATTATCCTCTCTTCATTAAATATACCTAATGATAACATTGTGTTTGTTTACCCAAATGGTTTCCTTGGGTCTTAAGAAGTCCTTCCAATTACCCATTATGCCTTTCTACAAGACCTAGGCTTGTAGGTCATGAAAAGGGATGGTAGTAGAGTGTAATTCTTTGTATAAGATCTCATATGCTTGTTTAGCTCTTTCTAACTAGTGATCACCTCAAAACCTCAAAATATTCACAACATATCTTATAATTTACCCATTATCTTTCTTTGCCCCACTAAATTGTCAATTTCAAGCCTTATGATGACTAACTAGTCCTTTGATTTCAAAGTCCAACCCTGCCTAACAAGTAGGCCCTTTTGAATATAATTTAGGAGTTATAGGGTTATTTTCTCCTCAAATAACCCTCCTTTAATATTATGGTGTACTTTAATATCCTCCCTCTTCATAAGGTCATTAATTACTATTTCCATGTCTTGACCAAATTAGTTTTATTGAGCTTTAAGAATCCATGTAGACCACAAAGTAGGTTTTACTCATAAGGCATAGGCTTGTAGGTGTAGTTTTGTATGGAAGGACACTAAAATAGGTTTTAGAGAGGTCATAATGATGGAATAAATCATTTATAAAGTCTCTTACTTTCTTGATTTGGTGATGGGCAAGTATGAACCATATGAGACATCTCACTACCATCTTGACTTGATGTGTATCATGAACTCATTATGCATACTATCAATTGAGGGTCCATTTGGTAAGAATATGATCCCTGCTTTACTTCTCATATGATTGATAAGACTATTTTATTACTTTACTAAAACCATTACTTATTCATCCTAATATGATATCCCTAAGACTTTTATGATTTCACTTAATTTCCTTGATTGTATGCATCTATAATAAATGCCTAAACTAGTGCCATGGTGTCAAAAAAAAGGTTCAATTGAACTACTTATCCCACCTCCTTAGCTTGATGGATTGTTTACTATAATTATAACTTTAGGAATGTCTCTCTACTCTTAAAAATTCATTGAGCCCTATAGACACACTTGAGCATATAACCTTGTTGATTGGCTCTTTTGATGACTATATTTGATACTTTGACTATCTATATATCCCTTTGTCACACTTTTGATGGCTTTCTTTTCTTCAATGTTTGTTTCATAGTGATGGACAAGGGATGAATGGTGATAGGGATAAGGGATGATAAAAATTTAATGGAAATCATGCAAGGAGGATATGGAGACACAAAACATAGTGACAAACTCAATGATTTGATAGTGGTTTGGAGTGAAAGAGATGGAGGCTGGAAAGGAGAACCATGAAGCATGCCAAGACAACTTGAAGATAAATCCACAAAATTGAATATATATTAATCATATCACATGAATTTTGAGGCCATTAAAGAAGGGGAAGAGAGCAAAATTAAAAATTGGTTTTCTAAAAAACCTTAAAATTTACAAAAATTCCTTAAAATATGCTAAATTAGCTCTTTGAAGACACCTTTAGAGCATGGAGATGGGAATTATTAGCCATGAACCTTGAATAATGTCTCATAAAAATGATTTAAAATCATGAAAAAAATATGGAAAACCCTACAAACACCATTTTCTTGAAAACTTGAAGCTAACTTCTTCTTTCATGACGATACAACTCCTCCTTGCAAGCATGCCAACTGCAGATTGACTGGTTGAGTCTGAGATCTTTTATTGACCTTAAATTTTATTGAAAACACATTTATAATTTGATTTAAATGTATATCAAGTCATCAATATTTTGGAACAAGTTGAATTTACTTGAAACATTGCCTAGGTTAGGAGAAACTAGAGAAAAATAGTGACCTTTCTAGTTGTAAGGCCAAAAATTTTACCCTAACTTAAACTAAATGGTTAATGAAACTATATAATATAATTTAAATTAAAATTATACCATAAATAATCCCTATAATCCTACTTTTTTTACTCCAATTTTTAGATCCTCACCCTCCTCTAGCAGTCTGTACCATTAGAAAACCTATAGGTAGGTCTCTTTGTGCCAACTAAGCAGTTAATAAAAGAAGGCTGGTTTAGGTCCTGTATGGATATAAATAGACATGAAAATCCTTTGGAATATTTAATATTCAATATATAAGACTTCTCCTTCCCTAGATTGTATGAAATCTATATAGATTTTATACTTCTCTTGTAAAATAGGTAAAAAAGTGTCTTTTTGCCCTTATAAAAGCTAAAATTCATTCTCCACCACTTAAAATTGATGTTTGAGAAATATTACATGGTAATAATGAAAAATTAGACTATTCCATGTTTTAAACTTGCAAATTTGGCATGTGGGAGCTATTTTAGGGCCTTTTGGCTTAATTAACACATGAGATGACCTTTTTAACGATTGAAACTTTAGACTTATGCTATTTTCAAATTTTAAAACATGACTAAAGATATTTTGAGATAATTTAATAAATTTTGACACCATTTTTAATGATTTTTAACCTTATTTTTAACCTAAATTTACATTTTTAGACTATAATTCACTAGTTTGACCATCTACAAAGGGGTAAGAACTAGAATTAGGAAAGTTTAAAATGATAGGGGTAGTTATTTTTCATTGATAGGCCAAATTAATAACAATTTTGGTGAATTTTGGGGTTTGACCAGCTTGCTGGTCAAAAGAACTTAGAACTCTGACAAAGATAGACTATGACAAACACTAAAATAGGGAAAGCTTGGAAACCAAGACACAATAGGAGAAACTGACACAAAAAACAAAAAATGTATGCACATATTCACTTAGAGGAATGGACAAAAATAAAATAAAAAGGGGAAAAAAACTACTAAAATCATGTACAAAAAATCACTTAGAGGAATGAAACTATGACTATGTACAAAGGAGTGACTCTCCTAATAGCAGTGTTTAAGAAACATCCCATTTACAGGAATGAGAAGCTCTTCTCCTTTCAAACTAGATAACTAAAAATCATTTTTCTTCCTACAATCAGTGATAATATAAGATCCACTCCAAAGTCTATCAAATTTAGAGTGCTTACCTACCTTTGAACGTTCTTCATCCCATTTGAGTATTATGTTTCCTTACTAAAATGATTTTGATGAAGCTCTTTTGTCAAATGTATTTTTGACTTGCTACTGATTTGACCATAGGGTGTGCATAACATCATTTTTTATCTCCTCTAATTCTCTCAATTCATTCATTTTGACCTCTATCGCATCACTTTCCAGAATCTCTAGTTGATGTGCAAGCTCTAGTGAGATAGGTATCCTTACTTCTCTTCCATAAACTATGAGATAAGGTGAATGACCATTGGCCTTATTAGGGGTGATATTATTAACCCATAAATTAGTATTTAACTTTGTATTCTAAGACCTCTAATTATCTTCCATTATTCTTTTGATGATCCTAATTAGGTTCTTATTAGTGCACTTAGCTAGTCCATTACCCTATGGATAGTAATTTGATGAAGATGTCAAATAAATACCATGTTCAATAACCCATTCAAATACCTTTTTACTGAGTGAATTCCAAAGCATTATCTGATATTATAGTAGAAGATGCTCCAAAATGAGTGATTAGGCTCTTATAAAATTGAAGCATAGAGTTCTCATTTGCCTATTTCAAAGGCACTGCTTCCACCCACCTAGTGAAATAGTTTTTAGCTATCAATCCCCACTTATGCCTATCACTAGATGGAGGATGATCATACAAATTAATTTTAAACCTAATTACATGAAAGGCTACTCAACCTGAACTGGCTTTAGTGGTATAGTAACTAGTCTCTATTTTCCTATAAACATTACACACTTTGTACATTTCCTAACCCATACATGTGTATCTATAAATAAATTGGGCCAAAAATTACCATTTCTAATTATTTTTTTAGCTATGCTCTTGGCTAAAAAATGACCTCTAGAAGGACTATCATGAAATTGCACAAAAAACTTATCAAATTGACTAGTTTCAACACACCTTAAAATCTTACCTCCAATGTCTTTTTTGAAAATAACTCCATCAATTATAATGTATGGTACTAATTTCATCCCGAAGTATCTTATTTTTGATTAATTAAAACCCCTTGGACACTCTACAATCTGAAAAAAATTATCAATGTTTTGTGTCCAACTTGTAAGAGTTGTATTTTTAGCTTCATGCTGAGTGTCCTGAATTGTCAAAACTATTTCTTTTTATTCTTTCACATCTTCTACAAGATGTTCACATAATACTTTTCCTCAAACCATATTTATAACCTTGAATTTAATTTAATATTCCATGCATTTAGTGACCCATCTATCTCTCTTTTCACTCAAGTATCTATTGAGAATGAAGTCCTTCACACTTGGATGAACAACCATTAGTATAATCTTATTATTTGAAACCAAATGTCTAAATTTTGTTAGACCTCTTATAATATAAAGTACATGTTTTTATACAAAATAATACCTCTATTCATAACCATCTAAATCTTGACTAAATAAATGAATGGTCTATTCCAAATCTTCATCATTCTATTGCATAAGCATGGTTGAATTAATACTGAAAGTAGAGAAAGCACACAAGAAGAAATCTTTACTAAAATCTAGATTGATCAAAGTAAGGGCTTGGCTGATTGCTTCCTTGATAGCTTAAAAATCATTTTACCTTCTTTACTTTAAGTGAACTCTTGATGTTTCTTTAGCATTTGAGTAAGTGGCTTTAATTAATCGACAAAACTAGGGATGAATCTTATGATAAAGTTTATCTTACCCAAAAAACTCTACAATCCTTTCTTATGTTTCAGCAAAAATATAGAAATTATTACCTCTATTCTATCTGGATCAATGGAAAGACAATATTTTCACACCACATATCCAAGAAATCTCCCCTCATGCACTAAAAAATACATTTATTTAGATTCAAAGATACTCCAAATTGTTTACAGCTATCAAAAATAATTCTCAAGTGTGTTAGATGATCATTAGGATTCTTTGAAAATACTATAATATCATCAAGATATACTAAAACCATTTCACTCTATAGATCATGAAAATCAACATCTATTTCCCTTTGGAAGGTAGATCTAACACTAGAGAGTCCAAAATTTATCTTCTTGTAAGCAAAAGTACTTCATTTGGTGGTGAAAACTATTTTATACTAATCTTGCTCTTTCATAAATATCTAGTTGTATCTTGAGTACCCATCTAGTATAGAGAACCTTTGTGAGCCTAATACTCTCTACAAGATTTGATCGATTGAAGGAGTGGATAGTGGTCTTTTAGTGATACTCTATTCAAATCTCTAAAATCTACACAAAGTCTTATCTCTCCGTTCTTCTTTCTTACTGGTACAAGATTTTATACCCATGTTGAATGCTTTATAGGAAAAATAATACTTGATTCAATCAGCTTTGTAAGCTCCTTCCTCTTGAGAATTTTAACCTAGGGGTTGATAGGCCTTTGTTTTTGTCTTACTAGTTTTGTATCTTATTCTAGTTCAATGGTATGCTATGCTAATCTAGGATCAAAATCCTTAAAATCATGGTATTCCTAAGAAAATACATCCATGAATTCTTGACATAATGAAATGAAATCTACTCTCTCAGAATCAATGTTCACTTTACCCAACTTGAGTTGCTTACTTTCAGCTATGCTAATTGGCTCATAGTGTTCTTTCTTAGAATAAATACTCACCTTGTCTTTCCTTAGCTGATCATATTAATTGTAAATACTTTGTAAAGCCACCAAACCTTTTGGCATCTTATTTTATTTCAATTTAAAAATATGATTTTCATATTGATCTTATAATTTATCATGATTTCTCTGGCAAAACTCTACCTCATTAAATAAAAAATATGTTATTTGCTTTTCAAAATCAAAAACTTGCCAACTTAAATCACTAATTGGGACCAAAGCTTGCATAAACCTTGATTTGGGTCTGATTTTTTCTGTCCTTAATCTGGTCCAAAATATCATATTGTGCTCCTATGGTAGTAAGTCTATCTGCATGTTGATTAGCTTCTCTAGGAATGGAGTGAATTTCAAATGCAAGGAAATCTTCTCTGAGATCCCAAAATCTATGTTTTTATTCCTTAAAAAGAGGATTATTTTTTTCACTTAAACCTATAACTTTCTATACTAATAACTCACTATCACCTTTCACCTGCAAGAGCTTAATTTCCCTCTTTTTAGCCAACTGAAGACCATAAATAAGAGCTTAATATTCTATAGTATTGTTAGTAAAACTGAACTACAATATTAAAAAACAATAATACCTTTGATTTGGTGGTGAAACAAACATTACACCATCCCAAATTACATTATTTTTTCTAGATCCATCAAAGAATAGATTCTAAATTCCTTCTTGATCCTGAATTGAGCTAGTGAGACTAGGCAATAAGTCACCCTCTTCGTGCATACAATAGACTCTAAAACCAACATCTTAAATAATTTTATAGGGGTCATGTCCATGATTATCATCATCCCACTCATCTATGATAATATTTGGTATTCCCTCAAGAGGCTTAGAAGGCTTTTACTCAATGATGTTATCATCTTCTTCTGAAATACTGTTATTCACATTTGACATATTTGGCATTTATGGTTCAAGATGAAATCTTAAAATAGGCTTAGATATAATAGTAAATTTAGTTCCATACCTGGTTATAAAAACCATTTTGATCAATCTAAATAAATTTTAAATCCTATTTTGGTAGTGAAATCTCTAGATAGGCATAATGCAAAATATGGAGGTAGATCAACAACAACAACATCCTATAAAATGGTGAAATTTGGAGAAGTAGAAAGTATGATTTTTAGATATTTTAACACACCTATAGTATTGGTAGGAGACCCATATGACTACAAGACACCTTTCTCATGGGTCTCATACTACAATCCTAACTTATCAGCTATTGATTTGGGCATGATAGAAGTACTATCCCCATTATCGATCATATAGTTATGAACAAGATAATCTCTAATGGTAACTAAATGGTAAAATAGAGGATATTTAGTCACCTTAAGAGGTTGAGACTCAACATATAGATTAGAATTAGTTAGTATAACACTTAATCTTTACTTTTAGATGGTCTATTAGGGATAGTGAGCTTTGAAATTTTATCTTGCAAGTACTCTTTTTGTCTTAGGATTAGCAATGTATCCCACATTGAAATTAATATTAAAGTCTTCTTCATATGATCCATAATATTAAGTGTAGAAGTGGATACCCTTGAATATAATTTAGGATCAGAAGGAGCTCCCAAATTTTGTGTGAATTGAGGAATGAAATGCCCTTTCACATTCTTATCTTTTGGATCTTGAGCTTGTTGATTTGAACTTTTTTGAAGTATCTCATGTGTTGTTATCTTGTATGATGGTTGAAAAGAAGAAGGGGCTGACCTTTTAGGATTTTAACCTTCACCAATTTATTTTTTCTTGGATCTAATATTGGATACAACTAAATTATCAACATTAGGTAAATATCAACTTTTATTTGAGCTAAGTAGTCAAAATAATTCTCACCTTCCTGGAAGTTCACAAATGTAGTTTCAATAGGTGCCTTACCACTACCTTCTCTTTGTTGATTTGGAACTTCTACCTTAGTAAATGAAGGAATGTCTCCATGAGAAATATAATCTTCCTTATTCTAATAAGGTGGATGGTTTTCAAGTGAAGGAAGAATTTAAATTTATTGCATGAAATATTGATGATAACTCTCGCCAGTTGGAGCCATTACCATGTTGTTTGCTTGATCCCATTCATTGTTCCTTTGTCCTTCTTGAGCATAGTTGCTCTAACTTGGTATAATAGATATTTAATTTCTTGGATCATTAGGATTATACTACCTTGATTGATAATTTTACCCTTGTCTTTGTTGATTGGATTGATAGGATGGCCTATTGGAATGATAATTCTAATTATTATTCTGATATGGTTTGTATGGTGGAGCTTGTTTCCTCTCTATTATAACCAAATTTTTAGTTTTATCCTTAATAAGACTCTCTATTTTACCCAATCTATTATTTTGATCACCTTTTATTTGATGAAACTTTGATGACTCTAGAATTGGAGCAATAGTTGGAGCAGGAGGGTGGATCTCTAGAAAAAGAGGCATTGGTGGCCTTGGAGATAACTTACCAACTTGTATAAGGAAATTTTCAACCTTGATTGATAATTTAAAAGATTAAAGAAAATAATTAACTTCCATGTATTGGATCATGATAGCCACATTTGGATTAAGAGCCTTCATATAATACAAAAAAACATAGTTCGGTGTAGGCTTGATCACTACAAGAATTATGTCCTAAGTCTTCTATAATCTATAGTTGAAATTTATCATAAATTCATGATTGAATATATTAATTATTTTAATCTACTCCATAAGTTAAATATGATCACTTTTTTCTTAAAAATTTTTGCACATAAGTTCTCCATATCCATCCCAATTGTTGATTGATGCAAGAGCTAAATGTATGTACCACTAAAGTGCCTTTACTTTAAAAGAAGTTGCCAATAACCTCATTGATACATTTTCCTATGTCACATGATGTATTGAACAAAGATTAACAATATTTACAATATGTTCTATAAGATTTGTTATATTTTCTCCTATAAAATAAGGTAGATCCTTTAGAGAAAAAAATGGAATATCATCTAATTGTGATTTTGAGATGAAAAGGGGAAGGGAAAACTAAAATTATAACCTATCTAGTTGGGTGATGCAAATAATTTGTTTATATCCTCTAGAATATTTTAAATCTAATGCACACATATGAATCAATAAAATTCTTATATTGCCCTTAAGCATAAATATTTTAGATGAAGGATTAATAAAATATAATACTACAAAACTCCTTTTTACCTCTTCAAATGACCTATAGAAGGTGAGATAAAAAGAAATAGGTGAGGAATGGACTTGAAAAAGGAGATATAATCTCACTGATATGTTGATAAACAATCAATTACACTCTATTATCTATCAAAACTCATATGTAAAATAATAATCTCCTTTATTGGTGTATGATCCATATTATAATTTCTACTTCAGCTCTAGGAATAATAAATAAAGGGCTTAAAAAATATAATATATATGTCTCTAAACCTAATACAAGCCCTAAGTGGCATTTAAAATGGATAAGGGGTGGTCTTGGTTGACTTAACTCAAGACAACTCCTTTTACAAAGTTTAAAAAATGCAAAGATCCTTTAATTCCACAAAATTTGCATCAATATATTCAAACTTTGGTGTAGGAATATGGTGGTCCTAGTTTTGAAAAGTTAATCCTCTTGTATGAATTCTATGCCAAATTCCAAAAAGGAACTCCACTTGAAGTGTTTGGAAGCTGATTTGGAACATGAGAATGTCCCCCTTTGGATGGAAATCAAGGAAGATACATAATACGATTTGACTAGTCAACTCCAAATAACTCCATCTTAAATGAAAAGGGACCTTGAAGGCTGAAATTTTCATGATAATAGAAGATATATGGTGTAGAAAATCCCTCTAAACTCTTTGATAACTAATCAATGCCAAACTCAAACTTTGACAATTTGATCAATTAGGCCATTTAGACCAAATAGGCCTAGAGGCTAATATGTTATGTTGGTCACCATTAAAACTACAATAATACACCATGAAACCTAAAAAAACAAATAATAATACCTATAAAAACTTTCTTCATCATCAAATATGTGATTTTGATGCAAAAACATTCATCATTCAATCAACAGGGTTGAATAGGCCAATTTTGCTCCATTTTCTAGCATACTAGCCATTTTGATTGAGATTCTAGGGAAAATTATAGTATTATTTTTTACCAGCTAAATATTTTAGGATTAATAACAAGTTCTATCTTTTATCTCCATTGATTAGATTCCTTTGAACTACCTTGAACTTAGTTGTACATGTTTTTTTCCATAAACAACATGATTTATACCTTGTTCTATTTAGATCCATGTATAAAATTTACATTTATAGAATCCTCTGTAAGTTTACTTGAAATTTAATTTTTTTTTACATTTATCCATGGTTATTTGATATTAATAAAATCCACTTTTCTCAAAAGTAGTTTTTTAGGGGTTTAGGAGGGTTTTAAAGCTAAATCTTCAAATTGATGATTCATGAAGTACAGACTTAAAAATACCAAACCATTTACATTTATGTGTATCAAATTAACCCATATAATATCCTTGAAAATATTGGGCTTCCATGCAAAATATATGAAAATTTACCACGTAAATGAAATTTGCCTGTGGGGTTTAGCTTGCATTTTGGGCTACCTACGCTCTTAGTGATTATTCATAAATCACAACCCATAAAATAATCTAAATTTTTAATTAATTATAATTATATAATTTTCCTCTAAACATACTAATATATTTCATCCAAACTCCACACATGGTGAACAAAATGAGCATCTAAACAAGAGGCTTGAAAGGGTGCCTAGAACTGTAAAAAGTGAAAAACTTCACCAAAATAAAAATAGTTCATGAAAACATTATAAAATAATGAAAAAATAAGTATGGTACCTATACCATGCTATCAAAACATTTTTAAACTCACTTTTTCTTGAAAATTCCAAAAATTCCCTTCTAGCTTATGTGCCTATTTACTTGCAAAAGCCTATATGAGCATGGTTTGCATAAAATTTGAAGTTTTTACACTCTTTACAGGTTTTATTATTATGTATAAACATAATACCATTATTTTTGGTCCTTTAATTGGGCTTATAAGCTTTTTTATCATTCCAGAATGAAGCATGCTTCAATGGTGGCCTCAAACAAACAGGCTGAGGTATGAGACAAAAAAATGAATATGTACACTTGTATAATGTACATGAAATTTTTTCAGATTTTTATCCAACTCATTATGACATTTTATATCAAATTTTTAGTCCTAATTTCACCTATAGCTCCCAAAAAACACAATTTTCCCTAAAAATGACCTCTATGCATGGACTATCTACATTTTTTTACTGAGTTTTGGTATTTTGAAGGTGAATTTCATGTATTTTATAGGTTTTAAGTTAAAAATAATATTTTTTTTGTCTCAATATATCCCTCAATATTTTGTAAAAATCCTCTAACCTTGTTCAAGCATGCTTTAATCACTATAGAAGGCATTTTTGACCTCCATAATGGCATATTACATAGAGTACCTATGTAATATTATAATTAATTCATAATTCCTGATGTCCTTGTGACATTGATAAATTATTTTTTTATGTCACCTTCACCTGAAACTACTCAAGTCACTTCATAGGTCATCCCTTGACTTGAAAGCTTTTGACCTCTCACCTTGCAAGCATGGGACTGTACTTTTGACTGTGTTTAGGTGTTTGATTAGGGTGTTTGGGTTATAATAAAGTTTTTTTATCTTGTGTCAAAACAAAATAAAACTCCTATATTTTTCTTATTACTCTTTATGATCACCTTCAACCCTCCATGCTAGCCTAAGCTACATTCTACCTCCTCTAGCTTATGGGCAGGCCTGTAGGGTGATTTGGGTATTTTTGTAGTCCTCGAGCTGATCCATTTTGTTTCCTTCAAATCCATTGTACTTCATTGAAACACACTTTTTGGAACCTTCCTTGCCTTTGAAAAATAAACTCTCTTAGCTACTCTTCTTACTAGTCACCAAAATGGAAGATCTTAGAGGAGAGCTTTATTACCATGATAACTGGAACATGGTGCTTCAAAAAAAATTTACTCGACTGTAACAATGCTTTAGGGTTTAAAAATGATATGGATATAATATATTTAACATTCTCATTTATAATTTGTGTTACCTTCTTAATCATGAAAATATCCTAGAAGATGCGTGAAAACCCTCATAGGTGGCTACAAAATTGTTTCATAAGATAAGCTTGATTGTAGCTATGTATGGCTCAAAAACTTGTGAAATTACATTTATATACTTTGTGTATTTTATTTATTTTATCTATGGAATATCTCATATCCTTTCACTTGGCATCCTTCAAGGGTCTCAGTGTCTTCATTAGTTTTCCTTGCTCCAAAACCCTACATGGTTGCAGGTTCCATTTAGAGGGTTAATTATAGGTATACATTTTAGCTTTTCTTATATAAACCTATTATTCCCTCCATTTATCTATCATACTCTTCATATAACTTAAAAACTCAATTCTTGATTTTGATTTGATTCTTTGTATAACCTATTTTCATGATAAAACCCTCTTTACTACCAAAAAGGCCCTTCAAAATATGGCACAAGCTTGCCTGAACATGATTATTGACTGTACTAGACTCCTTAAGAATATCCATGGATGTATTACTAATCACCCCAATGATATTATATATCTATGGAAACCCCCTCACTAGTTGATGATATTTACCTTAAAAACCCCTTATGGAAAACAAAATAGGTCCGTGTTCCTCCATGGCTATAGGTTCATTGATGGCTGACTGTAGATTATAATGGTGACTATAGGGTGAAATTTAGGTTCTTAAACCCTCATTATTATCCATTTCATAGTCATGATAATTACTTAAACTCAAAACCCCTATGAAAGTTCAAAACCCTTGGCACACAAACCCTACTCACAGTCCATAACCCTTGATTGAAGCTCCTTAGGGAATGACTGTAGGGGTCCTTTCACAAATTGGTTATAATTGAGTGCTCCCTTGTTGCTATTTTTTCATGTCTTATTATCCCCTCTTCATGAAATGGATACAATTCAATCATTGCATATTTTCACCAAATGATTTTATTTTGTCCTTAAGAAGTCCTTCCAATTACCCATTATGCCTTGCTACAAGACACAGGCATGTAGGTCACAAAAAATGATGGTTGTAGGGTGCATTTATTTGTATAAGGTCTCATATGCTTGTTTAACTTTATTTCTAACTGGTGATAACCTTGAAACCTCAAAAAATTCACAACATATCTTATACTTTTCCCATTCTCTTTCTTTATCCCACTAGGTTGTCAATTCTAAGCCTTATGATGACCAACCAGTCCTTTGCTTTTAAGGTCCAACCATACCTAGCAAGTAGGCCCTTTTCACTATAATTTAGGAGATATAAGGTTCTTTTATCCTCAAATAACTCTCTTTGAATATTATGGTGTACTTTAATATCCTCCCTCTTCATAAGGTCATTACTTACTATGTCTATTTCTTTACCAAATTAGTTTTATTAAGCTTTAAGAGTCCATGTAGACCACCAAATATGTTTTCCTCATAAGGCACATGCTTGTAAGTGTAGTTTTGTATGAAAAGAGACTGAAATAGGTTTTGGAGAGGTCATAATGATAGAATAAATCATTGATAATGTCTCTTACTTTCTTGATTAGGTGATGGGAAAACATGAACCATATGAGATATCTCACTGCCACCTTGACTTGATGTGTATGATGAACTCATTTTACAAACTATCAATTATAAGGTGCTTTATAAGGCACTTGAAAGGTCCATTTTGTATGAATATAACCCCTGATCTACTTCTCATATTCTTTATAAGACTACTTTAATACTTTACTACAACCATGAATACAGTCATCCTGAGATTATACCCCTGAGACTTGTATGATTTCACTTGACTTCCTTGACTGTATGCATCTATAGTAAGTTCCTAAACTAGTGCCATGGTGTCAAAAAAGAAATTTCAATTGCCATACTTAGCCCACCTCCTTATCTTGATGGATTGTTTACTCTCATTAGAAATTGAGGAAGGTCTCTCTCCTCTTGAAAATTCATTGAGCCCTATAGCCACACTTGGTCATACAACCCTACTGATTGGCTCTTTTGATGACTATATTTGATACTTTGATTGTCTATATACCCCTTGGTCATGCTTTTGATGGCTTTATTCTCTTGAACCCTTGGTTCATAGTGATGGAAAAGGTGATAGAAATGGAATTTAAGGGTGATAGGGATAAATGATGGTGAAAAGTGAAGGGAAATCATGGAAGGAAGATGTGGTGACACAAAACATTGTGACAAACTCAGTGATTTGATAGTGGTTTGGAGTGAAAGATATGGATGTTGGAAAGGAGAACTAGGAAACATGACAACACAAATTGAAGATAAATATAAAAACTTGAATACACAATGATCCTATCACATGAATTTGGGGGCCATTTGAGGAGAGGAAAACAGAAAAATTGAAACCTAATTTTTTTAGAAAAACTTAAAATTTGCAAAAATTCTTTAAAATATGCTAAATTGGATCTTTGAGGACACCTTTAGATCATGTATATGGGAATTATTGGCCATTAAAACTGAATAATATATAATAAAAATGATTTAAAATCATGAAAAATTTATGAAAAACTTGAAAACACTATTTTCTTGAAAACCTAAAGCTAACGTCTTTCAATACCATACAACTCCTCCTTGCAAGCATGCCAACTATATATTGACTAGCTGAGTCTAAGATTTTCTATTGAAATTTATTTTTATGAATAAAACCTTTATAATTCCATGGAAATTTATATCAAGTCCTCAATATTCTAGAACAAGTTGAGTTTCCCTGAAACTCTACCTAGGTTAGGAGAAATTGGAGAAAAATAGTGACCTTTTTGGTTGCAAGGTAGCAAAATTTTCCCTGATTTAAATTAAATTGTTAATTTTAATATATAATATAATTAATATTCAAATTATACCATGATTAATCCCTTTGATTATACTTTCTTCACCCTAAATTTTGGACCCTCGCCCTCCTCCAACAGTCCGTACTAGTAGAAAACCTACAAGTAGGTCTCTCTATGCCAATTGAAAAATTAATAAAAGAAGGTTGGTTTATGGCCTATATGTCCATAAATATACATTAAAATCATTTATAATATTTAATATTCATTTTATAAGACTTTTCCTTCCTTGGATTATATGGAATCCATACGAATTATGCACTTCTCTTATAAAATAGGTGAAAAAGAGTATTTTTCCCCTTATAAAAGGTAAAATTAACTCTCCACCACTTAAAATGGAATTTTTGAGAATTATTACGTTTTAATAATGCAAAATTATACTATTTCATGTTTTAAACTTGCAAATTTGGCATGTGAGAGCTATTTTGGGCCTTTCTGGCTTCATTAACACATGAGATGACCATTTTAAAGTTTGAAACTTTAGAATTAAGCTATTTTAACCTTTTTTAACATGAATAAATATATTTTTAGATAATTTAATGACCCTAAAAAACATTATTGATGCTATTTTACCTCATTTTTGATGGTTTTGACCAAAATTTTCATTTTTAGACTATAATTCACCAGTTTGAAGATTTACAAAGGGGTAAGGACTGGATTTAGGAAATTTTTGAATGATAGGGGTCATAATTTGGATTTTATAGTAAAAATTACTAAAAAAAATTATAAAAGAGAAACAAAAGTGAAAAAATGGACTTAAATTGATCATATTGATTCAAGCTAGGATGTATGAAAAACTTAAGAAAAATGGTTGCATTCTTACATGCAATTAGAACATAATAAGATAAGAATGAAATATCAATTAATTAAGAATAAAATATACTATATCAAGATGGGAATCATGTCAATTATGTGTAACTCATGATCAATCATGACTTATCTCAAATTTGACACATGTAATATCATTGTGACTTAGGTATTGGAAAATCTTATGAGGAAGGCTTACTCATATCCATGGTCTTACAATGAAAATCACAAAGGGAACACAAATTAGGTGAAAATAATGGAAAAAAATATGTTAAAATGAATGTTTGGAATGGTAATTTGTGAGGAAGGCCTAGTCTTATCCAAGGTCTTACACTACAAATCACAAATGGAATCCTGAGGGGGGAGTTATCAATGAACAAAACAATATTTTTGAAGGGGAAATATTAAGATTATTGTAAATGAAAGAGGGAATATAAAAATCACAATGTAGGCATATATGATAATACCTTAGGAAACATGAGGCACACTAAGGGCACAAAAAGACACTAAGTGACTAGTGACCATCAATATATAAACGAGACCCATTCATAGTAAGCACAAAGTTGTATAAAGATTGACTCATTTTAGTTGTTTAAACAAAGAAAGTAAAATGGACCTACCTTCTTATATCATGTTCCCCATTCCTCAATAACTCTTATAGAGTCATTGGTCTACTATGAAGATTGGGTACTTATGTGAGAAAGTATGTAGCACTAAAAGTTTTTTTTTTAAAATTCTCCTTTCCCAATCTACTAACCTACCATACCCCAATAGACCTTGACTCTATCATGAGGCCAACTATAGAGTTTAAGATTTGATTTAAAAAAAAAAAGTGATTTGAATCATGTGTTTTAGTGTTATTTGACTTTTGAAATTTTTGAATGTTGCCTTTTATATCATTTCCATTTGTTAAAATGATTTAGTTTTTAAATTTTTATGAGTTTTAAAATTCCACCTTAATATAGACTTGGAATGACCAATCATGAGAAACAAAGTGATACACATAAATGAGCCTTATACTTTCACTAAAGGAAGATCAGTATTTAAAGACATGACTGACTAAAACACTTAGGCTTCCAATGAACCAACATGTTATCTCAAGTTTCAACCATGTATATGCTTAGTGTGCAAAAGGAAATAAGGGGAACAAAGGGAGATCCAAGATGGACCAATAAAATGAGATTATAAAGAGATGAATTGTTTGATAATTGATCACATGATAAATAAGGAGTAATAAGGGGAACAAGGTTTATATAACGAAGACACGATAATGATTATATGTGTTATAGAGATAAGGTATCAAATAATAATGATAAAATAGCAAGACATCCATAAAAATATATGAACGCACAGAGAAAAGGCATGTAGTCATGAAAATAATCCATAAGAGATCATAAGGAAATAAAATGATACCATAGACAACATATAATGCAAAATTAAAATATCCATACAAGATAGTTAAGGAAATGAAAATTTGATAGTGTCAAATGATATAAAGTAGAAAAATATAAACTTGGAGCACACGTCCAATCTAGAATAAAGAAGAAAGTGAAGGAACACCATGTTATGTTCATAAGTCTTGGTAAATTTTTCCGTAACATCTAATATATCTTTATGAAGCTAGAATATAACTATAATTAGGGTCTTATCAATCTTTAGATAAAGTTAGGAGAATATCTCTTGTTGAATATCCTATACAAAAACTGTAGGCATACCTGAAGGGTCATGATCATGAGGGCCATCATGCATAAGATACTTATATTATGGAATAAGAGTGGAATTTATGGTACATAAAAGAGTCATTGATGGAGAAGAGACCACAGGTGAAGGAGGATCCATAGGTGGAGGGATCACAAGTGGAGGAACCATAGGGAATAAGGGTCCACAAGTGGAAGAACCACGAGGGAATAAAGGGGAACCTTATTGCATAGGAAACCTATGGCAAGAGGGATAGTAGCTATGGGAATGGTCATAAGGTGATCTTGGAGATGCTTCTAGAGAATGTGATAAAGATCAGTATGATGGGTACCGCATTAGAGCCAGAGACAATATACCTCTCCATATTTGGGAATATATTCAAGTACTAATTTGGGTATAAGTATAACCTTGTATGTAGGCTAAGGAAGAGTAGTATGTAAGGTGTCTATATATTTTTGAATGTTTTGATAATGAGTGGAGGAATAATCATTTGTGTTGTAGAAGCAATAGATACACTTGTTAGTAGAATTTATCAGTGTACTAATAGAGGAAGTGGAAGTAGAAGCCATAAAAGGTTGGTTTAATTTACAATATCTAATCCAACGATAAAAAAATTGATGAATGTCATAGTACAGTTGATCAGCCCATTGGGATAAAAGAGGATAAAGATATATTAAAGGAACTAGTCCATAGCCAAGGGGAGGTAGGGATGACGGATAGACTAGATGAGGCTCGACTAAAGGAGAAGTAGAATCAAAAGAAAGAAAAAACTCAGCTAAAGGGAGAGTGGGAATATGATCTATATTAGGATTATTTGAGGGAGGAGAATGATGCATAGAGGGTTTAAAGACAATAACAATCATCTCAAGGGCAAGTTAGCTATAGGGATCTTAGTATCTAGCAAAGTGATAGGGACTAGTCATAGCATGATCCTAAGAGGTTATTTAAAAAATAGAGGTGTGCTATGAAAACACACCATATCTACCTTATGAATAATAAGAATAATTTTAAAATTAAGAACTATATAAGACAAAATGTAATAAAGACTAAAATAAAGAAGAATAATAATGAATGATATCAATATCTCGATCCTAAACAAGACATCCTAGAAATGGGTCATCTAGAGTATAACCATCATTATAGTCAAGTGTATGAAGATTAATTATGTAGGTAAGGATTACCTTCTCATCAAAAGTGTGTGATGAATACAGTGTTGAGTCTTAGTTAATATAATGGGTATATCATCACTAGCTGGTTGAGAGGAATGTAGCTTCAAATAAGGTGGAAGCTGGGAAATGAGATGAGGAGAGAGATCAAAAGTTTTTATCTTGAGGTTGATCTTATCGATCTCATCATCATCAAAGTCTAAAAGGTTAGGTGGTATATTATTGATGAGTTTGGGGTGACCATGGTAAGGTCATGTAGAGTTAATAGGGAAATTTAAATGTTGAGATTCTTAGGATGGAACATTAGGCAAGGATTCAAGGGTTGGAATTTTGAATACACCATGAACTTGTAATTATTTAAAATTCTAAGGGTTAGTGTCACCTTGAATCCTATAAATTACACCATTATGATGGAACTTGACACATTCATAAGAAGAAGAGGTTATAACTCACATGTGATGAGACCATGACCTACCAAGCAAGATATTATAGGAGAGATGGAAATTTAATGTCATAAAATTCACTCGAATAGTGATAGGTGGGATGGTGATAGAGTTCCACACACAACCTAAGGGAGTAATTTTAATTTGGTCATAACCTTGGCATGTGTTGCGTGTGGAATTAATATTACATTAAGATTATCTATGCCTATATAGAGGGGAGTATCATCTGCATGAAGTAGAATCTCATCTTGAATCATAGAAGCAATAGGGAATTTGAGAGAAAGATAAGTGTCCACTATTTAATCAGTGTGTATAGACATCTCTTTGCATTGTTTTAATATTTTATCTTCTAACCCATATAAGGTAGCTTCACATCTTTCTATGGGAGGAAATGGGATGTTCATTTCAAATAGGAGTTACATAAGGTAGTTATGATGACAAGGAGAAGTCTGCATGAGTTAGAGAAAGGGGATTTGAGATGAGAGATTATTAAGCTCTATGATAGGATCCCATTCATCATAACCCATGAATGGACTATTGGATAGATGTATATAATGTTGAAGGAGTTCTTTGGAAGGAGGAGTAGAAGTTCATGTAAATTTTTATTGATAGGATGTGAGAGGTTGAATTAGGGGAAAATTTGGATGATTATCATGATAATATGATGTAGTTTATATAGGTTTATTTTGTGATAGATTTGAAGGAATGGTATTAGAAGGTTGAATATCATTGGTGATGGGTAAAGAGGTTGGATAAATTGTAGAAATGGTATGAGAGGTGTGATCTAATGGAGGTGTTGGAATTTTTTCATCGAAAGAGATAAGGTCCTCTTGCACCAACTTTATTAGGTAAGGTGGGGAATACTCTTGGATAACATGGAAAATGTGAGATTATTGGTGCATGTGGGTGGGATGAGAAGAAATGAAGGAAAATACCCTTTTTATATTATTCATGTTGACCTCATTCTCTTTGATATTTGGGTCTATAAGGCTATCAATATTACTAGTTGAAGGGGTAGGCTTATCATTATTGTGCTAATGGTTTTGAAGAGGGTCTTTGTAAATGGCTAGATGAGCATTAGCCTAGTTCAAATCTTGATTTTTACTTTCTATCAAGAGCTTTGAAGGTAATTTTATAGGATTGTTGATGTTTAAAAATGAGGGAATCATGGTCAAAATTCAGAACGAAGAGGAAATACATAGCTAAGTTATGCAATTGCCAACAAATCTCATGAGAATGACCCCAACTAAAATGAAACCAATAAAATTTATTTGTATCATACTATGATTTCATAGGGTGAGTGGGATCAATATCTCATGGAAGAGGCCTTATTATATGCTCTTGGAGTTCTATAAGGATGATGGCTTATGAAAATTGATGTTTCTTATTGGATAAAAGTGAGGATTAAGGATGTGGTTTAGAGGGGGAGCTTGTTATGGAATATGGTCAGGAGAAATAGCTTGAATATTATGAATGGTCTAATAGGAATCAGTGACACCATCATTAGTAGCATGATAATTTTTATTTTTAGTGAGTAAGTACATGCCCACAAGAGGTTGGGATGGCTCAAACTAATGCATGAGAAAATATTCGCACTTGGTTTGGTCGATAGCATCTTCCAAAGTTCATGGAGAGAGTCTTGACATAATATTGTAACTTAGGATAGAGAGTATTGGTGAATAGATGAAAGAGGTTATCATTGACCATGTTATGTTCATACTTTTTAGACAAGGCCTTCCATCATTTGATGAAAACTTATGCAATCTCCACCTCAAGTTACTTGCAATTAATAAAATGAGCTAAAGTATTTTTAGGCAAGTCACTAGTTTGAAACTATTATACTAGAGTGTTAACTAGATCTTCCAAACTAGTGATGGAATGAGACCATATTTTGTTTTACCAATATAAAGCATCTCTAGAGAGATTTTTTTAAAAATCTTGGTCGTGAAAAAAGTGTTTAACTTGACCCAATATTTTTATATATTTTCAAATAGTTTTAAGTGTAAGGTAGGATCAGTTGACCTATTTTAGACCATGGTAGGGGTGATGCCTCCTATATTTAAGTTATCAATTTTATGTGTAAGAGATTCATTTTGAATATGTTTAATTGTTTTTTTAATAAGAGGAAATTGTAGAATAAAGTCATCATAGGAATACCTAAGTGGGATGGGGTGATTTTAGTTGTGCACTCCTCATGGAATTTGTTGAGGGTGATTTTGGAGATGAATAATGTGATTATGCATTTGCATCATTTTTTTTGCATTATTAACTTGGAAAAAATTCATTTGGTTAAGATTTTGCAATAATAGTTGATGGTTTTAAGTGGTGTCATGCATAACATGTGAATCATTAGTATTAGTATTAGTGGGTTGGATACCACTATGAGTAGTGGTATGCAGAGTATTAGTGGATTGAGAGGCATTATTGGAAAAGGAGGCACTAGTGGCATGCTTACCATGGGTATAAAATGATGGATGCACTAGTGGAGGAATAGAGAAGAGTGGGTCTTAAAAAAGGCCCAATCAAAGTTGAACCTACCATGTTAATAGAGATACTTTGTATGGAGTTTTATGAAATAAAGGAATAAGAGGTCATAATATGAGAAGGGGTAAAAAGAGAAGGAAGAGGTTAAAAGGAAAAGAAGCTATTTCCCCCAAATTTGTGTGATAATGTGGGTGAAGGTTAATGGGTTTCTTATTCTTGACCACTTATTATAAGGTTGTAAATAATGGAAGGGTCTTTTCCTTGATGTTGATGAAATTCATTAATAAGAGGTCATAATATGAGAAGGGGTAAAAAGAGAAGGAAGAGGTTAAAATGGAAAGAAGATATTGCCCCCAAATTTGTGTGATAATGTGGGTGAAGGTTAATGGGTTTCTTATTCCTGACCACTTATTATAAGGTTGTAAATAATGAAAGGTTCTTTTCCTTGATGTTGATGAAATTCACTAATGAATAAAAGCATTTATAGAGTATAATCTAATTTAATTTGATCTTATAAGGATAATAAAGGGTTAAAAAATGAAGATTCATGAGGAGGAGTCCCATAATTTTTAGTGCAAGTGGCCACATGTACATTATTGTCATCCAAAGCAAAAGACACACATTGTTTATGGGAAAACCTATTGGGATTGAAAAAGATCATCATATCTATTGAATGAAACTCTATGTTGTCCTCAATAAATAAGTCCATGATGAAAGATAAATGTTGAGAAGGATAAAAATGATGTAAAGACAAAGTCAAAAAATAAGATATAGAGTCAAATTTGTTGACTATGTGTTATAACCCAATAGGCATAAAAGTATACACAATCATTTAAGTAAATTATGTATAGAAAACATGAAGGTAAAGTATGATAATAAGGATACACAATCATTAAATTTGACTGTGTATGGATAAAAATATAATTGAATGGGTGAATAAGAAGACACAATCATACAGTTTGACTGAGTACTATTGGCAGGAGGGTAAAACATAGTCTATAAGAGACTTTATTGATCAAGATGATAGTGTACTAAAATAGGGAATTTTTTTGAAATATAATTGAAGTAATAATTAAATCAAACACACAAAAAATTTGATAAATGTAATTGATCCAATTGGGGCATATAACACAAAACCTTGCACCAATGTTGGCCAAAGCAATTTTTTACAATACAACACACAATGATCAAAGAGGAAACAATCAACTAAAAGGTAAATTATAATTAATTGGTCACCCTAAGTTATATTAGATTATTAAAAAAACTTGATTTTAATGTGATAGAAGAGTTGGTAAAATAAGGAACTATAAAGTAGTCTAAGTTGGTTTCAGGATGTTTAGGATGAAAGGGATATGTATTGGTGAGCACCAATACTATTAGGTATTGGATTGGTATTAGGTCCTACCTCCTCACTTCATAATAATATAGTGATAAGGGTGTCTGGTGATTTTCCAATATATACCATTAACCAAGTGTTTATACTTGGCCAAAAAACCAAGTCAGCTTCTCTCTTGGTGATGAAATCCAAGTAGGTTGGCCTTCGGAAGATAAATGTTTAAATGTGTTTTGAATAATAAGGGATTTGGTAGTGTGTGAAAAAGATTAAAATAGTGTAACTAAAATGTTAATTTTAAAAAACACATGTTTATACTATGTGAGTTATCTAATTATGCAAACATATGAAAATTTAATGTGAATTAATTACTAGAAAATACTTGTTAATTCCTTAATTAAGAATAGTACATAGTTAGTTTAGGTGACAATGTATGCAAATAATACATAACAAATTTGACTAGGTCATTGATATTATATATAAGCAAGGTATTTAATAACATAGTCGAAGAGGTCAAATATGTCTCTTAGATAGAAGATAGACTACAAATCTAAGTCAACTAGGTCAACCTAGTTAGCTATAGGTTTGTAGTTTTAAAGACTGTTAACTTGTGAGAAACAAAACTGAATGAAATACTAAAATGATAGAGGAAAGAAAGGAACCTTAATGGGCTTAAATATAATTTATATTCCAAAGTTTATTATATAATTCTTTATTTTTTGCTTTCAAAATTTGAAAATTAGGTCAACTAGTTCGATGAAGTTCTTCAGAACTTTGTATGATAAAAAAGATTAAGGAACATAGTTGACCTGTTCAATAGTGTTTATTTACCTATATGCTGGTAGATAATTAGTAGATATATTTGACCTATTTTATAGTGTATTTTAATCTAGAACTAAATAATATTACTATATTTAATTATTTGATATAGTAACTTGTAGTTGATGAAGACTTGTACAAATAGAACATAGTTGTTTTGAAGTGACTGTGTATTAAACCTACACACATAAATTTAGAACTATATGTTAAGCATGTGATATACTAAGAGGGGGGTGAATCAGTATATCATATATCTTATAAAAATTTCCCTTAAACAAATTCCACTTAATCAAACATTCAAGATATGCAATAAAACTCAAACAATAAACACCACACAAGATAGAGAGAGACACCAGATATAACATGGAAACCCAATGTGGGAAAAACCACATAGAACAATCTCAAGTATATTAATGAGCACCAACCCAAATAATATTCGCAAGCACCAACTTGCAGGAGTACCAAACCCTTTACTGAGCACCAACCCAACAACTCTTCATGAGCACCAACCCACAAGAGCACAAACCCCTTTGCTGAGCACCAACCCATCAACCATTCATGAGCACCAACCCACAGGAGCACCAACACCTTTAATAAGCACCAACCCAACAATAATTCATGAGCACAAACCCATAAGAGCACCAACCCCTTTGCTGAGCACCAACCCATAAGAGCACCAACCCCTTTGCCGAGCACCAACCCAACAACTATTCATGAGCACCAACCCATAGGAGCACCAACCCCTTTGTGTATACCACACAACTATCTCTCAATGTTGCTATCTCAATAAATGATATTTCATTAAAACATCTCTTTCCTCTCTCTTACCTTTGCTCTTCTAAGCTAGATATAACAATATCAAATCAACATCTATCTCTCATATTACAAATGGCTTCTCAAACCTTTATTTATAACTTTCCAAATGACCTTTGGAATTCCCCCTTTGTGACCCTTTAATCCTCATGAAAAATGGTGCCAAACTTGTATGACCCTTCATATCCTTGCCTTTGAAAATTCATGTGGTGACCCTTCATGAGCAAAAATTCCCTTCCCTCTTTTGTCCTTATCTTGGTGACTTTTCGTATTCCTCAAAGTGTCCCTTCATGAGAAATTGCGCACCCTTCCTCTTTTTCTTCACTTGGTGACTATTGGAATTCCCCAAGATGACTCTTCATGGGAAAATGCATCCCATCCTTCTTTTGTCTTTACCCCATGGCTCTTTGACTTCTCCATGGGCCCTTCTTTTGTCTCATATGCAACTAAAAATATATTCATTAATATTAAATAAATATTAACTCACATTAGCCAAGATATATCTATTACAAACATCATTAAATGCAATGGGGCCTTTATCACCAATAATGCTAGACCTTTGACATCAATGACAATATTTCCAATAATCTCACCCTTTGTCATTGATGGTAACCTCAATCTTGAAACTACCACATCCTATCACCTGCACATACTGCCATCTAAAAACATACATTAACTCCCCCTTACTATAGCAAATTGTACTTATTCCTTATACCTATTTTTACACCTATACCTGTACCTATTATTCTCCCCCTTTGACATTAATGGCAAAGGGCCTACCTAGAGCTAACACTTAGCTCCCCCTCAATTGATGCTAAACATCAATGGTAGGAAGTAATAGAAATTACTCCCAACTCCTCTTGCAGATCTTTAAATGTATCTTTTGATCGTGCCTTTGAGAAGATATTTGATAAATCATTTCCTATCCTTTGAGAATTTGAAATCAATTTATTTGAATATTTTCTTCTAATCTCACAACCTTTTACATGAAACTTTAATGTATATCCCTAATCACATATTTGACTAACAATCAATAGATTGTGCTTAATACATTTTTCATACAAAACATTCTTAGTCTTGGTCCTATCATAATCCAAACTCAAAGTACCTTTTCTGGCTATCTTAGTAGTGGTTTTATCTCCAAATCTCACTGTGCCACCATTGATCTTCTTTAGAGTTATCTCCTATCATATGCCTCAAACATTTGCTATCAACGAACCATGGCTGATCTTTATTTCTTACATGCAAAGCTGTTTGCACCAACATAGAATCTTCAAGTTGTTTCTTCTACCATGAACATGTCTGAACCTTCTTCCTGATGAATGGAGCTTTGAAACTCTGATCCTTCTTCTTGATGAGTGGAGCTTTGAAACTCTGATCCTTCTTCATTGAATCTGCATGAGTATCCTTCTTGTTTCTAAAATTGTTACCTCTTTTTCAACATTCTAATTTCTTATGACCATAATCATTTGAAACACTGCATATGCAAGAATCATTCTAATAGTCTCAAACCTTAACACCGATGCAAAAATTTCTTCAAAAATCCATTCCCTCAAAAGATATACAAATTAATCTGCCAACTCACCTTCTTGTCATGCAACATAGCCAATACCCAATAGCATCCACCATGCTTCAATTTTTCTTAAAAGTGTCTCCTTAAAGCCTAGAAGAGACACCCCACACAAAGGGTCCTAAAAACAAATCTCAGGAGATTCCCACATCTCCTCTGTTTCTTCCTTGATCTTCTTGTGTTTTTCTTTTAGAATCTATTTAAGCATGTCTAACCTTTTTGACTTACTAACCTCAACATTTATAATGTTTTTCATCTTCTCAACTTTTGTAACTATCTTATCTTGACAAAGGTCATGCTCAAATGTAACAAGAGATTCTTCACAATCCTTCTTATCTGATTCTTTATCTACTATAGCAAGTAATTCATTCTCACTCTTAAACTTAACCTAATTAACCTTTACTATTTTAGTTCTCCAAACCTGAATTTGACTCTTCTCATATTTTTAGGGGCTCTATATCCTTTAACATACCTTGAATATCTCTTTACTTTATTTTGATATAATTTAGCAATATGGCCAACCTTATGCTAACAAATGCAAACAACATTTCTCATACCTTTTTCTTGAATGTGACTGAGATCTCCCTTTGACTAATTGATTCTCCTCATACAGTCTCTTTCCCTATGACCAACATGATGACAAATAAAACAATGGCCATGAAAAGAATTTGAAAACTTAAAAGCATTGGGCTACCTGATCGGCTTCTTTGATTTGCCTTCAAAACTTGCATCCTTCTTTCCTTGGACTAATATTTCATGATCTTTCTCAACCTTGAGTATAAGATTCTCATGATTATCCTTTAAAGAACCTAACTCAACCTTCAACTGATTACACTCTTCTTCTCTTGATTTCAAACTTGAATTTGCAACCTCTAACCGATTCTTAAGATCCTGAATAAATATCTTATTTTCTTTTTCTTCTATAGCCAACTTAGAATCCAAGATACACACCTATTCTTTAAGATCTTCAACCACAGATTTGAACTCTTGATTCTCCTTCTTTAGCTTCTTGTCCATCTTGTGCTTTTCATTGATCTACCTTCAAGCTGTTAAACCCTTTCTAAAGAAACCTGCTCTGATACCAATTATTAAGAAAGGGATATACTAAGATGGTGGGGGGTGAATTAATATATCATATATCTTATAAAACTTTCCCTTAACCAAATTCCACTTAATCAAACATTCAAGATATGCAATAAAACTCAAATAATAAACACCACACAAGTTAGAGAGGGACATCAGATATAACGTGGAAACCCAATGTGGGAAAAACCATGGAGAACAATCTCAAGTATATGAATGATCACCAACCCAAACAATATTCACAAGCACCAACTTGTAGGAACACCAACCCCTTTGCTAAGCACTAACCCAACAACTATCCGTGAGCACCAACCCATAGGAGCACCAACCCCTTTGCCGAGCACCAACCCAGTAACAATTCGTGAGCACCATCCCACAAGAGCACCAACCCCTTTGTTGAGCACCAACCCATAGGAGCACCGACCCCTTTACCAAGTACCAAACCAACAACTATTCATGAGCACCAACCCACAAGAGCACCAACCCCTTTGTGTATACCACACAACTATCTCTCAATGTTTCTATCTCAATAAATGATAGTTCATTACAACATCTCTTTCCTCTCTCTCACCTTTTCTATTCTAAGCTAGATATAACAAATACAAATCATATTCATCTCTCACAATTGCTCTTCTAAGCTAGATATTATAATATCTAATCAACCTCTATCTCTCATATTACAAATGGCTTATCAAGCCTTTATTTATGGCTTTCCAAATGACCTTTGGCCTTCCACCTTTATGACCCTTCAATCCTCATGGAAAATGGCGCCAAACTTGTATGACCCTTCATATCCTTGCCTTTGAAAAGTCATGTGGTGGCCCTTCATGAGAAAAAACCTCCTTCTCTCTGTTTGTCCTTATCTTGGTGACTTTTCATATTCCTCAAAGTTTCCCTTCATGAGAAATCGTGCCCTTCCTCTTTTGTCTTCACTTGGTGACTCTTGGAATTCCCTAAGATGACTCTTCATGGGAAAATGCGTCCCATCCTTCTTTTGTCTTTACCTCGTGGCTCTTTGACTTCTCCATGGGCCCTTCTTTTGTCTCATATGCAACCAAAAATATATTCATTAATATTAAATAAATATTAACTCACATTAGCCAAGATATATCTATTAAAAACATCATTAAATGTAATGGGGCCTTTATCATCAGTAATGTTAGACCTTTGACATCAATGACAATATTTCCAACACTATACCAACTAGTTCGATACAATACTAAAAATATAATGAAATGATAAAAATTATGGTGTGAAATAAAAAATCAAGGTTAAGATTCATGTTAAGTTCACCAAAATGTATGCAAAGGAAAATGCAATTGATATATAAATCAATCCTAGATCGAAGATAAATCCTACTTACACTTTCAATTGCTAATAAATTAGACATTTGGCTTCATGACCAATATGGATCTACTAGACCTATCCAAGGGATCTCTTACCCCAATAATATCACTAGGGATGGTTTTAAAGCCTCCAATCAAGTAAAACTATGCAATAACCCTAACTAGGTCCTATGTTTTCATATTCACTAATGAATAAATGACAAAATAAAAGTAAATTATAATATAGTGCTCACCATATATTATGGCCCAAAGTGGAGGTAATAAACATTAAAATTAAACATGAATATAAGACATATACTCACATCAATGTATATGAAATCCTAATGCATGGGAGAGAAGTACAAATGCATATCTATCTACTCTTACAAAGGAGGAACAAAGTTAGGACTACTTACCTTTGAAGATAAACTCACCAAGCCTAAATATCTCCCTTTGCCAAGGTGATTTTCAATAGGTTTTTATGGTATGTAAGGATGATAAGGATAAATTATCTCTAGGCTACACAACATATCTATGCATTTAAAAGACTTCTTCATAAGACAAGATCCATATCTACAAATAAAGTATGAAACCCTAATCTATGCTCCTCAAGTATAATGGTGGATAAACAAATGTTCAATATATATCTCTTCTTATTCTCTTATCTTAGAAATTATGAAATGTATGTGTTTGTATATATGGATCTAACCCTAGTTATTTCAATAATTTTCGGTTGATAAGGTCGACCCAATCAACATTGTATCACTATTGATAAAAGAAAATTAGGTCTTAGTCTAGGTCTAGGTTGACCAAGGGCTGACCTTGACCCTAAATAATTTTTAACAATTAGACTGTAAGGCCAATGGGGCCAAAAGTGTAATGTAAACTATAAAAAAGGATTTTAGGCTAGGGAAGGGCTAATAAAACTAGAAAAAGACTATAAGATGGTGTAAAATAAGAGGCAAATCTTAGGGGAATGTTTTTAGGAGATGTTTGTGTAGATAATAAGTGGTAGTATAGGGACAATAATAATGATAACTAATAATGCATTGCCCACCCATTTCCTAGTGGACACCTTAAGGCATGCACTCAAATACATTGAGACTTGATAGGTTCTTGCAAGATAAAAATCATCAATAATTGATAAAGTTTTAAAATATTATGTGTATACAATATACACTACATAATATAATAGACCATGCTGAAATAGATTGTGCTTATTTTACATTGGCCTTTAACATATTCTAAAAGGAGATGGATAACCTTGAAAAAGTGCCTATTCAGAAAATGGAAAAGTAGGCCCAAGTGTAGATAACTTGAGAACAACCATGATCTTGGAGACCTATGAATTTCCATTTGAAAGTGGCAATGAGCCCATAAATAGCCTAGATGAAGTCCATTATTTTAAATAGTGCCAAAGGGGGAAAAATATCAATCAAGTATTAATTTGTAAAGTCTTTTGACTACCTTTACTTCTTCAAAAACCATCCAAGTTATATCAGATGAAATCTCAAGTAATAACCTGGCTCCCCCCGAAGGTCTTACTACCTTGTATTAGCCTAGGAATAATGTTACACCTCCCCAAGTTGATAAACCACTAGAACAAAATAAATTAGGACATAAAATTGTTGAGGACCTTAAGAAAAATAAGGCCAACATAACAATGTTTGATTTTCTTTAGATGTCTGGCCAAAAAGACTTATTGCTAAAATAATTTTTTTCCCCAAGAGGAAATAATCCAATAACATGGATGATGCACATGTTACTATCTATAAGGAGAAAACAAAGAGCCCTTTTTATACTAAAAAATACATTTTTTGTAAAAATATTACACAATTATTTGGTGGAATCAAGTGCTTCAGGAAAGTGATGCCTTATGCCATTTTCCAATAATTGGGACTGATGCCTACCAAATCTACTAGAAAATTTGTTTAGTTGTACAAATCAGAGGTTAAGGTTTTTAGAAAGTTTAACCACATCTACAAGAAATTGGACTCAAATCCTATGGTGAAATAGTTCATTGACATCAAAGTGGTGGATATAGCTAAGGCATATGGGATGCTTCTTAGCCAAGATTGGTCCAAGACACTCAATCAATATATGGCCACTAATTTATATCACACGTGGCTCCCATGGTGAGGCATGCCCAATAATATCAATATTGAAAGAGAACTGAAGATAGATCACATGATTAAAAAATACAATCTAACCAATGAGATCTTGTATAAAGAGTATGGATTAGGGGTCTAAACACTTGACAAAGAACTATAAGATTATGGTAGATTCTCCATTAACATGCTAACTATGCAAGAAGAACCTAAATTTGAAGAGTTAGACAAAATAGATGAGGAATATGCCCTCTGTACAATAGAAGTACTTATAGTTCAAATAATTGACTTAACCCATGAAAATGTCAATCATAATCATCCATGTGAGAGAAAGGGATGAAAAAGTTTAGAGGCTACATATGCTACCCTTATGAATAATTCTATACCAATGTCTACTATTGAGGATCAGATTAAAAGGCCATCAACAATTTAACATAAATGTGTGTCCATGTTAGGAGCTAAAGAACATAAAAAATAATTAAACATAATGGTAACACCTAACTTTTAGAATCCACTATGCACAACTAAAGATCATATATGGACCTTGAAGTTTTATGGTTAAAAATCAGAGATATAGTTTGGTTCTACAATAGAGCTCATCAACCTAAGAGGAAGTTCATATTTGGAAACCTTATAACTATAATTTTCATGAACCAATATGAAGAATTAGTGCATGGATTCTAGTTTTCATTATGGAAGAAGGTGAAGAACCTAAAATTCCTTGGGGATTCATAACTTGTGGTTAATAAAATAATAATCTAATATTATTATAATGACAAAAATATTTATAGATACCATAATAGAGTGTGGAACTTGATTGAATAACTTGATGCATTAAACATTGAGATGTTACATCTAAGTAATAATTATATGGGACATGTGTTGGAAATGACTAAAAGCTCTTTGGAACCTATTAATAACTCCAGATTGTAGAGATTTTTATCAGAGTTGGTCTATACTCCTTTTTTCCCATATAATGTTATAAACTCCCAAGTATTTAATGATGACCAACATATCATTGATTTAATCACCAACACCAACATATTTGAGTCCTATATAATTAATGATAATCACTAGGAGTAATTAGAACTAGATGAAGAAGGGGTCATCAACTTGAAGAATAACAACATACCAAGAGGTATGGTATCATAGGAGATGTTATTTGACATGGATTATCTTGGTAAGACATATAGATCATCCTCTATTAAAAGGATTCCCCATCTACTTTCATTATGGGAAATGCAATGGAATCAAAACATGTGTTTTTAAGCATGACTTATACCCAGATTGAAAATCAAAGAATTATGCAAGAATTGAAAAAAATTGGTGACACTATTGCATGGATTTATGAAGATTTTATGGTATTTGACTCCTTACACATTCTATTCTTATAAATATTGGTGTCAAACCATTCCACTAAATACAAAGGCTAGTCAATCCATTATTAACCTTTAATTTTCAACAAAGTTTAAAATATACTTTATGCAAATATCATCTATCTTATTAGGCACTCCACTTGATTGGCTAAACTAGTACCCATTAAAAATAATAATGGGAACATTAGACTCTACGTAGGATTCATAAATTTGAAAAAAACTTATAAAAATGATAAATACTTGATGCCTTCACTAGCTAAAGTTTTTAGATAGTTAATGATTCTTAATGATGTCATTTCTTAATGGATATTCACACTATAATCAAGTAATGGTCAACTATGTGGACATGACAAAGATAGTGCTTACAACTAAGTTGTGTATGTTCACATATAAAATGATGTAATTTAGCCTAATCAATATGGGTGTCAAATTATAGTGGGCCATGGATATTGCATTGAAGGACCTCATTGTTATATGTATAATCATATACATAGATGACCTAGCTATCTTGTCCAAAAATAGAGAAGACCACAAGAAAGATTTGAGAGTAGTATTGTAGAGGTGAAAAGACCATGGAATCTACATGAATCTAAATAAATTCATATTTGGGGTCAGAGAGGGTAAATTACTGGGCCACATCATCTATAAATAAGGTATTTTAATAGACCTAGAAAAATTGAAGGCAATTATAAAAATCTCATTGCCTGGTAGTAAATAAAAAAGGAAATTGTTCTTTGAAAAAATTAACTTCGTAAGGAAGTTCATCTTCAACTTTGCAGTGATAGTTAGACTAATAAAGAACATGATAAATAAGGATGATAAGATTTAATGTATGATTGAAACAAAATCATATTTTTCTCAAATAAAGATGTCAATTTTAATCACATTAGTGATTATGAGTCCTAACTACATGCAACCATTCTACATCTATTTGTTCACTTCAAAACACACAACTACTATTTTATAATGTAGAGAAAAGAATCTAGGAATGAGAGACATGTATCATTTATAAACTCCCCACTTAAAAATTATAAGATTAGATACTAAATAATTGGAAAAATAAAATTTTTCCTTGATCAAAGTGGTTAATAAATTTAGACATTACATCCTATGTAGAAAAGTATATTTTATTGTGCTTAGTCCATCTATTAAGGCAATGTTGATGTAGAATGAGCTAGGCAAGTGATGTAGGAAGTGGATAACCATAATGCAATAATTTGATCTAGATCTAAAATTAATGATTATAATTAGAGGTTAGGATCTCAGTAAGATCATGGTCGAGATGGATCCATATATTACCTACCAATAATATATGGTATAAAACATTACTACTAATGATTGGTATCAAGACATTATCTAATATTTACTAAACAAAGAGTGTCCTAGTCACCTGAACTACACTCAAATAGGAAACCTAAAAAATAATATCTTCATGATCAATACATATGTATTATACAAAAGGAACCACAAAATGCATATATCTAAGATGCCTAAATAGAAAAGAAGTGGTTGGAATACTAAATGATTTCCATGGGAAATATGGGGTTGGCCATGGTTCAAAGAGTGCCACATCTCACCAAATGCTCAAACCAAGCTATTACTAGCCTCATTATTTTAAGTATGCATGTGATCACATGAGAATTAATATTTTTCAAGTAGTTTTTCATAGAAAATTTACTTCAGCCATGCCACTATAGCTAATTATTAAGGCTTGTCCATTTACAAAGTGGGGAATCGACTTCATGGGGTCCATCAATGTTAATTATTCCATTGGACACAAGTTTATTATTAATACAAATAATTATTACACATGATGGATTGAAGCCAAATCATTCAATAATTGCAAAACTCAAGTGGTGATCAACTTCTTTGAGCACCACATTATCACCAAGTTTGGTATGCTATTTTTTCTTCTATGTGACAATGGCCTTCCATTTTCCTAAGTTAAATTTACTAAATGGGCTATGATAATTAAAAAATCCTTGAATTTTCATCCAATTATTATCCATAACTTAATGGCCTTGTTGAGTTAATGAATAAGAATTTGATGGATGTGATCAAGAAAGTCTTAGAGAGGAATCTTAGAGACTTACATAATGTTATAAAGTTTGCACTATGGTCTAAGAGGAATATAATTAAGTATTATCTAGGTACTTCCCCATATCATATGGTGTATGTCAAAGATGTTATCTTCCTCATAAACCTCATAATCCCAACCTTGTTGTTCATTAAATATTATCTAGAAAATGATAAAAAGATAGAATATTAAGTACTGAACCTAATACAATTAGAAAAATATGTGATGCAGTCCTATTGAACTTTAGTAGACATTAAGGATTTGTCAAAAGTTGGTTTGAAAAGTGAAATGAAATGAAATCCTTTCATATCTCTAATTTAGTCTTTCTTTGAGACAAGGATCATGAAAAAAAGGGCCAACAAAGAAAATTCAATGCCATTTGGCTTGGACCCTTCTGAATCTATAAATCTTGGGTGATAATTCATTCTACTTAAGGTGTCTAATTGGTGAGGATGTTCCATTACCTATCAATAGATAATTCATCAAGAATAGATAGTGTGGTTTTTTACATAAATTCTTTTCCTTTTATATTTGTTTCACTTTTCTATTTTCATTATTATCTTTGGTTTGTTTCTTTGCTTATTTTTATATTTTTGACATTGTGTTTCCCCCAACTATTTTTACCTATAGTTCCTACACTGATCAATGACATGATTATGAATTAAAATATTGAAATTAAGTGTCACATATGGCATCCTAGTGTGTAATTACTTTGAGTAAATTGTAGCGTTGTATTGTATCTTTAATTTAGTTCTAAAAACATTAGCTATTTTCATGTATTTTGAAACAGTTTTTGTTTTTGTAAGTTTGGGATGGGTTATATAACTCTTGAAGATATTCTCTCAAAAAGTTTCAAAAAATGCACATTAATGATCTCTAAATTTACTTGGATGAAACCATTATATCCAAGGTTTGAAAGTGAAAAATGATAATTCTACTTTTTATTTTCTGTGGTAGTCCCCAAACCAAGATTAAGATGATTAGGAAAAGGCAAGAGTAAAATAAAAGAAAATAAAATCCAATTTTAAAAACATCAATTTTTGGGTGATTCAAGTAGTATCTACTAGGGTTATGGATGCATGTATGGTAGTAGAGAAAGGCTTTGGGTAGGACTAGATGCAACTCCATTGAGGATATAAACACTTAGCTAATAAGGGAGCAATGTCTAGGTATTCATTTCAAGATATAACTAAATGGATTTATGATCCTAACTATAAAATATAGACCTTGATAATTTCAATAATAAAATGAATACACAAGCATAAGTTGGTCAACGAGATTGTCTAATTTTAGGTTATGTAGTTTTTCCTTTCTTATATTTTCATGAGTTATTTCATACACCAGGCATTGGGATAAGCCAAATATTTTGGATTGTAGGTAGTGTATTAGTGTTCCAAAATATTTAAAATTTTATATTAGAGTCTCCATTTTTTATTTCTTGCACAACACACCCTAATTTATTTATGAAATCATATAACCTCTTTTTAATACGGAGTCTAGTCTTGTAGATTTTAGTCAAATTTGGGCCTATTTTATTTATTTATCTGGTTAGGAAAGGTCGTTAATAAGTTGTAGTCTTAATTTTGTATTTTTTTCACTCTTTAAAATAAGTCTTAGCTTAAAATGTCTATTATATGAACTTAGTCTAGAATATGTTGTAATTAGGGCTTCATTGATACAACTTTTTGAATCTACCCAACTTTGAGAAGTATGGTCTATTTCAAGACATGATTTTATTTTCCTTAAAATTTACATTTATAGATAATTTCACATCAGATTTAGATAAGTAATCTAAATATTGTAGAGTTTTGCATCTTTTTCATGAATAATTTTGGTCTAATATTGTCCTCTTTCAAGTTATTTGGTAGAATGTTTGCATTATTTTACTTTTAAAGCTTAGTCACTTTAAGGAAAGTTAGACTAATTTAGATTCAAGTCTAGACCCAATGGGACCATTTTACCTATCGAATTTGTATTTATTTGGTCACTTTTGTTCATTTTATGTTGATTTGATTAAGTGGTTCAGGGTTTCATTATAAAAATGGGTCATTTTCCAGATTGATGGATCAACTTGGGATTTAAAAATGGAAAAATGTCTATGTTTATTTATGAATATTACATATTTTTATCTTTATTTTGATTTTTCCTTAGCCATTTTTGGGTAAGGTTTAAATTTTAAATCTATTAGCTCTTTTGGTTTTCTCACTGGTCAATGATCAATTATTCTCCTATGAGCCCCTATGCAAGTGGGGAGCTACCACTTATTACTCACTTGCTTCCCTGAGCCTCTTTTAATATTAGTCCCTTAAAATATATTTAGATTCTTGGGATGGGGATTCATGGTGAAATATAATTTCCTCACTTCCCTAATCCTTCTCAACTTTTAAGATAGGTAGTACACCTTTCAGATGTACTATATCACATCATGTGGTGTAATCCTTCTTCCCTAGGCCCTTAAGATAGTTTTTATACCTATAATAAATATCATATACTATCATATTCCAAGGATAATGCCACATTTAATTATCATATTTACCCACTCCTTACATGGTTTATATGTATTCAAGCCTTAGATAAGTAGGATATAAATGTGTTAATATCTCATTGTACCTAGACTAGAGAGGTGAAGGACTCAAGTGAAAACTCAATCAAGCCATATATTAGTGAATAGATACTATGTGGCATGGACCTACCAATTGGGAAACATGTGTACAACTATGTCAGAATTTCATTATCTTAAAATTGATGGTTGCCCAACTCATCAAGATCATAAAATACCAAGATGCTTTTTTATTGGGCCAAGTATTTAAGTCTATTTAAATCTATGGTATTTGGGTCATTCTAAATTTGATATATAATATAGAGTTTATACCTTATGAAATTTAACCCTATGAATTTTTCAGATTATGTTTTCATTTCTAGTTATTTTCTTAGTCTATTTTCACTTTATTTTAGACTAAAATGACTAAATATTTATGAACTTGTTTCTTATGACTTACTATTTTCTTAGAGTGGATCACTTGGGATTTCTAAATTTTATTTTTGAATATTTTTACTTAGTAATTTTTTTTTTGTAATCTAAAAAATAATTGATCATCTCTATATGTTTAGATTGAGTGAAGAGATACCACCTACAAAAATCTCAGGGCTCTACTTATGTAGAGCATCTTAGACAAATAGTTCACCCAAAGATCCTCTAGGTACCCTTAATGATGCCACATGTCATAATATTATTTCTCTAGGCCCCTAGGATGGTTAGTACATAGTTGAAAAGTAATAAAAGCTTTAGGTGAACATGATGTTTCCACATGGTAACATCCCTCTTCTTCATGACCCTAGATTTACCAAAGCATTCAAATGGATAGGAAACCAATCGAGTCCCTAGGATGAAACCACATGTCAAAATATTGGGGCTCTAGAGAAATCAGAGTATAAAACCTTGGGATAGGACCAATGAGTTCTAGGTGAATGAGATCAGGCTACATGGTGATATATTATTAGATTGGATCAATAGAGTAGATAAAATATGATCTAAAACCTCAGCCAAGTTATAAAACACTAAAATTCACCAAGTAGTAGCACCCTAGAATGTTATAGACACTCTAGATTTCATAATTAGCAAAGAGTGGATAGTTAGAGTGACCTTCTATAGGTGGATACATGAGCATCCATAAAAAATAATTTGGGATTGACTTTGCTAGCTATCTAAGTGTGTCAAGGTCATCAAATCCAAAAAAATTAACCATGGGTCCAATATGATCGACATGATTAAGTTATGATTTATTTCCTAGAAATAGAGGGATCATGGGATGTATAACCCAAGCTAGTCAGGTAGTGGAATTGATAAGAAGATTTGTCATATATAATAGGATCATGTGAGAGCAAGAAAAATGGATGCCTTAGTTAGGTAAGGTCATTACCAATTAGAGCATGGTTAATTAGCTATCCCAAGTGGATCTTCAACAACTTTAGCTATCCAAAATTTAATTCAAAGATTAGTTAGCATGGTCTTAATCCTGATTTCATTAGGATTGTGTAAGCCCCAATTAAACATTGAATATAAATGGATATCTTATTAAGTGATTAAAACTACCAGTTGATGAGTTGGTTTATGACTATTTGGATAAAATCATCTATATAAGACCAGTCAAAAGATGCAAAGGGGAATGGTTTTTATATATTTAGAGGCTAGAGTAGAGGAACTAGACCCTTATATTTCCTTGTATTTTTTGTTTTATTAGTTAGTTTATTTTCATGTAAGCTATACTATTATAAGACATTTTTATAATGTTAGCTAGAAGGGGTAAATCCCATATGTTGTTTCTTTTATGAAACATCTTTAAATTGAAAGATTGTGAGGCCAATGTTTATAATTTATGTATTCATATGGTAATTTTATTCCTCTTTCTTCATGGTCAAGTTTTTTTCTCAAATTTATTTTAGAGTAGGGGTTAATTTTTTTTCCATCTTTATTTATTATGGGCATTTTACCTCACTTGGATTTCTCCTACTTTCATGGATAATCTTGTTTAGGTGTACTTGGAGTTGTAATTTGAATAGAGGAATATGAAGTAATTTTGTTGAACAAATATTTTAGGTATGGGAGTTATTATTCTATTCTTTCATCTTTGAACAATTTTCATGGATGTTTCTAGGGAGGAGTTACACATGCACTCCCCTATATGTATATCTCACATTTGTGAGTTTTCATAATGGAATATTGGGATTTAGCTATTATTTTGTTTTGTGTAATATTCTCATGTATGTGATTTGATTTTTCTTATAGATAGTGTGTTAAGTATTATCTTTTATTGTGACTATAACAAACCCATACACTTATTTTATCTAGATATCTTAATATCTACTCTGATAAGGTATAAGAGTGTCAAGCTAGTATATGCTTGTCTAAATTTTAATTACTATTAGTTTACTTGAAATATTAAGTTTTATTATATTAAGTTTTCAAAGTTTTGTACTAGCATTAAATATCTCATGTTTTATAAGCTCTAGTTTTTTAGTATTTAAACATTATTAGGAGGGTTGGATCCCTTGTTTTTTAGTCATGTTGTTTGGTCTTTGGTTTTGTATGCAAGTAGAACTCCTTCTCGATTATGGAATTTTGGAAGATGTGTTTGTGAAGACAATTGCATTTGTATGTATTGATCCTTGTCTTCATCCATTTTGGTGTTCCTCTCTATGGTGGTTAAAAGTGTAAACTTGTGTGTGAAAGAAGACAACCTTTCAATCCTATGCATGTTGATTGATAGTTTTGACCTACTCCTCCATCCATGCTTGTACTAAGCATTTTATACTAGCCCCCTACAACCCCTTGGTGATTTATTCAAGTAGAAACACAAAGACTCATGAAGTTTCATTAAGCCTATAATTTTATTACAAAAATACAAGTACAAAACATTAAATCTACCCTGAAATTTAAATTGAAGTTTTTAAAAAAAATTATTAAAAAATAATTTGTTTTTTATTTTTTCCCCTCTAGTGGAAATTCTTTATTGATTTGTACATGTTTAGATAAATAGGAGGATTGGTTAAGAGTTTAAAATTGATTTTTATAGGTATATAGTTCAATTAAATAAAATGTATGTAAGTATAATTTATTTTGTAAGCCTTTAGTGCACTTAAATTTTGTGCTTTTTAAATTAAAATGGGCCATTAAAGATGGGGAAATCATATATTGTGTAAATTTTGATTTGTAACTTGTAATTGAGTATAGTTTTGTTTAAAAATTCATATTTTTAATGCCCTACCATTTGTATCATCTATTTTATAAAATACACTAAAATTATAAAGTGTCAAATTAGGGGGTTTGATCAAAATTAATTTTCGGGGGTATTATGTCATGGCGCATCTTCATTTTTATTTATTGTAATTATTTTTATGCAACAACAACATAAAGTATTAATACAACAAAATTCTTATTTTTGTATAATGGATATAGGTTAAATTAATCCTCTAACTCTATTTAACTATCATGAATGAAAAATCAAATTGCAAATTATTTTAAAGAGAAAAGGATTACATCACATTACAATGGGGTTAAAAACTTAACCAATTATAGATGTATAAAATGTTAAATGGTACAATAATAGTGATGAATCATATGGGTTTATATGTATTTATATCTCTAATGATATCCTATTTTATATAAAACCTACCAAAACACCCAATGAAATGTGGACCATTTTGTAAAATCTCTTTTTAAAAACAAGTTGTGATGAGAGGTAACACAGTAGAAAATGAACTAATCATCCTAAGTCCTAACAACTTTGACACCCTTCAGTATTTCTTCACCAAGTTAAATTATTTGAGATTATATTTGAAATAATTTGGAATAGATAAGAAATATGCCCAAATTATTCTTTCTTTACTCTCCATGCTAGGACCTGATTAGTTATTCTTTGTGTATAGGTTTATGATAAGCACAAGATAAGCTAGTACTCAACACAGTAAATGCAAGCAAAATGAACTCATGTACATGATAATATTGCATATAATAAAAAAAGATCCAAATTAAAATCTTACATTATGAAATATCATAAATTTTTGATGTACATATATGGGAGTGCATGTGTAACTCCTCCTAGAAAGCTCCATGAAAAGTGGTTAAAGAGGCATGAATAGAAGAGTAGCTCCCATACCTAGAATAACTAGTTCATAGAATTAATTCTTATTCCTTTGTTTAAATTATTAATTAAATTAAACCTAATTATATTATCCATTAAGTATTAATACTCAAAGTGAGGTAAAAATCTCATAATAAATATGGGTAAATAATAAAACCTTACTCTAACACCCCCCACAAGCATAAATTAGGTGGGAAAAATAAAAGGGTACTGGAAACAAGACCTGATGAGGTACCCATGTAAAAATTAATCTCTCATAAATTAAATAAATTAGAAAATCCATAGGAAAAAACTCCCCCACAAAAGAGAGACATAAGGAAGAGGATAAAAGCCCCCATAAAAAAATGATGTCATAGTATCCTAGATCTCAAGACGAGACCACAAGTGAAAATATTTGATCTCATTGAAAGGTTTTGTGAAGATGTTTATTATATACTTTGTCATATATAAATATCTTATATTAATTATTTTCCCATGAATGAGATCTTAAATTAAGTTTATGTGAATCTCTATGTGTTTAGTCCACTTATTCAAAAAATTTAAGTTTTCAATAAGTTTTGAGACTTAAAAGTTAATTACAGACAAATAATATAATAAAAGAATGAAGGCTCATAGAATTTATTATGGGGGTAAATATGTAAATAATATATTCAATCAATTTTTCATAGTAGAGGCGATTGATTTTTAATGTGCAATACCCTATTGTCCTAAAAAAATGGAGTTTTAGGATGTAAGAATAGGTATTTGAAAGAGATGGAATGCTATATGATTAACACTTAATCACTTATATCATGATAATAGGATTAATAAATAAATTTATATTGATACATTCAAAATACAGTTCCCCATATATGTTTAAAATGCGTAACTCCCTTTGAAGCTTGGTACAGTAGGAAACCTACAATTGACAATTTTAGAGTCTTCATATATCTAGCTATGGCCTATATACCAAATAAGAAACACAAGGATATATAACCTTAGAGTAAGCATTAAATATTCATAGGTTATTTAGATGGTGTCAAGGGGTAACACCTTATTCATATAACCACACATGATCTATTCATCAAAATAAGTGTTCACTTTCAGGAGAGTCCTATAGACTCAACACTTATCCCACTTGATTAGACTCACTTGGATTTGATTCAGATAAGCCTAAGTATATTTCATAGGTTGAGGATACTTATATTTTTGATAGTGAGAGTAATGATGGGGACTCATTTCCATCAAAATTTGGTACACTTCTAAGGATGATGTTTTTATACCTGACTCATTAACTTCTAGTCCTCTTTGGGATAGACAAACACTATAGAGTGCAAACACATGGGTTTGGGATCCTTTAAATGATAGGTGGACATGTTCAAAGTTTCATAGTGGTCCACATGATTTATATGCCTATAACTCATATCTACAGACCTTTAGGGAGGAATCATATATTCCTAAGTTGGATTCCACCATGCATGAGGCTTATAACCCATTAATCAAGAATCTTAGTTGGTATTTGACACTTATTACTAAGGGAAGAAAAATGGTTTGATGTAGATGGATATATCAGACCAAGTATGTAATAGGTGGATTTATTGACAACTTCAAAGCATAGTTAGTCACCAAAAGTTTCTCACATGTGCATAGAATCTACTACATAGAAAGCTTTACACTAGTTGTCAAAATGGACTCCATTAAACTCATACTTGATATTGTCATAGCTAATCACTGGTATGTTCATTAGATGGATGTGATGAGTGAAAATTTTCATGGTGATTTTGAGGAGTATATTTACATAGATTAGTGAAAGGGATTTATTGAGTGCTCTTCCTTAGTATGTAGACTTTAGATATCCATCTATGGCCTCAAATAGGCTCCTTGGGCTTAGTATGCCAAGATAGATTCCTTCCTCCTTTTAGTAACATTCATTAGATGCCATTTAGACATGAACTCTATCTCTTTTGGAAAGATGATTCATTTTTTATTCTAGTTATTTATGTTGATATTTTTATTACTTAAATCTCTTTATCATCTATTTTAGTGGTGAAAGAGGCTCTTCAGGATATATTTTCCTTTAAAAATTTGATATCCTTACATTAATTTCTTAGGATCCATATTTCTCAATCTGACTCAAGAATCACTCTTGCATAGCCTTAAAATGCTCTTTATCTACTTAGTTTCACATCACTGATTATAATCCAAATTTGAATCCCTTTCTATCTAGATTCAAGCTTGAGTAAAATTGTACTTCACCTTTGGTCAATGCTACCTTGTATCAATAACTTGTTAGTAGCCTTATCTACTTGACATGTACCAAAATTGACATATCATATGTAGTGGACCTAGTCTCCATATTATTATAGGAACCCAATGAGTTGAATTATAAAGGAGCTAAGAGGATTTTACACTACATCAAGGCACATATAGATTTGGGATTCATTACAAATTTATAATTGACATTGACTTGATTGGCTGTACTAACTCAAACTAGGCTAGTAATTGCAAGCCCACTTTAGTTTATAGTTTATCCATTGGTTTAGGTACGATTAGTTAGTCAAGAAAGAAGTATAATGTTATTAATTTATAATCTATTGAGGTAGAATAAAAATGGGTTGTCAATACTACTAATGAGGCTATCTATCTTCAAGGGATCCTCATAGATTTTAGTATCTAGTTGAAATGACCTACAATAATCTACTATGATAAATAGAATACTATTTAGATTAGTAGGCATCTGGTCTAGCATAAGTAGACCAAGCACATAGAGGTTAACATGTACTTCATTTAGGGTTTCAATCATGGGAAATCATTGATTTAAGATATTTATAAATGATAGAGTAGACATGAAACATTTCACAAAGATCAAGTATCTTTGCTTGTGAGCTCTTCTTTAGGTTTAGGATATTACAACATCGTCTTCTAGGAGGGGATTTTAACATCTTATTTATGTCTTTATTTTGGGGGGAGTTTTTTCCTATGGTTTTTCTCCTTTTCTCTACTTTATGAGAGATTACTTTATACATGGGCACATCATTAAACCTTATTGGTGGGACCCATTTATTCTTTCCACCTAGCCTATGCTTAGGGAGGGTGTTAGAGTCAGGGTTCATTATTTTTCCATATTAATTTATTATGATATTTTTAAATCACTTATAATTTTTTTATTTTTATGGATAATATTTCTTAGGTGTACTTGAAGTTACAATTTTATAAGAGGAATCAGAAGTAACTCTTTTTACTAGTTATTATAGGTATGGGAGTTACTCTTTTATTCTTTCCTCTTTGACCACTTTTCATGGAGATTTATAGGGAGGAGTTACACATGAAATTCCATGTATGTATATCTCACATTTTTGATATTTTTTAATGGAATATTTATATTTGAATCTCATTTTTTTCTATGCAGTATTCTCATGTATGTGATTTCATTTTGCTTACATCTATTATGTTGAGTACTAGCTTGTATTGTGCCTATAAAAGACCCATGAACTCACTTGATCTAGAGATATTGACATCCGCTCCAATAAATTTAGCACCATTTTTTTTATGACCATGTGAATATTAGTTAGATAGAAGAGTGATTTCATGGGACTTGTCTAACCAAATGAATTAGACTTATCTACATTGCATTATAGTTTCATTTCTCTTTATCTTTACCATTTATCTTTTTGACCTTTTTAAATTATATGTTAGATTAGTTTTAGAGTATCTTGGTATATAATAAATGCCTACAAATTTCATCTGGATTAAATATTCATCATTTGTCTCTTCTAAATAATTCTTGAATCAAGTGTGTCAAAGATAAGTGTTGTTCAATAAGGAATTTATTGAGAAATATAAATGAATCAAATATTTCCTAGTCTAAGTTTATTTTATGAATATTATAATGTATATTATATAATACCCTTGTATTGAAAAACTTACATTATCCATCTATGGCATCTAGTTCAACATGACTTGGTAGGTAATGACCTTGGGAAGTCATTACCGAGCCTGCTTCATTTAAGGAGAGGCAAAAGGGAAAATCCTCACTAGTGGAGCCTTTCCTCTCTTTCTTTTCTTCCTAGATTTGGTGTGTTGTGCCAAAAATGTCACAAAAAATAGTCATATAAAATTCATTTTTTGGGCATAAATTAAATTCATCAGGGTACATATTTAAAGTAATTATTATAAATTTTACTTGGATTATGATAGGTTTGACACAAATTGGGTCAATATGAAAGGCATATGTGATGAGTTTATAAGGTTATGAGTTGATTTAACAAATTTTATGAGATTATTACATAGGTTACATGATTAAAATTACACATGTTAGATTAGGGGAATATGCAAGGCATATATTAACACTTTCACATATATTATGATACTTTAGAATCACATTATGTAGGTTATTGGATTACAAACATGTGAAAAACATATGTGAAACATTATAAAAATATATACACTTATGAATTATTTAGATTGAATCATATAATCTAATTTTAGTGGATGATAAGAATAATTATGCATATTCTTAGGAAATACTCAAGGATTCTCATATTTATTAGAACCCATAACAAATTCCATTACTCTGATATAGTGAGTTGTGTGGGGCTAAAGTTTTACATGAACTAAAAACTTAAGCACTTATCCATTTAAAAATTAGGTTTGGGTCATATTAAAATAAATCCATGGTTTTACATTAGCATCTATAATGGGCATGATTACCCCATTCTCCATTGTCTATAGAAGACAAGCCTAGTTTGCATAGATATAGGTGTATTAATTCCTTAATATTTTATTTCATAAATGTTTATTTTTTTCACTTTAATATTTTATATAACAATTGAGTATATATTTATAAATGTTCCATTTCATGATTTCATGCATCAAGGTGCAACACATAATACATACATGAGCACACCCATTGTGGTTATTTTTAGGTATCATGTTTTATCCTTTTAATCTAGTAATTCCATTAATAGAATAAAAGGGAGACATGTAAAATATTATAAGTTGTATTAGAAAATTAATAATGTGTAGCTTGCCCAATATCCAACATACTTAAATCATGAACACATACATGAATCTTGTTCACATATATTCATAACCACTTACTCATATATGGGTTAGCCCTTGCACATTTCTATTACTCCTACATAGAATCTTCCTAGTATCTATTTAGAAAAATTTACATAATTCTTAGACTATCTCTTGATCTAAAAATACTATTTTTAGTCCTTGTATACATTTTCACTTCCCCAGATAGTTATTTTGTTGTATACTTGTCCATTTAGGTCAAACATGTCCCTACACCCTTTAATAGTTAGTTTCAAAAATCAAAATTATTCATATGGGTTAGTGTTGAACAATTTTTAATAACCATGGGGAAGACATGTGTAATTGAGTTCAAGGTTTTGAATCACCTATAGTTTCTCATAGTTTAGATAATTTGCGTGAAATCAAATGATCATTAGGTGAAACCGAAATGAGTTTCAACACTTATATGTTTTGAGGAAGTTATTGAGCATGCAATAGTCTTCCTAACCTCCCTTTTTGCCTTATCAACAAATTTAATGCTCTCCCAGATATTTTAGGAATCAAATAACAAAAGAACATAATCATTTCAATATTTTTCCTAGTGATATATTTAGGAGGCAATGGGATCAATTTTGATAGGCCCCCAATGACAACTTGACTACTTCCTAGTTTGTTAATAGTAGCAAGAATCTAGACCAAGAAAATAGTGCCACACATAAATAATTTATATCTTTAAGTATTCTTGATCCTTTTCAAAATTCATTTTATTACTTAGTTAATTCTTTATGTTTTCCTAGAGTCATGTGTCCCTTTTTTCTCAATGATACTTAGACATTTCTCTTCAAAGGTTGCTCGATGTTATATGTAACTATCTCGATAGTCCCAGGCCTATTCAAAAGTCTTTAAAATAATTAGTAATTTTTATTCAAAATTTTCCAATGGGAGAATGATGTCAATAATCCTCTAGGTGAGTGGTAATAGGCAAGTGGGAAAGCATGATGCTTCCATGTGTTGCCATCCCAATGAATTAGATTATTGGGACCATTCATATAGTTTAATACCCTCTCAGATAGTGGGTTAGAAAGATGATTCCATATGACATAATTCCATTTCTTTGATCTCCTAAAATAATTTTATATAGCCCAAGCATGATGTCAAAACCTCAAGATAAGAGGTGAGTGAGATTTTCCCATGTCGTGTAATCATGTTTCTTGGTAGCCCCAGGGTGGCCTATGTAAGCTTAATAACGTGTCAAAAAAATAGGCAATTAGGATGATACCATGTGGAAAAATATCACTTAATCATGATATAAACAATCAACATGATCCATCAAACTTTTAAGGTGGTAGAATTTAGACTTGTTAGATCCCAACCTAGCTAGGGAATGCCACATCAACCTACTTCTAGATGTGCCTATTTCCTAGACTTAATAGAGATGGCTGGGTGAAGCAATATATTTTAGATTAAATGTAAATATATGTAAGTGGTAGTCTCATTGAAAATCTTGACCCATTTCATAATATGGCAAGGGGACCAATCTTGTATTAGCATATGGCATAGTCAACAAATGAGTTCTGAGCATAAGTGATATTTTAAGATTGATTAACCGAGTGAGAATTCTTCATTATAAATAACTTATTTATTTTATCTTGAAAATGTGGGGCAAAATTCTTAGGGTAAATGTAGTGAGCTTAGTGGATGTTGCATTTTCAAAACCTAGTGTTAATGAGCTTAAGGTAAGGATATCTTAAGCTCAGATGGAACATTGAGAAAAAGGGGTAATTGATTCCTTCTTGGAATAAATTTATATGAGGTGGCATGTTTTAATTGGTATCACTATAAATGGTTAGAAAAAAACTAATTTAATAGCCTGTTCCTCTCGTTCCAATGTCAACTCATAAGTAGGATGTGTAACAACATTGTGAATCAATATTAGAGCATCTTAGCATGCAAAACATAATATAGCTTAGATCCAACTGGTATAATGGTAAGAGGATCTAAATTTTTGCATGCACCATCATCATTACCATTCAATAGAGGACCTTAACAAATACTAATACTCCATTTTTATGCCATTATGAGGATTTATGATAAATCAAAGGTGGTTTCAATAAGATTCAAGATTGAAAGGATTATTTAAGCATATCAATAATATCATCTCTTCCCTTTATGCCAAAATCAAGGAGAATAAGTCCAATAAAACAAGGATTTATATGCTCCTCACAAGGTAGAGTTTCATCATGCAATATTATAAGATGTCAATTAAAGTTAGACTTGAGTCACATTTTAGTTTTTAGCCTTAATGAGGGCATGGATGACAATCTTTCATCTTGGTCCCCTCATGAAAGGTTGATTCAACTATATATACTTATTAATTCTAAGTAATTAAAGACCTCTATTTGATGGGGGCTTAACCTTTCCAAATTTTAGAATTGTAAATACCTTCGTTGAGAAATAAATAAATTGATTTTACCTTCTTATATGCTAGTTATTATGTTAAATTGATGAGTTTTTGATATAACCTTGTGATAATTACAACCTATCCTTGATTCATGTATAATTTGTTTCACCTTTATACATAAAATTTGATCTTGTGTAGGTTGTATTTTTTGTTTCTGAGAGTTTATGTAATTCATAGTTGTGATGAATTTTATTTGAGCTTCCTAATATAAGTGGTCATCGTTGTAGGTACTGCTATAAGCTAAATACTTTCTATAAAACACTTATGCCTAGGATTCATTGGTTATTAGTGAGTTTTTTATTTGTGAGTGATCTTTGAGCTCATTTTGTGTGTGTCTAAGCAAGTTAAGGTATTCAATTTTGGTGCATCACCTCATAGTTAGTCATATAAGTATAGTAATAGATGTCTCTCTCTCTCTCTTTCCATTGTCAAGAAGTAGTTTAGGTGAGGATAAAGGTGATTCCTCAAGGGAACTAACACTCTCTATAGGTTTAATTTTATTATAGGATAACTCAGATTTGACAACATTTTTTGGCAAACCTAGTGGGATTGATATTCAAATTAATTCAACTATTGAGGAATTGTTGGTGTTGTTATTTATCATATCAACCTTTTAAGGAATTTATACAATCAATAAGGGTGACTCCAAGTTATCTAAAACTATTTTAAGTAGTCTAATTACTTAAATAACATCATTTGGTATGTATTTCATTTCTCTATTTTGTGAAAATACATCTTTTGTACCTTCATATACTTAATATCAAAATAAAAATATTTATAGATTCACCTCAAGTATCCCTAGACTAGTAATATATTAGTATTCTCATGATATTTACCCCATGCCACCCCTACTCATGTTTCCAAATAACCTTGGCAAAGTCATGCTCTTTCCAATCATTATGAAAAAGGTATACAAGAGATAAGACTTGAATTTGAGAGATAATGTATGGAGAATGATAGGGAAAGAGAGTAAAATATGCATCAAGAAGAGCTTGCAAATCAAGATCATATACATTAGAAAGAGGTATAATCATTTAATAGATATAATGAGGCTATAAGAGAGTAAATTTAATAGCTAACCATAAGAGTACAAAGAATTGAATCCAAAATCCTAATTTGGAAATAAGAACCTATTGAAATTTTAAGAGAGTCTACTTTCTTAAAAATTCCAAGATTTATGAATCCCAATCCTATGAAGGAGATTATTCTTGTGCAAACTCCACACATTCTTCCTTAAGTCCCTCAAACTAACCAACCAAGAAAATTTCCAAGTTTCTTGAGCCCTTTATCTAATCCTTAATTTTAAGTTATCCATAAAGATCAAGGCATATAAAAATGTGAGAGGTTGATTATTGAGTGGAAAGAGAAGAATAAATCATCCATAACACAAGTTTATTTCCTTCCTTTCAAATAATTCTTAAATGAAACTATTATTTCCAAATCTTAAACTATTCTTAATGCCTCTTCAATCCCAAAAGCCCATATAAGAGAATCCCATAACACCTTATGTTCCTATGATACAAAATGGAACCTCTTACCCTCCCACCATATCCCTTTTTGAAGGAGGACATATTATATGGAAGGAAAAAGAAGAACATTTAGGTGAAGAGGAGAATTTGTCAAGAGAGGATGATCAAGAGTTGTGCTAGTCAAATGAGCTTTAATTTGGAGTAGAAGAATATCATGTTGTATTATTTGAAGAGAAAATTAAAATTGAAGTTGCAAGTGAACCTCAAGAAGTCTATCATGAAGTTTTCAAGATGACATAGTAATATATAGTGAGATTACAATAATGGTCTCATAAGGTAACAAACCTGGACATGAGCTAAGTAAAGATACAAAAGAATATGTATGTCAAAGCATATCTCAATTAGACCTTGATAAATCTAGAGATTAATATTTAGATATCCTTGAATATCTTAAACAAGTTTCATTAATTTACAAAGAAAATAAAGTTTATCAAGATGTCATATAAATCTAAAAATAATGTTTTAGTGAGCCATTAAAGGCTGAAGTTATAGTTTTTCCTATCAATCACAATGTGATCAAATTGGAAAGATTTCTTTGTGTATAAGAGAAACATGACATGATAATTAAACCAAAATAAGTGTTTGTTTATATTGGAGATATGTTTGATTTAGTTGATTCACTTGGTATCAAGCCAATGAGGTTGAAAAGTAGGAAAAGAGTTGACACAACTAGAATGACATGCAAACAACAACTTATTCCTCATCTTTGTCTACCACATGGACAAGACCTAAGAGGTTTTTTCTTTGATCTAGGTGGATTTTGAGTCTTGAACATAGTAGTGTTATATTTCACTTTACTCCAAGTGATATTATGCACATTTTGGGTTGGTATTTGTAGTAGTTTTCAATCACATAAGTGTTCTTTCACATGTATTTTTATTATTTTGAGGATGAATTACTCACTTTTAATATTTAATGAGGAAGGTATAGTAGTGTTTATCATCCTCAAATCATATTTGGTGATAATTTTCATGACTCCATTCCCAATGGAATTCTTATGGTAGCTAGTCTTTTTCTTAATAGGTAAGCATCCTGTAGAGGTCACTAGAATGTTGACCAATTTTGGATCACCATGAAGAAGCCATGTCTAATTCAATTCAAGGCATAAAATAACTCATAAGCTATTGAAGTTCAGTCAATTAGGGAGAAATCAAATGAGCATGAGGTTGAGACTAGATGAGTTTCAACATTTAGATATTTTGAGGAAGTTATCAAGTGCATAGTAGTCTTAAAGGCCACCCTTTTAGCCTTCCTAGTGAACATAGTGCACTCCCAAATACTGTAGGAGTCAAACAGTAAAAAGACAACTAATTTGAGTTTTTTTCCCAATGATAGATTTAAGAGGAAATGAGCTCAAATTTGATGGGCACATTATAATGTATTGATGGATTCCAAATTTTTTAATTATATTATGACTTTGGATTAATTGAATAATACTAAGTGATAATAAATATATCTTATGGGTGTCCTAATCCCTTTCAAAATTCCTTTCAAGACTTAGTCTATTCTTTATGTTTGCCTAGATCCATGTGTCACTTTCCTACTCAAGAAGATGACCATTTCTCTTTAAAGGTTACCCAGTACCATGTGTCATTATCCTAGTAGTCTCAAGCCTATTCAAAATTATTTTAAAGGCTTAGTCATTTTTATTAAAATTTACTCAATTGGATAATGATGTCAGTAATCCTTTGGGCAAGCAATTGAAAGAAAATGAGCAAGAGGGAAAGTGGACTGCTTCCACATGTTACCATACTAGCATTTTAGGACATAAACTAGATTATAGATGCACCTATATCCTAGACCTAATAGAGATGATTGGGTAGAGAAGATAGATCCAAGATCAAATAGGCATGTGTCCAAGTGGCAATCCCATTGGCAAGCTAAACTTATTTTGTAGTATGACAAGGGGACCAATATTATGTTGACACATGGTATAATCAATGAATGAGCTCTGAGCATAAGCTCTCTTTCAAGATCGAGTAATTGAGTGAGTGATCTTCATTATAAAGAGATCCTCTTTTCTTCCCCTTGTGAATGTGGGACAAAATTCCTATGGTGAATGCAGTAATCTTGATGGATGTTTCATGGATAGAACCTAGTTTCAAAAAGTTTAAGGTAATGATAGATTGATCTTGGATGGAGAAATTGAGAAAAAGGGGTAATTTATTCATTCTTGGAATAAATCCAAATGATTTTGCATGATTTTACTAGGCCCATTACTAATGGTTAGAAAAGAAACTAATTTAAAAGCTTATTCCTCCCATTCAACTGTCAACTCATGAGTAGGCTATGTAACTGCATTAATTCATAAAATCAATCTTAAAGTGGTTTGGCATGCAAATAATATTGCATATTGGCTCAAACTAACATAGTGGTAAGAGGATTTGAATTTGTGCATGCACCATCATCAATGCCAATCAATAGAGGACTTCAATAAAGACTACTACTATATATCTATGCCATTATGAGGATTTATGAGAAATCAATGGTAGTTTTAAGAAGATCCAATGTGAAAGGAGTATTTAAGCATCTCAATAATATAATCTCTTCACTCTACACCAAAATAAAGGATAATAATTCAAATTGAACAAGGATTTATATGCCCCTCATAAGGTGTAATTTCATCGAGCAAGATTGGAAGATGTCAATTGAAGTTAGACTTGAGTCATGTTTCAATTTTCAACATTAATGAGGGCATGGATGATAATATTTCATGTTGGTCCACTCATAAAATGTTGATTCCACTATATATACTTATTATTTCTAAGTAATTAAATACCTCTAACTAGTGGTATCTCAACTCTACCAAAATTTAGACTTGTAAACACCTTATTGAGAAATAAAGAAAATAATTTTACCTTCTCATATGATGGCTACTATTTGTAATTGATGAGTTATTGATATAATATTGTGATAATTATAACCTATCACTAATTTATATGTCTAATTTTTTCCATATTTATGTAGTAAAATTGATCTTGTGTAGGTTGCAGTTTATGTCTATGTTTTTATACAATTCATAGTTATGATGAATTCTATTTGAGATTCCTAACACAAGTGGTCATCCTTCAATGTACTGTTATAAGTTAAATCCTTTATACAAAAACCTTATTCCTAATATTCATTTGTTAATTATGACTTGTGTATGTGTGAGTTCTCTTCGAGCTCATTTTGTGTGTCCAAGTGATTTAAAGTATTCAATTTTGGTGCATCACCTCATAGTTAGTCATAGAAGTATAAGAATAGTCATCTCTCTTTCTCTCTTTTCATTGTCAATAATTAGTTTATGTGAGGATAAATTTGATTCATTAAGTTAACCATCCTTATCTAGTGGTTTAATTCCATTATAGGATACCTACAACATAGAAGTGGTCCCATTGTGTCAATTGGGTAAGGAAGCTTGAAGACCTTCCTCAAGGGTGCAACTCAAATTTTAAAACAATTATCCTACAAATTTGTATGTATGTTTGGATTAAATTACCCAAAATTTCATATATATAATCATATCAATCATAATCATAATCTTATATATCACTTATTTATCTATCACTAGAAAACACACTACACATTCAATGGAACTATTCTAAAGCTCCCAAATATAAAACCCCTCAAAGAAGAAAAAAATTGAGGTGAGTTTAAATTCTGATTTCAAGGTTAATTCATATGTTTTCAAGTGGTTAAAACCATATATAGGATTGCATTGCATGCTATTATTACACAAGTTTTTACTCACTTAGCTAGATGGGATATCTACATTTAGTTTGAATTCTATCTTTGGAGTATTATATGCATAGGTAACACTTAGTCACATGGGTGGATAAGATTATTTCAAACCTTACATTTCATAAATTATCCATAATTTATAGTGGTATATTATTTCACAATTAGGTTTTGAAGCATAGATGAAGATAAATAAGATATATGTGTAGGATAAAAAACATCTACATACATAGGAACCTTCATTATCCATAGGAAAAATATACATAACTATCATATATTAATACATTATTATAGGATATATTTAAACCTTATCAGATAATGTTGCATTATGTAGACATCCAAGAATAATGGTCTTTTCCAATCTCATGTATTTAATCTATTCCTATATTTGAGCATCTATAGGCCCCTTCTTGAACATTGGTAATAGTTGTATCATGTTATAGACATGAAAAAATCTAAATCAAGATAAGTAATTCATTTATCTAGTGTTTTTCATAAATATAAAGTTAATAGATATTAATAATTACACTCAAATCTATTTGGTTATTGTATATATTAATAAATCTAATTATTCTATTAGTTTTATCCTAGTACGGTCAAATTAATACAATAATATATTAAACAATAGGATGTTTTACAAAGGTAATGATTATAATTGGAATAACACCATAAATGTGAATAATAATATGTTTTATATCATTTTTATCAACTTTTCAAGCATCTTCACACTCCTTCCAATAGATCTCATTCACAATGAGATTTTGGTGGTCACACATGATACAAGTTATACATTAATCTAGACATTCCTATATTTGGAGGGAGAAAATATGAAAATTACATAGATATTTGGATTAATATAATATTTTATAAAAAATAGGATTAATGCTTTATCTAAAAAATATGCATTTGATCTTTAAAAAGTTTTATTATTAGTAAAGAAATGAAGGGATAACTACTACACTAAATGAAACATGTGAATATTTTGAATTATACACACCTATGGATACCTAAAATAATTTTATGGAAGCACTCAAATAAAACTATCATCTTATTGAAAATTATGAAGACCAATATATTAAGATGTTTAAGTTGTACAAGGTCCATGATAAGTTTGTTTATGAATACTTAAAAAAATTTCCATACTTTAGTTTCAAAAATAAATGTTTAGGAATATGTGAAAAATATCATTTTGAATTATAGGTCAAGCTTCAGACAATATATCCTATTTGATATGGATTTCCTATATTTCTTCTCTATCATAGAATCCTACATATGTTCTTATAAGTTTGAATAAAAATATAAACAAGAATACAAAATAAGATTCTATGTCTTAATATAAACTATATTCTAATCATCTCAATAAAAATACTAAACAAATAAATAACCCTTCATGCAATATATAAAATAATAACACATCGTATATGATTAATACAAGTCTTAAAATATTTCAAGTGATGTTTAGATCATAATTTTAGTAGGTAGTCCAATGAATTTTGTTGTGCCCAACAAAATCTACTTTCATAGACTTAAGTATTTATGAATGAGAATGTATTTCCATAGTAAATTTATTTTCTAGAGAATTTTTGGATATAACCATGTATTCGGTAGTTGGTACAAGCACTGTGCCACTAGATAAAGGTAAGTATATAATGAGTTTTAAAGATAGTTCTATGTAAAACACTTCAAACATCACTTATTCCTCTAAAATAGATTTAGAGGAAGGAAAAATATCTTTACATTGTCAAATGTGGATCAATGGTTAACATATACACTTAATCATTTGAAAATGTAAGCTAGGATAACTTAATTTATTTTTAAATAGTTAAAATATTTAAATTCCCAATAAAACCTCACCTAAAATCATATGAAATTAGATTGTTTTTAATATGCATTGAGAAACACATCACTTAGTAGTGTTACTTGGTGTATAAAATAAAACATTTTCAAGATGTGATCCTTTGATATGTCAAGTCATTAGATGTATATGATGTTTTTATTTATCAAACATATATTTACCACTTTTTTTTAATCTTATTTTTGACTAATTATCTAAAAATGATAAAACCTTAAAATATTTAGATTCTCTAAGATATACCAAAACTAAGTAGATATAAATGTTACAAACATATGTTTAATTAAAATTTAATATTTATGGAAAGAACTAACATAACTAGGGTGATTACATTATCACTATTTTATTCAATTTTAATATTATGTGTAGGAAAAAATGTATATAAATACATTAGGATTTTCTTGATAAAAAAAAATAATATTTGAATCTACCTAGATGACTCCATCATGACCTATATGTTTGTGTCAAATGTAAGAATCTAAATTCTATTGGATTCACCCCTATAAAATATACGTCACTATTTTATAATATATTGCTACACTTAATTTCAAATTATCTTCTTTTTTGATATTAAAATATTTTTATGTCAAAACTATTTATAATATTATCTCCTTCACATTGATACCATAGTTTCAATTTAAAAACTAGGTTAACCTTTGAAAATGGACAAGATAAATGGGTTGAAATAATGGAAACCATTCAAAAATGAATGGATAAGCACTGCCTATGTATCCAAAACTTTACAAGGGGAAATCAAACTACACATAGTTTTCCACCTTAAGTGTATGTGTGTAATCATGATCCAATAGCATGGGTGAAACCTATAATCTATATTTCAAAACTTGATAATGGAAAGCTTAACTTGGATTAATGATTTATAATTTGCTTCGGATTACTCCTTCTAACTATTTTTTTATTGGTAAGATTTAGGGATTTTTTACCAAATGTGTGGATGTGTATATATGTCCTCTTGATAAGTGATATATTTGGAAATAGTATTATACCTACTATGTAAAGATATATGAATATTTTAATAAATTATCATGCCATCAACATGAATAATTTATGGGCCAACCCATAAATATTATTTTTATTGATAAAATGACTATTATTTGGCATGTGGATGAGTCTTGCATAGATAGATGACTATGAAAATCTAGATCCATTTGAGTATAGGTAGATGTGTCTAGAAAGACAACAATAGTGATATGATGATTATAAGATAGTATAATAATGATAATAAGTATATTAAGTAAAAACTATGGAATTCATATAGGTTATTAATATAAATTCGGGAAGGATGTTCTGATAGAAGGCACATGGATAGAAGAGAAGGTTGTGCATGAGAAATATGGGTACACATAAGTCATATAAGGTAAGTATAGATTAGATTTATGTTTCCAAGTGTCTAATACTATATTTTATTATCTAAAAATTCCCCTCTTTTATTATAAAATTGAAAACAAAAAAAATGGTATAGTAAAAGGATAAATAATTTATGTACCTTAGAATGTAAGCACACTTTGTCTTTGGGAGAAGGATCCAAGTGTGAAAATTTATCGATGGAAACTAACAATTAAAAATGATGCAATCAATATCCATATATGGTATGAAATATGAAATTAGTTTATTTTAAAAAAATTGAAGATCAAGGAAGGAATACCCTTGTAAGTGGGTGAACCATGCTACCTTCAAAAGTTTTTAAAAATGGGGTAATTACTCCCCAAGTCAAATACATTTATTCAAACCATGGTTGAGAAGATAAATACCCCAACTTTTATGAATAGGTAGTGTTATGTTGTTAAGTGATGTAGAACCTCAAACACACCATTATTTTAATTGATCTTGAACCACAAGATGGAAGGATGAAGCCCCCATACTATAGTTGGTATGTAAATTCAATCAACCATTTTATATGATACATATATTCTAAATGTTACCATCGTTACCTTTAGTACCAACTAAAAAATATAAATAATGCAATAGTGTGTGTAAAATAAATGTTTATGCCCTATAATCTTTTCAACTATCCCAATATGATATATAATTATATAAATATATAAGTCAATTTTCCTTAAATATTATAACCTTGATAACATGACACTCAGTATCTATATAATATCTACAAAATGCCTTCATATGTCCCCAACACTATCTAAATTTATAATTATTAATCTATATTCTGAACCACACTATTAATCTAACCAATCTAAACCCTCAGAATCATATAATTTATACCAAAAATTGAATTATACATGTGTGAAGTCTTGAATATCCATGAGAATCCTATTAATATTCCTCCTTTTGAAGTAAGGAATGTATCCTAAGATTTACTCATATCAAAATAAAAGAGTTAAACACATCATATTATATAGAAAGATGTGAACATGAAAATCATGTGTTAAGATGTAGAGAATATGTCATCATAGTATGAATATATCATCAAATCGTATATGAGAAATGTACCTTAAGGAATATAATTGTGATGTTAATATAGGTATAGTAACTATGCATGTAATAGTAGTTAATATAGATATAGGCATTGAATAAAAAGCTACACACAAAGGTGCATGACATGGATTATTGCACCACACACATGTATAATGGTGAGTGATATGAACTAGGGAACCAAAATATTAGCATAAAATCTCATATGTATCCACTTATAATCACACAATGTCATGGCCATGATGCATAAAACAAAAGCACATGCTATACCACTCAACATCAAACAAGACAAAATCCATATATATTTGACAAATAAATGTCACACAAGGAAAGAGCCACACATAATGAGTAATCAATTCTACAATATGATTAATAAATTTCACACAATATGGTAAAATCCACATAAGGAAAGAGTCATTTAATGTTATACACAATCAAGAAAAATTAAAATAATAAGGAAAGGGCTAAATAAATAGGTATATAATGATACACTAAATCAAGAAAGTGTCTTATACTATGGAAAGATATATACAAAGTATGATCATTGATTATATATTATGAAATAAAATAGAAACAATTAAGAACAAAACATATCAAGATAATCTATAAAATCAAAGTATGTAAATGTCACAACATACCAAATTATCATATCCATGAAATTTAGCACTATAAATAATATAATCAAGAGAAAGGAATTTTTAATAAATCAATGTAGTTCAATATGATAAATGGAAAGGTCAGAGAATTATAAAACTTGTAATAATATAACCTATGGAATGAGATGGCCCCAAAATTGGAATATTTTAGTTTTTGTAAATTTTTGAATATATATATATATATATATATATATATATATATATATATATATATATATATATATATATATATATATATATATTACATTTAGAATATTTTAATGATTATGTTCTTATGAACTGAAAATACCATTAATGATATACTCATATTGAGGTCCTATATCAAATTTGGGAATGATCACCTGTCATGAACAAAGAGTGTCATGTATATCTATATCTAAATATGATAGGTAATATCATATTATAATATATCAATCATTATAATCATGACTCATAGGATCTTATGTACAATGAGTAACCCTATTTCTAATGGTATCCTTTAGAATTGACTAAATGCTAGAGACATGTGTTTGCATTTTATATGGAACATATGGAACTAACCATATTTCTAGTGTAGGATGAGATGAAGTAGATAATGGATGCCGTAAGCCCCGGATCAAAATTCTATGTGATGGGTGTTGAAGCAGTAGGTATCTAGGAAATTCAAATATATTATTTTGAGTTATATAAATAGAATGATCCATAAATTGGCTCTATAATAAACTATAATTTTGGTGGGGATAGAGGATGAAATGAATCAAGATAAAAATGATACTCATATGGGATATTAGTAATAATAACCACCATATTTCCTAATATATACTTCATGCATCTATGTACTAAATATCATACTACATAAAGCTTATATATCTAATGACATCCTAACAACATGTCAGATTCTTCTGTACTTGTTAAATTTATGAATGGAGTAGAAGTTATAGATTTAATGGTAATATAATATTCCATAAACTTTTGTATCTATTTTTATCAAATCCTATAACTATCTTGGTGGTATCCATCAAATCCTCATGTCTATAACTAAGAGTAATAAGGAGTGTCATGGTGCAAATATTTTCACTCAAAACTCTATTAATCACAACACTATGTATATTGTTTTTTTCAACTTATGCACATACAAATAATGATGTTCTACTAGAGTCATCATCCATAATATCACTATGATTAAATTTAATAGTAGGTCATTGTAAAAATTTGATTATAAGTGTACTAATAATACCATCCAAGGGATGATCATATGTTAGAGGAGGATCCTATACATTGTCAGTCATATTCACCTCAAGATTATCCTTAATTTATGTTTTCACAAGGTTGGGAAAGGGATCAAAAAATATTTTCAATTTTATATTTACATTAGGTTATGGTCCTATATCATTTATAGGTGTACTGCTATCATTAAAATCAATAGTGTTATCATCATTGAGATTTTGAATATTGTCTTAGTTCCAAATGCCCCCCACATCTATGGTAATAAAAACATGCATTGTTGTCATATCACTTAGGTGGAGGCATATACATATAAAACTCATGTGGAAGAGGGAGAGATATAAGGTTACATTCAAATAAATTAAGTAATAGATTATGAGGAGGTTTAGGTAATTATGAAAATTGCCTCTTTTTTGGAGTTAATTAATAGTCTAACACTACATTAAATATTACTTTATCCTCATTTTGGTTATCATTCTTTTTGGAATTGTAACCTTTTTTTCATTTTAAACTTTCTAGTTAAAGTAGTTATAGGATTAACCATATATTTTAGTTTATTCATATATAAGAGCTTAACTTATCGATCCATAACTATATGGCATAATCATCAAATGAACTAAATATATTGAACATAATATCCTCATTGAGAGGGACCATAAAAATTTTATTTAATATATATTGTAACTAATTTCTATCCTTAAGATTCATGATCTTAGAAAGGATGGCATTGTACCAAAGTACATAACCAATGATTGGTTCATTGGATCCTTTCCTAAATTTTGTAATATGGGAATAATATAATTTATCTTTGATATATATTTAAAAATGTGATAAATGATCTAAAAAATTATTAAATACATTAATTAATTACAATGGGAGGTCATAAAATCAATTTAAAGCATACTATTTAAGGTTTTGAAAAAATAATTTGGTCAAGAACATGTCATTAAAGGAGTAGTCCAAACATGCTATGTGAAAGTTCTTAGATGTTGTTGTAGATAAATATTACCATCATATATAGGTAAGGGATAATGGAGTATGAATCAATGCATGAGAGTTAGTTGAATGTGTTACTCTAGAAGTACCTTACTCTAACTGTAACTCCTTAGCATAAAGTTCTATAATATTATGCATTGAAGATTATGTAGTAGGTGTGCATGATGATGTTAAATGAGTAGAATTTTGATGTGGTTTTTATGCACACCAAAAACAATGATTTTTCATCCTCTTGTTTTAGGAATATTAGTAATTTAGTCTAGGACATAATTATAGGTTGTGACTCTACTATGTAATCATGGTGGAATAATAATGTATGGCTTATAGCTAATCAAGGGAAGTTTACCCATGTTTCCCAAAAATATCTAAATATGGAAATGTAGAATGATGCTATGTTACAATAATAATGTCTCTGATAACAATATAAACAGGAGAGAATCGTAGGGCAGAAAAGAAGGTTCAGATTTTGCTTAGTAATTCTTTTGCTCAAGCAATTTTATTGAGATTTGTTGTAAAACAACAATAATTAATCAAATGTAGAATTTACTTAAATCTAAATAAAAATGGTGTGATATTATAAGGTTTAATAAATTATGAGTGAATCAAAGTATAATCTATTTTAAAAATAAATTGACCATGGGGATCAACAA